>JAOTQQ010000019.1:6144836-6155628 GCA_026546715.1 Gallinago undulata | reverse complement strand
TTCCCTTCCCTTCCCTTCCCTTCCCTTCCCTTCCCTTCCCTTCCCTTCCCTTCCCTTCCCTTCCCTTCCCTTCCTTCCTCTTTAGTCTGGAGTACCTCTTAGAGAATTTAGTGAAGTTAATCTGATTAAAGACAATACATTTTTTGACACTGTTCCTCCGCAAACACCAAATATATTAAGTGCTAATCATTACTCCAGGAAGCTTTTAATATTTATTAAGTACAGCATAACAGAGTCAGCCCATCAAACAAATGTAAGGGCCAGTATCCAATGTAGATGAATCAGATCAGAAGTCTGGTCTGGAAAGAATGCAGTCCAGTTCTCTCTTTTCTCAGGAAAGCTTATAATTTAGTCCCACATATAAATGCTCTGGACACTGTTTAAAGACTTGTTGAATTTAGTAAATGCCAACAGAAAACAAGTTCCAGAGCCATATTCCTCTAATAGATACAATCCTTATCACCTTTTCCAGGTTAAATATATTCACTTCTAGTTTATTCCTATCAAAAAAATCTTGGTGATTCCAGTAATACCTATGACAACCTGAACCCATAGAGTTTTAGACTTCTAGAATATGTTCAAGATCCTCCGTTTCTGAACAGACTCCACTGGCCAGGTCAGAGCTAGGATGCCTTCAAAATTCAATTCATCAGTGTAAGGAGAAACATCACTGCTAAGCAGCAGGTTAAATAACAGTTTCTGGGAAGTTATAGTCACTTTCCCAAACAAATTTACTTTCCTCTTGGAACTCCTAGGACCTGAACACACAAATCACTCCTTTTTCTCAGGCTATTTATCATTTTTAGAGGCTATAAATTATACACACCAAGCACCAATTTTATACACCAACAACCATAACAATGCAGTTGCAAAACAGAACACTCTGAAGGGTACGTTCCCCTTTCTAAAAGGAAGAGAAAGAATAATAATGCAATGCCTAAACCTGCAGTAACATTTTCCAAAGATCTCAAACTGGTTATAAGGGGGCCATTAACCTCATTAAACACCTGTGAGGGAGGAATCTAGCCATTATCTTCACTGCTTTTCATGAAGGATGGTGGTGGCGGGAGATTATCTTTAAGTTTGCATACCTTAAGGGGAAGTTTTGCTAAAGTTTTCCGTTCTTGCTATGACTGGTTCAACACCAACAGTTTTAGGCAAATTCTGGAGCAATGTATTGATTGTTCTGAGCCAAGATAGATTACATGATATATAACAAGCTGACAGCAATACTGGATAGATCAGGCTCCTAACACCGATCGACTGACTGCTGTTAGTATTGCCATTAAGTTAATTCATAGGGTGGAAAGGTTGTCCCACAGAAATCAGAAGTGTATATCACCTGTTTCTATCAACCAAGGAATTCACTGATGGGACTTTGGGGTCTCCCACACTGCCCAGAAAAGGGCACATTTGGCTCTTGGGAAAGCTTCTAATGAATAGGAATTGGGAAGTCACCCTCAACACCCTGCCAAGGGGGACATCCTGAGTGAAGAGGGGCAACTCACAAACCCAGGGCTGGAGGGACAAAACTGCTGAGACATGATCTACATCTCATTTTTCCTTCTGGCTAGCTCTTGGTGATTCCCACTTAGCTGACTTCTGGACTTCTGGACTGGAGCTAACTATCTCCTTCTAGTCACTGAGCAGCTACTACAACCTGGGGATGTGTCCGGCCAGAATTAGGCTTTCATGTTTGGTGTCTGTCTGGAAATGCCTACACCAAGCTAGAAGCCTGAGTTTTCATTATATGCAGCGGTGATTCAGTCAGTAGCACATGAAGCACTCTTCAACCCACCCTGGAGAAGATACTGGCATTTCCTTAGCTGTAGCTCACCACCGATGGTATTAACTAGTCCAAAGAACAGCTCTTAACACTTCATTAACTGCACTGTACTGACTGCAGCAGACACGCAGACCCACAGCACACATGGAAACATTTCCATTTAGGGGTCTAAATCTAGAGCTGAATCCTGCCCTGGATTGCACTCCCCCTTGTCAGGCACTGAGATGACAAAGTTAGCTGTCTGCATCCTCTCCTGTGCGCTGGTAGTCTGTGTGGCTTGTTGTCTCCTGCTTTTGCTTTTTAACAGCATTTTTTACAAAGTTTCCTGGACAAGCAGACCTAGGAAGGTCCATCTCCTTACTCGAAGTCACCAGCACAGAAACAGAATCTGAATCTCCTGCATTCTCTGCCCCCAAATCACAGGCAAAGCTCCTCCTGAGAAGATGTGTTTTCCATCAGTTAGCTTATTTTCCAGCAAAAGTCTCCTCTGAAATCTCTCTCTGACTCTCTCCAGAGGCTGGTCTTCTTCATTTGAAAGCCACTCGGCTCAACTCTGACACTGCCACTGGCTCAGGGAGGTCATGCCATACAGCAGCATGCTTATCTTTCAACTTTGATGCTTTCTCTCTTTTTAGTACTACATGTAGAGGGTTACAAAACCGTAGGAGATTACAGATATGCCATATTCCCCCAGAAATACATAAACTGAAATACTTGGTCTTTAAGTGATGTCTAGGTTCTGGCAGTAGTCAGGAGGAAATTTCCAATTTTTGTTTTGCCTCAAAACCATTATGAAGGTCAGTCTTTGTTTACCCTCATTACAAACTAAATTTCCTGATAAATGTCAAAATTGCAGTGTAGGCAAAATGTCTGTTTCTCTAATTGCTTCAGCAGTTTGGAGCTCGAGAGATGCATCCTATGCAGTGAGGATATTAAGGGAGTTTGAGTGGTATTGAGGGAGGTGAGAGACTGGCTCCTCAAACTCCAGCATAGATGTTGTGGAAAAGGCTGTACATGCCATGAGTCAGAGCATCCCTGAAGCACTAAACAGGCAAGTGAGACAAAAGATGAGGGAGGAAATGTCCACAGAGGCACTTGGCCAAAGTTATAGGATAGGTCATAGGGAGAACGAAATGTGGATCACAAATCTCTCAGCTTGTACTAAATGTTCTTGACACAAGGTGAAATATGAAAAGGACTTGTTTATCTGGCCTTTCTATTTCAGCACCTACCACTAGATCTGACTCTCCTACCCTTTGTCCAGACTAATTGTACAGTTTTACATTTCCTGAGGTTTCTTCTGAACTTTCAGAAGTCAGAATGAGATGCAAAAGAAAATGAACCAGAAGAAGAAAATTTCATCTGCTTTACCCTTATTGCAGGAGATATATGTGTCACCTGCTGATTTTCCACAAGGAAGGCTACATCATAGTTTTGCACTGTGCTCTTAAACAAAAATGAACCCGAAGCCTACACACCCTGCTTTTCTCCCTCCCACCCCCCAAATGCATGTAAAACCCTAAAGCGTGTAGTCTTTGCTCTTTGTAAATACACTTACCTGGGATATGAATTCAAATCTGAGCTGTGCTTTGCTTTGCTTGATCTGGAACTCACTTTGCCAAGAGGATGCAAACAAGAACATATAACTGCTGACAGTTCTCCAATGCCATTTCCACAAATTCTCCTCCAGGGACAGATAAATAATGAAACAACTCGATGGGAAATAACACTAAAGCATCTCAGCCCACAGAACCACAGGATATGCACCAGACACACATGGGTGAATGAAGAAATGCTGAGAACATTTAGAAACACAGATAGGACTTTGGGAATCCTCATGCTTGTCTAGGCTAACTGAAGCGTAAATCTGGAGTAAATGGAGCAACAGTGATGCAAACTGTCATAACAGATTGAGAACCAGACTCAGAGCTCCTACCATCTACCTACGTGAATGGAAAAATCTTCATCATCTCTGTATCAAGTCATATTTCTTGATATTTCTCTTTCAAATGCCTATTCTGCCTGTTTTAGCGGCATTTAAATGCAAAATATTCATCTTATACTTTTCTTGGCTGACTCCCATTCTGCTAATTCAGTTATGCAAGACTTGACCCCAAATGAAACCTCTTTCTTGGTTTTTGTTTTTTTTTATTTTTATTTTTATTTTTAACTGCTTTGCTGATATTTGTAGGCAGTCTTTATGTCCGAGGTTGTCACTGAACTGAGTTTGATCCAGCCTATTTTTACTCCCAAGACTGTGCTGCTGAATTAGTCTGGTATAGTGTGCTCTCAGCTAAGTGCATTAAGTAAAACAGGATAACAGCATGTGGCATTTTAAACTTGTAGCCTACAATTTCCCCTCCTGCCCAGAACTTATCAGGAAGATCTATTAACATCCTACAAGTGCAGGATTTTTTGATTCAGTTACCATTTCCTCTCCTATTCATTCCTGACGTGCTATTAACCATTTCAACCACTGCTGAGTGTTAAGCTGGTGTTTGCAGAGAATTACCTTAAATTATTTGAAGACTGTCTTCTTGATTGTCAAGTATTTCCTTAAAGATCTTTATAATTACTATAAGAATATAATTTTTTTTTCCGTATTTGTTAGGTAGCTTGGACCCCTCTAATTATAAGGGAACCATATACTGCCACAGATCCACATACGATCTCTGGGAATTTCCAGGAATCTCCAAGACTATGTTTCCAGGACTGATGATTAAATGCCTCTTATTGACAGGATTGACTTCAGTTTTCTCTAAGTGAAAGACAACTGGAGGACCTACAGTCTTACGCCACAGTCATTAAGCCTCATGTCATCCTCCTCTCCTCATTGAAAGGTTGTCTGTTGACTCCACTCTTCTCAGCCAGGGAGATGACTTTGATTTGAGACAATGTCATCAGCGGCCTAATTTTTTATCACTGGCTTCAGCCATCCAGTACCACTTTTTTGCTGCTATGGAGCAAAACGTAGGTTTCTTTCTAATATGATACCTGTTGTTCTTTGGGAGGTTTTCTGATTTTTATGCAAGACTGCAGTGTCCCACTCGGATCCACCTTTAACAACAAAAGGCAGGAGAGGGTCTTAAACCTCTTAAAACCAACTTAAAAGGGAAATGCTTTTCATATAGCAGCTCTTCAGTTTTCATACGGCTCTTGCTCATTGCGCTTTGATCCTGTTGACGTTGAATGCTCTCTTGCTATACCTCAGTGTGATATAATGGAAGGAACGCCATGTGGTAGTCTGCAGAAAAGTCGATTAAACTAGCAGACATAAAACTGCAAACAGCTTTTACGCGTCACTAATGGACTGGGACCGCTTGGCTTTTATGATAGCTCAGAAAACCTTACACACCTGAGGTGCTGTAAAAATGAGTAACAGTTAAAAACAGGAAGAAATGTAAAGGACGAGGTGCAAAGCTGGATGGCTTTTGGCACTAGCTGTTTAACAATGTCAGACCATGGTCTGTTTACAGGTACAAACAAAATGAGCTCTCCTCCTCATGGGAGAACTGCCTTTATCCCAAACGTACCCTGGAAACTTGGTGATCAAAAATTTTACTGTTAATAGAGTCCCTTTCCATCTGTTAAAAAGAAGGAATGGCTTTGGTCAACAGGGACATTTAAACTGTAGGTTCAATGTTTGGCTAACTAAGGATGTAATTTGGCACTTTCCTCCAAGTTAGCAGAAATACTGGTCATTAAATATTTTCCCACATTGTGTTTATCTCGGCTAGTGCTATCTGCCTTTTGCTTTCAAAGGAATTAGACCCTCAAGGCTTTTTGTCTCCTCACCATGTTGCCACATGTAAGTTCTGCATGGTGATGTTTTCCTTTTTAGGGCCCAGGACTTGGAAGGACAAAAGGTCTGCAAAATCCTTTTGTCCTATACTCAACTGGCAGACGCAGGCACTAATTCTCCAAGACGAGCTTAACAAAGCGGTATCAGAGAAATGACAAATTCCTATAAATAATGCTGAATGCTGCAAATGATAAGCCTGAAAAATCACTTGATCATTAAACAATAGAAGATGCCTTCTGTAAAATAAATAAACCATGAAAGGAGAAGGCAAATCTTCAATTTAAGATTAATATGGTCTGAACGGTCCAGGAAGATGTTGGCCAAGTGCGAAGATACTCTGTGTGTCATACACCTTTGAAAGATCCTGCCCCCGAAACAAAACTGAAGTCAGTCTGACACCTGATTCATACCAACAGGCAAGACAGAGAAATCTCCAGCGCTGGCTCAACTAGGCAGCAGACAGCAGGGTTCTTTATGGCGAAATCTTTTGACCATCATAAATTTTCACGCTCTGTACCTGGATACCATGGTGAATGGCAATAGATTAGATCCATTTTTCATTCTTCTCTGAGTCACTGTGTTAAAGGAACGTGACACTTAGCAATCTAGTAATGAAAAAATAAAAGCTCTGCAGTGTCTTGTTAGTATTCCTGCACATAGTTGGAGGAAAAAAGTTAACTTGCAGATAGGATAGCTCAATTAAGTGGAAAACACACATCCTAAAGAAAACCCAACCCTAACTGCATAGTTTTGACCTAAAATGAATCAGATTTGATCTTAACTGGCCAGGCAACAAAATATATGTTCTATAATTTTTCATCTTGCTGTGGTAATTAATGTAAGAAATGTTTCATGCCAAGTCGGCTTCGCCTGTAGTGTCCTCAGATTAAAGGAAAATGGAAATAGCATCTCTGTCAGAGTGGTTGCACAGTGTTCTCATCCCCTGAAGGAAACCCAAGCTCTGCTGACTTAGGAGACTTCAGCTTTTGATCATGAGTTATTGGATATCGACCCGTCATTCAGTCAGGGTTGCAGACTGACTGTCCTGAACTGAAAGGGTTGGAATCAGATCACATCCAGGGGGAAAAGCTCTCCCAGCAAAACTTCCTTCCCACCTAAATCAAGCCTACAAATAGCAACTCACGTTTGTCAGACATTCATCAAATGTGACATGCTTCATGGAGCCAGGCCACAAAAACACAGGAACCTGTCATAATAACCTCACGCAAGACAGTAGACAATCCTGATGCTGTGTGACATGCCAGGTAGCAGATATCGCACTTCCCGAAGAGGTGAATGTAAAACTCGATCTCGTAGAAAGGGAAATTGTCACTCATAAATTGAAAAAAAAAAAAAAAAAAGACAAAAAAAAAGAGACATCTATTTGATCCAATTAAAATGTACATTGATTACTGTCAGGCTGTGGAAATGCTGACACTCAGGGATTGATCCTGCTTGGGGATATTGCATAAAGCCACAAGCCCCAAAACTGGAAACTATCTGTCTTTCCAAACTCACAAGGAGTGGCTGCTAAATCTGGGCAAAAAAAGTTCTCTGGAGTTACATAACTCAGCCTATCATTTGGAAGCACTACTGGTTTGGGCAATGATAATCACTATTTTTGTTATTTTTCAGTACAGCGTGCTACCATTTAGACATTTTGGTATCAGCAGAATTCACTGATCCTCCTGCAGTGAAGATCAGTCTGCAAGAATTTGGGCTATATATAAGGAGATTCTTTGTGAAAACACATCAGACAAGACATGATGAGCAGGAGTAGTCATAGACAAGTAGACTTGTCTATCCAAGTCCAGCTTGCTCCAATAGTACAGGAGGACTGTATCAACAGGTAACACAAGGGTTTGAGATGTGGCTGAAATCAACAGTGAAAGAAAAAAAAATAAGACAAAATATTTTAAAAAAATAAAAAATATGCTCTTAATAAAACTGCCTCCTTTTCAAAACTAGGGAATGGCTTTGGAGAAAACTATTTTCCCCCATAATGATTTGTCTCTCCTCAAAATTTTCCCTTTTTAAAGTTGGCATTTTCTTCCTTCATTACTTTTTATATCCCTTTCTTTCTACCTGCCTCATTTTTTCGTAGGAGAAATAAGAAAAAAAAATAAAATAAGAAAATGAAATTACAGCTGAAAACTTTTAATAAAACTTCCATGACAAAAATTTCAAATAAACAAAACATATTCTGATTTGAAAAGTCAGAAATTGTAATAAAAATAATTAGTTTTGTTTTTTAGCAGATTTACTAGAAAACTTTCATACCCATTAACAAGTTCATTTATTTTCTTGTCTTGAAAGAAAAGAAAGATGGATGGTTTTGGTTGCTGTTGGTAGCTGTTTTTTAGAGCTTGTTTTCCCATATGCCCATGTGCCAATTTGACTATGTGTTGGGAGAAAAAAAGATAAATAAGGATCTAAGTATAGATAAGTCCATAGAACATGTACTGTTGAAGTAAAAAGATAAGGGCTCCCGGTGAGTGGTTCAGATGCCTGGTTGAGTCTGGTTGTGTCACATGCGTGGGTGTTTCAGTGCTAAAGAACGGTATAAAACGATACCTAAATGCAGGTACCTGAATGGCCCCATTGCATATTACTCAGATTGCATCCCCTTCGGTGTAATGAAACTGATTTTCCTTGTACCTGGTCATCCACCTCCAAAAAAAGAATACTAATATCTTGTGCATCACTTGGAAAATTCTATTTAATCCATTGACAAAATTATAGACATAAAATATTAAAACACATTGACCTATCTATCTAATGTATTGATATATTTTTGATCAGTAGATGAAATGTTGTTATATACCAGGAAAATATTCCAATTGACTGGCCAGAAGGAAAGTAAAACTCAGCCTTCCCCTAGAAGAAATCATGACTGCTCAACTGTGTCTTGTGTCCTTTAGCACAACAGAGGATAGGTAATAGCTTATAGCTGATTTTCAGGTAAAACAATAGATGTCAGTAGTTTGTTGATAGAAATTCTTACCCTTTTGATGGTCAAGTTCTAAATTACCAATAGACATTTCATTGACTGCCTATGGCAGCACTCTATGGTTAGAGATGGGTAACTGTGCCCACCCAGCAGTCTGTGAGCCAGAGCTTACAAGCTTCCCAAAACTGCAAGGCACCTTGGAAAAAACTACACACAGAACTTCACACAGGCACATCTTTCTTCTTAACACAAGACATAAGAGATCTTCTATACCATGACAAAAATTTAGCAGCCCTACCCCTTCCGCCCCCGATTATTGACAATTTGCAGCTTGAATGAGGTGCCTTATGATTAATGCCCTGTGAGGAGGACGCTGTAAACAAAACATTATTTTGTATTGCAAATAAATGGGACTGCTAAGTACTGTGTAAATCCCCCCAGGTACCAATGGTCTGTAGCTCTGACAAAAATGCATTTGCAGAGCACTTAGTGTCAAGAAATCCCATCTCTTGGTGCCAAAGGGTTAAGAGTCTCTCCAAATCAGAGGATAAACTCATTAAAATGGGCCATTACTGGAGGAAGAAGCAGCCCCAAGACTCCTTCCCCATTTCTTTGCTGGGTTAGCAGGACAAAGCAAAGAGGATAATACAGGTTTGACTGTACATAAAACAATAGTAAGCTCCATAAGGAGTGAGGATTCCAAAGTAAATACAATACTGAAAGTCAGGAGAGGCAAAAGTTAACTTAATATAAAATACTTGACCCTCAGGTAAGGCATTAAGATGGTGTTTTGGCAGCCAGAACTGATAGCAGACTTGCTGAAAGGGTATTGGCTTCAGAAAGAAGACAAATACAATCCTAATCCCTTTTTCCTGCCACACACTGGAGATGAGTGAAACCCAAGGGGGAAATTCTTATTACAGCAAATAGGTGAAAGTCCAGAGGAAAAATTAAGTCAACTTGACAATTTAAAAATTTCCTTTCAAGCATGAAAGGTGGATGAAAACAGAAGGTTATTTTTAAATCCAAACCACAGTATTTTGTATCTGTTAATATCACTGCCAAAGAATAAGGGACACAGGAAAAAGAGTTCATAATGAACCCAAGCTTCATCTCACTGGAACGAAGCCAGGACAAAATAACTTTTGTCAGACAAGCAATATTAGAAAATCTAATACAAGGAAGAGACATTTTTCCTTCTTCCCATCAGGGGCAGTGAGACCTGGCGGTTTATCCACACCTTTCTGGGTGAAGATGCAAACCAAGGTAAAGTCTGCTTACCCCTGACTTTTCTGGGGTAAGGAATATACAGCCTAATCTTCCTTGGAAAAAATGTATTCCTTTGCAGTTTTCTTCATGTTCCTCCTGATGTATTCCTCTGCAGACAAAAGAGGATTAGGAATAAAGTTTGCCATCAGCATACCCATACTATTCCACAAATGAAAGATCTTAAGCTTGGTAGAAAACACCTATACTGTTACGTGGGCATCTGCTTAACTCTTATGGATCCTTAACATGTGTTTGAAAATGCTCAGGTGTGCCAGGACCTAGAAGTATTAAATCTTGCTTTTATAAGTGGAAAAATTGCAATCCATGTCGTGTTAGAGTGAAGTGATTGAATTATATCCTACGCACAACACAGAGCCAGATACTCTCTGATCCTGAATCTTGGGCTCAAGTGCTCTCATCTCCTTGCTGATGTCCCACAAGCCGCACTTCCACTGTTCATTTTGGGGGTAGAAAATACCCCCCCTTTCCAAATGCATTGTGGTTTGGGTTTACATCAACACAAGCATGATAGCGTCAGTGAAGATTATACCTGGAGCCAAAATAACTGCTTTGGGGATGAAACATGAACTGCTGAAATCACATCATAGAATCATAGAATCATCTAGGTTGGAAGGGACCTTAAAGATTATCTAATCCAACCATCAACCCAACTCTGACAAAAAAAAAAAAATAAGAAATAGGAAATAAAAACTACTAAACCATATCTAAGTTGGGAGACTTAGATAGATTGGATCATTGATCCAACATTAATGGGATGAGCTTCAACAAGGCCAAGTACCAGGTCCTGCACTTGGGCCACAATAACCCCATGCACCACTACAGGCTTGGAGAAGTGTGGCTGGAGCTGCCTGGCAGAAAAAGACCTGGGGGTTCTAACTGACAAGCGGCTGAATATGAGCCGGCGGTGTGCCCAGGTGGCCAAGAAAGCCAATGGCATCCTGGCTTGTATTAGAAATAGTGTGAC
>JAOTQQ010000019.1:6116299-6137102 GCA_026546715.1 Gallinago undulata | reverse complement strand
AGGCAATTCTGCTTCAGCAGGGGAGTTGGACTAGATGATCTCTATGGTCCCTTCCAACTCTAAAAATTCAGTGAAATCAGTGAAATCGGGAGAAAGCGAGCACCAATAATGCCTTTTGCCAAGTGGGGGCAGTCTTTCACATGGTTAGAAGCCCATGACCAGACTCCCAGAGCCTCTCCAGATACACCCTACTCTTTTACTAGACTGGTCTCATTTCACCATCTTCCCAGGTGAACCTCATCTTTGCGGTTACCGGCATTTACTGCTTAAGTCTCAGCCTGACATCCTTCAAGAAAATGAAGGGAAAAGGCTTACTCACCCCAATGCTCTTCATGTAACGTGTATGACAGAGCTTATGTGCCTCGGAGACAGAGAAGGATCTACCCAGGCAACAAAAAAAATCTCACAGAAAGTAGGTATTTGTCAGTTTGTGAGATAAAAGGCTCATCTTCACACGCAGAGAACAGCACAGAGCATTATCGATGGGAAGGAAAGGGCCCAAATAATTTCAGGGGAGAAATGTGGCCCTGCCATGGACCCTCTATGGGCTGCCCCAGGAGAGTATCACCCCACCATGGTGAGTCCTGGGAGCTGCCCTCTGGAGCACCTCGGGGATAGACATGGGTCGCTGCCCAGGGATACATTATAAGGGGCATGGGGAGAGTGGGTTTTGGGGACTGAATGGGACTTATTATGAGATGTTTACAGGAGGAAAAAGAGAAGGTGGGAAAGGCAGGGATCAAAGTGGGTTGGGAGAGCCAAACATGGAAAAACTGAGAGAAAAGGAGATGAAACAGCCAGCTGAGGGTAATATTTACTGGGCAGTGATCTTGCCTGGATCTCTTCTGTGTGTGCACAGAGGTTGGACTAGATGATCTTAAAAGGTCCCTTCCAACCTAGGTGATTCTGTGATCCTATGCATGTGTGACAGTGCATGCAAGGGGTCTTGTGCCTCTGGAGGTACAAGAGGTCCCCACTCCCTGGAGTGGGGCTGCAGCTGCAGAGCCTCCTATGCCCAGATACCAGCAATATCGCCTTTTATATGCATTCTGCACTGACAGAATGCCCCCCTGATCAGACAGAGAGGGGACACCATGAGGCTGTCGATGCTGACTGTCTTTGTGCGAGTGTTCTGTGTGTTTGTGGTCTGTATGAATCAGAACACATCTATATATAAATACATATGCTGTGTATGTGTGTTTGTGTGTGTGTGCCTGCTGGGAATACGTGCTCAGTCTCTCTCCTGGTTGGACCTGGGACGTGGATCTGCAGCAGCCTTGGCTCTGCTGGGCTGCCTAATTCAGTCTTTCCCTAAAAATATACTCAAGCCACCAAAAAAAAAATGCAGGAGTGCCATATGCTAACCTGCAGCAAATTCAACGATCTCAGTACATGGAGTCAGACTTTGGAGGTTCGGAGAGGCTCGTTAATGGTCTGTTTGATACGCTTCACCCACCCCATCCAAGGAAGGGAATGAGAAGAGGAGGTACCTTTGGACAGTCCTGCCAGGGCGATGGACAGGGGGCCCTTTCTTTTCAGTTGAATGACTCCAAGTACAATTGCATGGAACAGTTTATGGTGCAAAAGGAAAGATAATAAGAATCTAATGTGAAGGAAATTTTCTCTCTCTCCCCACAGGCTGGTACTGCTTGGTGCTTTCATTTTTTACTCTTTACCTCCAAGCTGACTGTGATGTCTTCTGATGGAGGCGTTGAAACAAGTACCAGTTCGGTGCCCAAATATCTCTGAATATCTCTGTGGACATAGCTCCGAAGACCCTGAGCACTCAAAATTCAAAGTGGGGTTAGATTCCTCCAGCTGCAGAACAATAATTTTTCTAGCCCTCTTCCCCAGACAGTCTCCAAGTCCAGAGTTTGAGACTATAATGAGATGTTTAGAGCAATTAGAGTCTCCTATTTCATTTGAATGAAAACACCCTGGAACCTAGGATAGCTCACTTTTTGGTTAAAAAGCTAGACTCGTTTTCCTACGAAAGGGGTATTGACTGAAGTAAGGCATTATTGATGATACTGAAGACATCAGGAATGGTTCAAGTTGCACCTTATCAGATTCAGAGGCTTAACTTTGCCTAATTCCTGGATCTCACTGGGGTTTAGGCAGGAGTTAGCCAACCCACTGTTCAAATTTAGGGGTGCCCAGGGTGTGTTTTCAGGGTAAAAGCATGGACACATAGTGAGGTTATGATTCTCAAGGATTAAACAGTTGAAAATAGGAGTGGTTGGGATGGCATTTTGAGACTACGTTTGGCAGCAGTGGCTTTCTTTGGGAGTGCTCCTGAGATGCATTTGTGACCAACAGAGCAATGGGTTTGCAGGCAGCGTTTACAACCAGAAAAGGTTTCATCTCATCTAGTTTTTTCCCATTTCATTGGGTAGCAGTGAACCCAGGCTCCCTCCAGTGACAGAGGTGACCAGAAGGGACTCCTTCTGTAAGCTATGCAGCATGAGTTACCTTCTTCATGTCTTGTCTCTTTCTTTCACCTGTAAGAAGGAACCTGGATTACATCTTAGAATGAGAAAAGGGAAGGCTTAAAAGATGGATCTTGTTTAACACAACGCTCCTTTTTTCCCAAAGCCCTGTCCTAACCAGCATGGAATTTAAACTAGAGAAAATTTTTGGGAATTGACCACTCATTTCAAAATCTTACTGTCTAATTGGAAGATGTTCCCTAACACAATACAGCTTGTTAATTATGAGACATTACGCAGACGAGTCCTGACTTTTGACATCTTGACAATGGTGGCAATCTTGTACACAAATAGTCCTGCTGCAACAAATTGGGCCATTCCTGTGGTGGGATCCACCCAGGGCTACGAGTGACTCAGTGTGAATCCAGACCTGATGCCTAATATTTATAACAGGGGATGAGATGACTCAGGGCTTTGTAACAAAACGCAGAGTTTTTCCAAGCCTCCGGCTACCTGCTTTCATCTCACCGCTGTCAGCCACCGCAGGAAAGTCAGCACTGCCTGACAGCTGCTCGGAGACATCCTAACGAGGGGGGTGATGTTGGAGGTCTCCTGGTGGACATCACCCGGGAAGGCAGCCGCCATAAAGGAGCGGTGGCCTCCAGGTTGGGGTCGAAGCACGTCGGGGTAGCACCAAGAAACCGGCACCTCCCCAAGTCCTCGCAGCATCTTCTCCAGAGGGAAAGGCACATCCCGACTGGCCAGGCAAGAGGAGGACAGAGCATCCCCATCAGCATGCACGACCCAAAATAATCCACCACACATCCCCCCTCTCCTTCCCCGACAACTTTTGGCTCACCAGTGAGGCCTAAACCATGTATTCTTCTGGGAGAGCAGCAAACCCGGAGACCATAATTAAAATATGTTAATCTGCACTGGGCACTTACCCATGGATAAACACTTCCATTTGGCACAATTTCCTGCAATCTTCTTCTGAGATTTGAGACTGATCTCAGAACCCTGCTCTTTTCCCTTTTGACATTTTTTGGTCTTGCTTTTGAGCCGGAAAAAAAAAAAAAAAAGAAAAAAAAAGAAAAAAAAAAAAAGAAAGAAAAAAAAGAAGAAAAAAAAAGAAAAAGAAAGAAAAATAAAAAGAAAGAAAAAAAGAGAAAGGGGGGGGGAAAATAGAAATTGACACCTGTTTTTTTCCTAAGCTTTGTAATTCCAGTTCATTTTTACTGGGGGTGGGGGAATGCTGTAGCTAAGCTATGCGTTCATTACAGCCAGGGGGAAAAAATGAGGTTGGCTCCCAGTTTTGCTTATGTTGTTAAAAGAGCCTCTGAAGCTGCAGTTCTGGAACAGGTCTCCTCTTTCTTTGAAAGCATGCTGTTTGATAGACTGTCATTTGTCCCCTCCTTTCAGAAGAGCCAGCTGGCAGCTAAGTGCTAAAGCCAGTGACTTGCATGTGTTTTTCTGACATTTAACAAATGGGAACAGCTTGCAAATCTGCATTAACTCACTCTGTCTCACAAATAATCATCGGCTACGCGGTGTAGACATTCGGAACATTAGCGCAAACACAAAAGGGAGCGGGAGTCTGTGGGAAAAACAAGTTGGCAAATAAAAGATGTTTTACTAAGGGATGGATACAGCTTTTTTTTTGGTTCAGATGGAGGGTTCGGATATAGATCCTGAGGGTGGGGGTGGGTGGAGGTACGAGTGGAGCGTGGCGAAGGGAAATAATCCTCTCCCCTGAAACCACAGGGGAAGCTACCGGATTTGCACCTGAAATGAGAGCTTCTTCCAGCTCCCCATTCACCAGCGTTTATCGGCGGAGCATTTTCATTTTGCAGCCACCACCTGAGAGATAGTCCGAGGAAAACACAGAAAGCGCACCCAATGCCAAGTTCCTTCCTCACCAGTGCTTCTGTGGGGGAGTTCATAGATGGCCCTGAGTTCTCCTCTTTGTAAATTAACATAAGAGTCTGTTACTGGGATAACGGATGCTATGGGATGGTTCGGGTAATAAAGGAGCACGGATAAACGCAACACATGATCAGTTCTGAGGCTAAAATACAGCAAGCAAAACATTTACCTTCTTGGCTTAGGTCAGAGATTTGGACTTTTCACTTGAAAAAGAAATGGATATTTAATTCCTTTAGCCTTTCTGAAAACTATAGCCACAGGTTTTAGGGAGTGAAAGAAAAATCCAGCTGTTATTTCACCTTAACCAGTTTTTTTTTCCCCACTTCTGGGGACTGAGAAAGGCACATCTCCGTGTAACAATGTGGATCCTTTCCCCTCCACTAAAAAATACCCACACCTTTCCTGTGTAGGGTCACACTCTTCTTGTAGGTCAAGATGACATGAAGAACATGTAAATGATGGGAAAGCCTCATGTAGGGGCCATGTTTTGGGCCAGATTGGGGTGATCACCTTCCTTTGTAATAGCACCCAGGCCTGGACTCCAGCATTTAAACCAAAACACTTCTCTTGATGAAGCTAAGGACCAAGTCCTGTTTCTGGAGTCATCACAGCTTCATGGCACCTGCAAGGGCATCTCTCGAGGCCCTGAATAGCGAGCTGCAGTACCAGACGTGGTCCCCCTCCTAGGACAGAAGAAAACCACCACAACACTGGCACAGTTGAGCCGGTGCTTGGGCAGGTGATGTGATTTCCAGACAGTACCTGGTGGATTTGAGTGCCATTAAAAATCACTTTGCTGAGTGGGCAGGCATGTTACTTTGCATCACTGGTAGCTGAGAAGAAAACATGCCTTGGCTGCCTGAGTGCAGCACACTAACACTTCAGAAAGTACCACTCAGTGGGAATGCATTCACATCCCTGAGATAATTTAACAGAGAGGATATAAACTACATACTGTATCACTTTGCCTCTGAGTTATCCTGCCCAATGCTGGTTGCACTTTAAAATACTGAATATATGCAAGTTTTTAATGCCAAAAAAAGCCTAGAATCAATCCTTGGCCAGCTGTCCCACCAGGCGGGATTCAGCAGCTCTGAACACCCCATGGGGACAGGGCCCTTCAGGAACATGCCTGGCCTATAGGCAAAGCCTCTGTGTACTCAAGTGGACAGTTAGAATGTTTTCCCACGAAAAGCAAACGCAGCCCCATAGCTTCCTGGGTGTGCCAGAGCAGGTAAGTGCTCCTTGGTCTGTAAAACATGTCTCAGAAAGAGCAGCAGAGCCAGAGGCTGTATTTCCCCCTACCTGACCATCTGCAGGCATGCTCTTTGGTTTTTGGGAGCTTAAGAGACAGGATTTTAGGTAAACAGGTGTTATTTTTTGTGCTCAGCTCTGTTCCCCCCACTTTTTCCCTCCCCCAGATATTTAGTCTTCTAGTAAAAATCATCTGGTCATTCAAATCAGCTACAGGAAGTTCAAGACCACAGATGATAAATTATATGCACCATCTCTAATTACTCTGTCATCTGTTTTCCCCAAAGTACCGGGCAATTGCAGTGTAGCCTTAAGTAGGGAACTCAAGTCACACTTCCTTATCACACGTGCACTGTGCTGTGTTTGCCTCTGAAATATAAGAGCTGCCATTTTTCCTGTAGCATCAACATTTCTTTTCAACTACATCCCTCTACCTCCTTCTCTCTCTCTTTCCCTCTCTCTCTCCCTCACAGAGCACTTGGCAAGTTTCTCCCTGACAAAATGTCCATCTGTAAAAAATAAACAGAACAATAACACCTTGTAGGCATGATGTAAGTGTTGCTTGGGTTTTATTTCTGTACGGATATTCATATATTTAATTAAATACAGTCCTGGCAGCTTTGTAATTGCTTAAGAGTATTCTAACAAAAGCCTAACTGCTGAAGTGGGCAGAATTGCATGTTCCTTCATTTTTCTTGCTCTCTTGTAGTGTATTCTGTGCAGTGCAGCAATGAGTGTATTATTTACTATTGTCCTGGAACAATCTCTGCAAAACCTTACCTTCGACTCCCCTCACTGCTTCTGACTGTTCGTATTCACAGATACATGGTTTGGATCTGGAGAGGTCTCCAGGGAAGATCACGGATCAAATTCACCCCTTGTATATCTTCCTTGAATTCACTGAAGTTTCACCATCTCAAATGAGTTTGACCCCTTCAAGCAAAGCTCTGCAACGGTTACAAGAGGTACCTGAAACCACCCAAAAGGCATTTCCATCCAACCCGTGAAGCAGCAGATCAGACAGGCAGACAGAGCAGCAGACAGACAGGGAGAGACAGGATTTGCTCTGAAAAGAAGAAATGGTGAACACTTGCATGGCAGTCCTAGGGGCAAGGCAGTTCTAGAAAAAAAATTTGGAAAGGTATTTCAGGGACCTAGAGGCAATTTGAAAGTAATGAAATAGAAGCTACCAAGTGGAAGAAAGAGAAAATTATTTTCAAGCATGCTTACATCAGGTCCTTAACCCCCTGGCTGTTACAGGACACATCTGGCCAATGGATACAACCAGCATGTGACTTCTGAAGATGCTGTAGAGCATCTTTATAAAACACCACAGAACAAAATAAAAACTGCCCAGAAGTTTTCTTCTGAACAACCTTGTTTCTAGAAAATCAGTAACTCCCAGCCAGCAGACAGTCAAACTCAGCAACTGCAGGGCAAAACTCACATTAAGAGGTTTTGCAAACGGACTCGTTACCAAAGCCAAGTCCTTTGGTGCAAAGCCATTACACGAGATCAAATCTCGGTGATGAGATCAATGCTACATCTATTCCTAAAACTTTGTTTTTGTGAAAAAAGTTCGTGCCTGCAGGGCCTGCCATGAAGCTAATGAAGGGACAGTGTCCTCAGGGAAAACTTGTCCTGTGCTCAAGGAGCTCGGGTCAGGCCCAGCGCTGTTGGTTTTGTCATAGTCAAGCAAAGAATTATGAAAAAGCAGACAAAGGCTTGCTTTTTCTGAAAGAAAATGTAGGCTTTGGTAACAAAGCTATCCCCTACTAACTCTCTGGATGATCTAACACTGTAACATTTTTAGATGCACCTTTCCAACCTTAATGTCATTCATGGTTGTTTGTATAAAGATATAGCAGGATTGTTTGTTCTTTTTTTTTGTTTTGTTTTGTTGGATAATCAGAGATACCAAACAAATATTTGGAGGGTTTAAGGCTCAGTGGCACAGAATACCTCAGAGAGAAATCATCTGAGATACTTTTAGAAAAGATCTAGTGGCATTTTTTTTAAAGATTAAGAATCAGACTAACCTTTTCATGTACATTAAGCAACAGTATTGATCTGCATAGCTCTGGGGACAGTTTAGAGGCAGAAGAGGTCAGGAATAAAGGCTCCCAGTTACACAGCCGGGAGTTCAGTGGGAAGAACTACAGGGATGTATTTGTTATTCACAATTCTGTGGAAAAATCTCACTGACCTCCTCAGTGCTTCTTCTCCCTGTAAAAAATTACGCAGGGAATGAACCCAAATCAAAGCACAGGGTTACTATTGTGCCTGCGATGGAATGGGAGAGGTCACCCATCACCGAATGAATAACAGTTTTGAGTCCCTAATGCTTCAAAGTTGGACTGAAAGTCCAAAATCTGCAGTCAAGGTAAATTTCTAAGTTTTCAGGTATCCAGTACAATATCATTCCTATAGATGAAAATTTCTTCTCTAGTCACTTTTGGAAATAGATTGTCCTTTCTGGAAAATAGAGCTGGAAAAAAGCAGCATATGCAATTGAGCTACCTTTTCTCTAGATCCTGCTCCCTATCTCTTCCAGCCTTTCCCCTAGAAAATATATATAAATCGTGAAAGTCAAAAAGTAATACACAGGCATTTGTGGTGTGTGGGCATGTGTTTGCATGCATGTGAAAGAGAGAGATGGGGAGAGGATTCCTGTCCCAGAAGTGTGATTAAATCCAAAGCAGGTTGATAAAGGATCCACTGTAGTAGGATGTATTAAAAAAGAGAGTTATTGTATCTTCTGAACTGATCAAGGTGATAAAGTAACTGATCACAGAGAAGAACTGCTGGAACTGCACCCAATCCCACTCGATGAGTAAACAGAGTCCTGTGGCTCATTCAAGAGGCTATAAATTTAAGCTTAGTATTTCAGGTCTATATCTAAAGAGTGACAGAACCTCATATCTCCTGATTCATCCAGAAAGAATGCATCATCTCTTTGTACCAATCTAATCAGGAACACTTTTGCCATGTCCATTTTTCTTTTTAAGTCAAAAAAGGCAGAGAAGAGATTTAGTCTTTTTTTTTTCTCTCTCTCTCTTTTTTTATTTTTTTTTTTTTTTTTTTACCTCCTGGATATGGGGAAAATAAAACCAACCTCGACTTCGCTAAGCCTCTGACACAGGTACCCTGACTATACATCTCACATTAAAGCAGTTCCCTTCAACCCTGTGCTTCAAGTACCATCTAGCGGCCAGAAATATATTTGCATTTCTCTTGCTGGAGGATCTTCGGATTCAGATTTCCGTATCCTTTAGAGATGAACCAGTCTCATCATCTTCTCAAATGAAATAAAAATAAAAAATAAAAAACATGCAATTTAATATTCTTCCCATTATTTTTTAAAAGAAAATAAAACCTCCGTGTCTTTTTGCCCACATTATCTCAGCTTCACCAGGAGCCCTGCAATACTTAGCAAGTTCAGAGAAAAAATGGCTCAACAAAAATGTAGCTGTGCTTTTTTTTGTTTTCCAGATATAAAATAAATGTCAATGCATGATACTTCCTTTTTTTTTTAGAAAAAAAAAAATAAAGAATCTTTCATTAAGAGCTGAACCCATACATCTCTGAATATGCATTTGAGAATTGGCCTTCAATTTGAGCCATTTATTTCCTTTGAAAGTATTGCTCCATCTATCTGTCTGTCTTAAATTAATATCTCTCTTTGTGTGTTCCCCTTTCCATATTGCCTGCCATCTGTTATATGATCACGGAGAGATAGCGCCTGGTTCACTTGTTTGATTAGTTATCTCGCTTTCTGTTTCAGTGGACATCGGTTAAACATGCCCACGGTGTCACTCTCCCGGTATCAGCAATGTTATGCCACAAACAGGTGGAGGCGACCTCCTCTTTTCCACCAAACCTGTGTGACTCTTTTCTAACATAAGGCTCCAAATGTTAGTTAAGTCATAGCTACTCACCTTTAAATAATCGTTTGGGAGAAATTAGATTTTGTATCATCCAAAAATAGGCATTTACAATAGATTAAATGACAATGTTGCTGAAGGCACCTGTCTTCTCCCCTGATTGCAGAGGGACCTCATTGATGCAGGTCAGGCAAGACCGCTGGATCGTGGTTCAGATCTTGCCTGTTGACATCCAACATTGGTTGAGGTCCTCCAGGCATGAAAGAGCCCTCAGGAGACCTGCCCCATCCCTGAGGGGCTGGAAGGTGCTTGCAGCAGCTAAAAGGGCCCAAAATCAGATAGTTTGAGTTTAGTACCTGCATGCCTTGCCTCTCCTTACCTGCAGGGGAGACCTGTCAGCGCATCCTGCAGAGCCTGGGAATGATGATGCTCACCCAACAGCAGCACCAGGACTGCTCCAAAGGTCCCCAGGAGCCACAGCAGCACTGACTAGCTCCTTACAGCTTAAACACCAACCTGGGCATAAACATCCCTGGATGACTAAATTGAAGTGCTTTAACTTACACACACTATCCCATTCAATACTTTAGTCAGCTAAAATTTGGCAAGACAAATTCCACCACGGAAGGTTACTAATTTCACCTTGTAAGTCTAACTTGCAAGCGATGTGAGAAAAATAAAGACAATAAAACATTTATCATTCTCACACTGCCTCAGCACGGGTTATTACCCTCTCAGAGTTTGTCCCCACAAACATTCAATTTGGTGTTTGTCACAAATGATGGAGCAGGATCCCATAAAGAAGGTCCTGTTGCTGCTGGAAAATGTTTCTGTCCCTGGTTCTCAGTCTCAGCTGCTTATTCCCTCTCCCCAAGACTGGATGGAGATTCCCAGCCAGATCTGTGTGTAGCCATAGCCTAGCTCTGGAGACACTGAGAATGTGTGCATGGAAGGAATTCTTACATGACAGTTTAAAAAAAAAAAGCCAGTTAAGTTCCTAATTGGGAAAAGCAAGAGTCATTTAACTACATCCCATTTGACAAGATTTAGAGATTACCCCTTTTCCTGTTAGAATACTGCTCATGCTGCTTATATCATACATCATAAATTGCTGCCTAATGTTGAGCTGTGAAGTTTCATCCTAGAAATTCTGCTGGCGACATTTTGACACCAGCGCAAGATTTATTGCTGGGCAGCTAGTGGATCTGACGTCTGCGGTGACAGATATTCTTTTTCCAAATGAGCATAATGACACTGAACGTGACCAACCTTAACGTCCCTGAAGCCCTCTCCTGCGAGTCGCAGGTGTACCCACATGCAGATTTCTGAGGAATCCCCATCAGTGGAAGTAGCAGCACCACATAAGGCCACCGAGAAAGAAAAACGCACGTGTTTGCTTGACCGGGCAAAGGTGTTTTGCCCACGGGGGTGGGGGGTGGAGGGGCAGGAGGGTGCGATGGGGTCCTGTACCAGAGCTAAACGGGGAGGGAGACCCAGCTCCCCATGCTGGAAGACACTGCACATCTGCGCGCAAAAGCACATTTCTGTTACGTTACCCAGAGCGAATAGTTTATTACGTATCATTACCTCCGAACAACAGATAATCAATTTGGATGTGTCCTTATTTACCTGGACAAACACTGGAAGGCTTTGCAATTTAATGGCCTAACTGTTTGTTAGAACAAATAGACCCATTCAATTCCGAGATCACAGTCAATCTGACGGTTTATAGCTGGTTGGTTTCTGCTTCCGAACTGTGAAACCCTGATTTGTTTTTCAAGGTGTAAAATTAGCGGTAACATTCTCGCATGGTAAGGGATAAGTCCCTTATTGAAACATATGACTGCACTTTGCTCGTTGCGGAGCGAAAACAAGCCCTGCTCAAAAACCCAGCACGAAACCAGTGGCCCGCCTGGACTTCATGGAAGCCCCGGTGTGATGCCAGGTGTGAACCGGCCCGGCCACCAGCCCTCTGCACCAGAGTAAACGCCAACTATTAATTCACAGGTTGAGGGGGGGCCGGGGGGTTGCCTGCTCATTTTGACATGATACTTAACTGGTATACAGCTCTGTAGAGTAGCAACGAGGTGCCTGAACCGAACGTGGGCATTTAGAACAGGGGTTCTTCATCTCTGCAATGGTTAGCCTTGGTAAATCACTCCGAACACCAAAAAGGGGGGTTCAATCACCTCCCCTTGGTTTGGCAATATATTCCACCCTGTAATCACACCAGTGCAAATAAGCACAAAAGCTAAAAAATGAAGGAATAGCTGATCCCAAACCTCTGCCGTTATATCTTAGAAGCCAGGGGAGTCAGAATAATATATAAGGAAAGGAAAAACAAGAGGAGAAATGCATTTTAACATATTAATGTGTTGGTAATTTTTTTGTGTTTAGCTGGATAAGCCAAACTAAATCCTCAGAATCAGGGAACCAAGGTGAATTTGAAAATATCAAAGTGGACTTCAGTGAGAGAGCTGAAGATGGGGAATGGAAAAGTCTGGCAAATGAAACAGGCTGCAGATGTAGCAGTTCGAGCGAAAAGGACCGGACCTGTAAATCTGCTTTTTGGCCAGCACGGAATGAGCTGCTGCTTCCAGTACAAACACCAACTCATCCGGCAATATCTCAGCATCAATCTGCTCGAGAGACTTATTCGAGTTAGGGCTTCTAAAGAGGACACTTATTAGGACACGCTAATGTATATACGTGGAGTGCATGTGATAAGGGGATACTCCAGAATACGTAGTGATGCTCAGAGAGGATGCTTCAAAGTGCCACGTGGATGCTCTCAGCACTTTCCATCCAGAGGACAGCTGTACCCAGATGTGCAATTTACCTGCACTAATCTGCATTTTTCATTGTTTTTCTTTAACTGAAGTATCTTTTCCTCCTTCCAGGGGTTTGTCCCTATGAGGAAAGATAATTATGCAGTAATAATATTACTTCCCTGCCTTGCCCCCACCCCTTTTGGTTTAAAAGCCCAGCCTCTTTTAATCTCCCCACATAAAATACGTTCTATATTCCCCTGTTATTTTTAACAGTCTTTCTCTTTACTGACTCCATTTTGGATTTGTCTTTTTGTGTCCATTAGTGCCTCCAAGTTCCCGCTACAATTTTTTTTGTACTCCCCTTTCTTTTAGTTGCATCACTTTAATGATTCATGGACATCACACAATTTCTAGAAATCCCAGGTCTTTCCCCTTTCTCAGTAATAAGTGATGATCTCTCTATTTAAATCAGAAATTGTCAGGTTGAAATTCACCCAAAGGTCACAAATGATATCAGAGAACTGGTTCAAGAGGGATCTTATCAGCAACCTGAAGGAAAGATCCACATCCCACACAATGTTTTGACAAAGTCCACTTATATTTTGGTTATTTTACCCTTGTCCATGCTGAGGTGGATTATTTTTTATTCAACATATATTCTTAATTAAATCATAGAGATTGAATATAACAATTTGCTGACTTGTGTGTTACTTAATCACCAAGCTACAGAGAGCAGATGCCTGAGTAGATGTCACAAGCACCTCAAGGCGGTTGTAAGTGAGCAGTAAAACCACACAAGACACACAAAACACAAATGGCCCAGTAGCTCTGACGGGGACAGACTGGGACATCTGTGAACTGAGGATGCTTCATTGCCATGTTCAATTCCCAGTGATCCTGTTAACATTTCTGTTTAAAGGCTCCATCATCTAATAATGAAGCTAGTACACACTGCCACTTAGAGCTCCCCATCATGGAGCTTCAAAGCAGTCTGGATCAGCTGTATTTTGCTCACTCTTCTGAAGCCTTAGCTTTTTTTTCTTTTTAGTTCTTGACATAAGTGATCATATTTGTCAATCTTTTATTTTCTATTTAAGATTTTCATCAAATGGAAGAAAAAAAATTACACAGTGAACACTTCTCCTTTGTACTACCATTATCAAGAATATTATCATTATCATTACCCAACACAGATGTAAGTTCTTGAGCTCTTTTATTAATATCTTGCCTCAGAATATCAGTGAGTGCCATAGGAAAGGCTTTTATTAGAGGTCCTGAATAAACTTCCAGAAACATTTTTTGTACCTGAGTGCTATGGGGATGTATTTAGCTATTGCCAGGGATTCATCTTGAAATTAACTGTGCCTTTATAGTGCTAAAATTCTGCTTTTTCATTAGTGACATAGCTTAATTGCTTCACAATCAGGGGAAAAAAATTAGAAAGAAGAAGAAGAAAGAAAAAAAGAAGACGACGAGCAAATACCTGCCTGACTTAACCACATTAAGCAGCATGGTGCAGAATATAACTTAACAGTCCAGTGAACTGTCAGTGGCAGAAGTAATTGGAAATTGGTGGGATAGTTCTTCATGTGATGGGGATGGGATTTTTTCATGCCTATTTTTAATGGGCAAATAGCTCTCAGGGCAGCTTCATATTCTGTCATTAATTTGTAAAGATCCTTTATAATGTAGAAAAGTTAAGATAGCAAAAAAAAAAAAAAATTCCAATTACATGTTTAATGACTTGGCATTTGTGGTAATGCTATCTAGCACTAATTCACCTGTTAGAAAACAGTCTATCTTTTAGCCCCTGGGGTTAATAGAGTGCAAAAGCCTAGCCTTATCAGAGGGTGGGAGAAAAGTGATTAATTTTTTCCTACAAATAAGAAAGAAAAGAAAGAATGACAAAATTGATTATGAGTTTTCAACTTGCTTTTTTGAGCTTAGTCTATTTATTAAATATCTTTTTAAGGAAAATAGAAAACTTCTAATTGTCGGTGTCTCTGCAGCCCCTCAGTATTTTGCAGGGAAGACAGAGGGGGACCTCAGTCCATCCATACCCAACCTGAGCACCCACTGGAGCAAGGCATGTCCCCACACCACGCAATGATGCTCTACAGACCATCCTGGAAATCAAGTCCTCCTTCCCTTCCACGTGGAGATAGGATCCGTAATAAAAAGCGTGGTTTGATCAGTCAATAGGTGGATGGATGGATTTATCCTGTCCCCAGCGGCATATTCATAACTGAAATCAACAGCAGATGCTTAAATGTAACTAAGAGCCGAATTTGCTCCACAACAGCAAAGAAATTCAGTTTATGCAAACATACATATTCATTTACCTGTCTGTCTCTACCAGTCGCTGCTGTATTTGCATCTCACCCTGGACAAAAGGCTAGCAAAGGCATTTGTAATGAACTATTCCATTTTAAAACATTTTAAACAGTCCAGACTGTAAATTGCATATTCTAACCGACTGCTCTGGTGTGAATTTCTGAGTCCACTGCGTTTACTGTGTTCATGCAACATCCTCCTTTGCCTAATACCAGATTTGTCTGTGTCAAGGCTAAAACAGGATTAGCAGGAGAAATACTAAATGATGTTAGAATTCATCTTGCCTAGAGCACATAGGACACACCAATACTGGTAATATAAAAACAAATGAACAAACAAACAAACAAACAATAGGCATCAGTCCAATCTCTAAATTTAGGAGTTTCACAATCAAGATAAGTGCTGCCTAATGATCGGAAGACAAGCCCAGAAATCAAACCTTATATCCCCTGTTCCTAACCCAGCTTATGGATCATCTGTCGGGAGCCAATGAAGGCTGAATACTGAGCATCCAGAATGCTGAAGTCCAGTGATTTCACCCAGAATTCTGTAATTTTGTGCCTTCCGAGCAGTCAGACCACAAAACTTGTTCCTGAGCCCTTTAGGGTCAATTACAGCTTTGTCCTTAACTACAGCTGGAGAAGAAAACATCAAACTTTTTATTCCCTCTACCTCAGCACCTCCTGTCTGTGGTCTGGAAGCAACAAGCCCAGCGCACCCTGAATGTTTTGGATATGTCTGGTGCCTACAGACCTCACGCTTACAACGTGCCCCTGGGCCATCTAGTGACTACAGAGGAAACACATAAATCTCAAATTAAGGGTAGGATCCACCTCTTTTAACATTATCTTATAAAAGCAGTGTTTAATACAAGTAGACCATCTAGGCCTTTACAACTTTTTTGTGAGAAAAACGGGATTACAAACAGCGGTTCATCCCAACTTCACACAATTAGTGAAAATAAGTGCAATCATAGTGCTTTTAAATGTTACAGTCTCCTTCCCTTGACTCTAAAGCACGGTGAGGCTAGCCTAGGCAAAGTAAAATTATGAATCCTACTATAAAAATATGGTTTTAAAGACATTAACAATATTTTGCTTATGGCCTGAAGCCTTACTTGTATTTGGATGCTTTGAAAATGGACTTCTCTGTAAGTGGATGGATGGATGGATGGATGGACGGACGGACGGACGGACTGACTGGTGGATGGATGGGCAGGCTAAACTTTGTCTTTAGACGCACATCACAACTCACTGTTTTGGAGTTGACTTTTTTGTTCGTTTGTTTGTTTAAAAGTTGCTATTATTGTTGCTTCTTATCTGGAACAACCTAAAAGAGAGGTTCAGCCACTTTGGAGAATCATGGGGTGCAGGTGAAAAATATGACCCACTCTTACAAAAGAGCCAAACGTGCTTTCCCTAAGTTAGTTGAAAGGGATGTGCCCTCATTCCTATGGCAAGGAACATTTTCTTTAGAGCAGCTGACAAGTTTTTCAAGGTGTTTCTGCACATCCTGTACGGAAAGCAAATTGTCATCAAAATTGAAAATTCAGAATATGTTGGGTTTTTTTTTTTTTCCCCCTGAAGGTCCTTAGGGCTCTTGAAATGCTAAGTAGAAAACTGAGCTCAATGCATATGGAGGAGATTTTCATATTTTAAAAGACAGACAGAGTGTCAGCCGGCAGACGCAGCAACTCCAAGAATCTTCAAAAAGGCAGAAGCAGAAAAGTTTACTGCTTATTCGGCGGACACATTATTTTAGCCTGTGTTCTGCAGACTGAGAGACAGATTGCCTAGGGTCAGAGGGTGACCCTGCCCTGCAGCATGAGCATTATTCCTCTTTTTTTTTCTTTTTTTTTTTTTTAAGTGCAAATTTACATTTGGCTGCAACCTGCCTCCTTAATGATGGGTCAGCCTTTTGTGCAGGTATGGGCTCTGATTGATGGGGCACGGGGACAGGAGAGGAGAATGGAGAAAACAAGTTTATAAATTTGACATAAGATTTGAATCGCAGCAGGAACTCTGCCAGTCTCCTTAGGCATAAAATTGGACTGGCTGGAGATATGTACTGCATGTGTGATGTTTCAGCACTTACTGCTTTCATTATATCTTTACTTACTCGGTTAACAGACTACTGAACTTGCAAAATCTGGCAGACTGGGTTTTTTTTTAAACAAATTCTATGATGGGGGGGAGGGGAAGGAGAAACTGGAAAAACCTGAAAATTACATACCAGATCTTCATCTGGTGTAATCCAACATCATTTAATTGATTTCACTGGAGTTACAGTTGTTTTCTCTAGCCAATTACCTGACTTGGTATTTTTGTTTTGCTTTAGCATTTGCATTTTTTTTTTTCCTTCTGAATAGGCTGTGGTGACATTTCATGTTTCCTATTATTATTATTACTTCACCTTCTTTGTTTTGGGAATTATATGGCTTATTGACTAAACAGCATTAGAAAACTAAAGTTAATGGGCCAAACTCTTCCCTAGCGCAACTTTATTGAGTTGAAGTTATATAGGGATGAATGAGTTCAGGGACTCCTCCGAAGAGGGTTATTACAGAGGCTGATTCTACAATAAAAGGGAAGTCCACAGCTTTGTTGTCATTTCGATGAAAATTAAATGTTGCAAGAAGCCCAGTGCTTCCATCTTGAGCTGATGTGATAAAACCTTAGGGTACTGAACACAAAAAGGTAAAGTCATACCTCATTTTAATGCACTAGAATGAATCACTTAATATTATCAAGAATACATTTAATAATACTCCTGCTTACATTCACCTATTCCCTGGAGCACTCTGAGTTGTATGGCCAACCAGAATGGCCATCTTCTCTACCATATCTCTAACGATGGCAACTGAGGGATGGGCATAGTGACTGGTATGACATCTGTCCCAGGAGCAAAGTGGGACTGTGAGGATCTGGCTCCTTGAAATAGCAGAAATGCAACACCAACCTGGATTAGACGCAGAGAAAAGAGACTTTTATGGATGGGACAAGAAAAAGAAGATGGTTCCTAATAAGGAGAGTCTTAGGACAACCTTCCTGTAGTCTTAGTGGAGCTGAAGCCCGTTTTGCTAGTAAAGTGAAACTCACTGAGACAGATTGCAACAGTTGGTGCTAGTAATAGTATGAGATGTGACTGAGTGTGTGAAGAGATGTCCGCAAGTTCTGGGTTTCCTTGAGCAGAATGAATGATGCTGTTGTTCTTGGGCAGGAGGCTGGGGAAACAAGAGCCTGGAAGTTTGTTCAGTAGTAGTGTTACTTAATGAGACAAGGCCTGGCACACACGAGGCAGTTAGAAAATACTCTACTTCTTACTTTAGTGTTTAGGAGCCAAGTCCTGAAATAGCAAAGCACAATAGAAATGCAGAAGTGTAGATGGCTTTTTCCTCAGAGAACACTAATATAAATCCAATGGTTGTTAGTTACGGAAAAATATAAAATCAGCTGGAAAGTGAACCTTGTTAGGTAAAATGTCATTCTATAAACCTAAGTTATTGGTGCTCAGAGTTTTCAAAGAGAGTTTTATGCACAGCTTTTTTTTATCCGGATAAGAATCCACAGGGCTACCCTTGTGAGAGCCTCAGCTCTCTACAGGGGAACATGTGGTATCTGAATGCTCACTTACACCATGCACGTTTGCTCCCTACTCCGTATGGTCCAGACATGAAAGTTTTCTGAGCACATTACAGGGAGAGCTTTATTCCAAGGCCAGAATTGTGAAAAGAATCAATTTTTGGACTCAAATGATACTACTAGGTTTGAGTTCAACTCCAAACGAACTTTGGGGTTGTTTTTTTACAGCTAACTACAGTTCTGCAAGGATACTTAAAATTATTCACTATCTACAGTATATGGATCAATCACCTTTTGAAGCACCTATAAATAAATGTGAAACATACATTTGAAGAAAGGTGTCTTCTTTTCTTAAACCCTACTCTTGCCCATTTTTAAAGGAAATACAATAGCAACTGTGTTAACCACCTTTCCATTGTGGTTCTACAAACCTGCCCACTATTGTGTCATCTGAACAGCAGAAACCCTCTCTGCCGCACATTCGGCATGCAAAGTCTTTCTTGGAATATTATTACAGGGAATAAGGTGGTTGCCAATTCAGTTCTGTTCCAGTTCATTAGCGACCAAAAAGTCATTACCACCTGACAGATATAGTAAGGGTTATGTACAGTTTTCAGTTGTCTCAGTCTGGTTTCCAGTGGACACTAGCTTCAGAAAAGAATGTAAAAAAGCAGGTCTGACAACACAGCAACTTTCAGCAACTTTGCTGTAGTTCCTTCCCAAGAATGTGGGACCTGACTGAACACCTGAACTCTTGGTTATCATGGTAGTCCCACTAGCAGAAAATAGGTGGTGTATGAGGAAGCAATGCCATCCTCTGGAAGATGGTACGTATTTCTAAGCAGGATTGAGAGGTTACATATTTCTCTGTGCCAATCAATCGAATATAGACTGCGAGTGATACTTTTGCTTCAAAGCGTGAAAAATAGCTCCATTCCCTCCAAAGAGGATCACGTCAGCCTCAGAGCTCTCTGCTGTCCCACTGTTTTCTCCACACTTCACCTCATCAGGCTTCTGGGGCCTGACACACTATCTGGTTGAAAAACAGAAAAGGACTGGGGGAGATATTAATGCATGAGCAAAGCAATGACGAGCGTCAACCTCATGCTTCTAGACGTTTTCCAGTGACAAGAATGACATAACATCAGTAAGTAACTAAATTGAGGTGTAGCTAACCAGTCACTTACAGTCTTCACGAGAAAAACTAGATTTTTGTCTACCTTTCTTAAAAGATTTGTAAACACTTACATGTGTTGGGTTAAATTGGTGTTTCAAAATTGAAACATTCAGGTAAATTCTAGGGCACTTCAGGAAGGTGTTCTTGGGCTGTACTGTGGCAGAAGGCCTGGCCATGTCCCACTGCCCCATCCAGAGAGCCTGGCAGGCTGGGGGATGGCCAGGGCAGCTCCAGCCCTGGCCATCAACACCTCCAGCCCAGGCCATCACACACCTCCATGGGGATGGGATATTAGAAAAGTGAGAGCTGGCTCAGTGGAGCCCATGATTGGGCCAGACAGGGCTGTAATGGAGCAGGAGACTGTATCTATGGAGTTGCCAGGACACATAACTCCCTGAAATGGAGTCCTGGGCTATGAGCAGGAGAGATTGGTGACCATTAAGGCCTATTAGTGCCTCAGATCCCTCCCAGTTTCACCTCAGCAGAGGACAGATACCCTTTTTCTGTTGGCATGATGAAGGTGTGTCTCTTCATGTTATGTTCTTTAACTTTGCTTCACAACATACCTGGAGCATCAGCAATTTTTGCAGTCTGGTTCACTTCCAGAACTTGTTCCTGCTGTGACATATACGCAGTTGCCTGTACAGTGTGTGTGCAAATTCATTCCCAGAGTGTCTCCTGGAATACACTAATTATTAGTCTCCTTAAAGAAGAAACCCAAGTAAAGTTGTAAGGAGAGTTTGCTTATGGGTGAGCTGCAGATGGGCAACAGGAGAACAACAGATGTGCCTTGTTTGATGTCCATCACTCGGAATAACCCTGCCCTGCCTCAGCAGGGGTGCCAGAAACACTCAACCACCACAACCTGCCTTCATGCCATGCCCTGGATGTCCCACTATAAAAACCTCCCTGCAGGCTGCAAAACAACCCTTGTGTTATTCCAGACACTTCCGAGCTGGAAAACACACACAGGAATAATCATGTCTTTTGGCCATGAGAGCGGTCACTGAAGCTTAGAGAAGAGATGGACCAAATATACTGTTGCAGTTGGGATACAGACAGACCAGTCAAGACAGAGCAGATGTGAGCCACACGCAATTCTCCATTCAGGACCCTACAGTGGCTGGTTTTAGCAGTACAGACACTGCCCTGAATGCTGAGGGCCCTGAAGGAGCCATGGAAGCAGCAGCAGAGAGTCAATGGGATAAGGCCCTTATGCAGCTCATCATCTGCTCCATACAGAGAGTCCCTGCTCAGCTCCAGGGCTCTCCCTCAGCTCTGGCTGGGTGGCACCTCCAGATGCCTGGAGATGGCTGGGTGGCATCTCCAGTGTACAGACACTGCACCTCCAGCAAGAACAGTGTCAGCAGCGTGTGGTGGACACCTGGGGCATGTTCACCCCAGTGTTTTCAGAGAACTTCAGAATCCTTCAAGGAGAAAAGTACCC
>JAOTQQ010000019.1:6034145-6116199 GCA_026546715.1 Gallinago undulata | reverse complement strand
CAAGACAGAGCAGATGTGAGCCACACGCAATTCTCCATTCAGGACCCTACAGTGGCTGGTTTTAGCAGTACAGACACAGCCCTGAATGCTGAGGGCCCTGAAGGAGCCATGGAAGCAGCAGCAGAGAGTCAATGCGATAAGGCCCCTATGCAGCTCGTCATCTGCTCCATACAGAAAGTCCCTGCTCAGCTCCAGGGCTCTCCCTCAGCTCTGGCTGGGTGGCACCTCTTACAGACACTGCACCTCCAGCAAGAAGAGTGTCAGCAACGTGTGGTGGACACCTGGGGCATGTTCACCCCAGTGTTTTCAGAGAACTTCAGAATCCTTCAAGGAGAAAAGTACCCTTTCTCTCTGCTTCTGTGGCAGTATGTGAGAACTTACATATGTAAGGTTATTAATATAAGAAAGTAGTATAAAGTGACACTTTTGATTGAAATTGCATCTTTCTACAATTTTGTTGTCAAAAACATCTTTCCTAAATATTTTTCTCCTCTTTTTTGCCTCCCACAGACCTAATTTAGTTACTTACTTAGACACACGCGAGTCTGAGGAAGTTGGGAAAAACACCACTTCAAAACCTTTCTTTAATGCCAACTTCAGAGGTCTTCCATAATTTTTGCTCAGTTTTTTTCCTGATAACTAAACAAAACTTGAATAACAACCTAAAAATGCCTCTGCAATGGTGAAATTAATGGTGAGATTATTTAAATGTTACTACTAATTCCATTAATTGAAAGAGGATCCAACTTTCCCTGAGACAAAATAACAGCAAACAGGTACACACAGGAATTCACTTGTTTCTGTACACTTTGCTTAGCTTTGAAATTGTGGGATTTATTTGTCTTTTAAATTTTTACAGTTTTATGTTTTACTTTTTCTCTGCAGCCAAGACAAGCAATACGTTTGTTTATCTTTGTTAGTGAAAGCAGAGATTTTATGTAAAAACTGGGCTGGAACCAAACTAACAAACAAACAGAAGCAATCAAAAATTACAAGGCAGGCAATAAATGAATGGCAGCTGCCAGAGTGTAAAAACTGTAAATGTGATCAAAAAGTGACAAATTAAGATAGAGAAAGCTGGATAAAAGATCATTTTTGTGTGTGTGTGTGTCATTTTAACATCATCTGTGCAAAGAAATTTGTGAATTTAATTATGTTTAGACTACGTTTTGTACTCACAGCACATGACAGCTTGGCAATGCTGGAAAGCAAAGGGTTTATTTAGTGACACATGGGTTTGGGTCACAGACTTCTCTAACTTGCTAGTTGCTTTGGAGAAATAGGGGAAAAAAGACCTCTCGGTTACAGCACCTGAGGGGATAAAAATAGTCTTGAGGTGAAATAGTCCTTCTTTTGTTAAAGAAGGGCTCTGGCCCTGCTTCAGCTTCTTCACCCATTGCTGCTGAACTGTGAGAGGAAAGGAGTGTCTGACGAGGTGTCCTTCCACATCCACCAGTTAATGGTTCTTGCTATGGAAATGATGGAGAACGTGCTGCTTCTTAGTGACAATTATCTTTTTTTTTAATATGAGCAGTGCATGCTGGCAGAGAGCACCTCTGTGACTTGGTGCTTCCTCAGAACAAGCGCTGCCATATGTGCAGTGAGCTATACCAAAACTGCACTTTTTACACTTACTTGCCTAGAAGATCAGTGGTGGACCACAAACCACAAAACTCCTCTTTATTCAGCCCCAGCTGCTTTGCCTACATAGAATAAGCATATGTGTATTTTTGTTCCTCAAGAGTGCATGTAATCCTTATTAACCCTCAAAAGACTCAGGCTTGTTGAAAATCATATGATTATGTGCAATATGTAAGTCGTGGGTGATTTTGGATTGCCTGTGTCAGATGCAGAGACATTCTGTGCACGTATTTTATAATTCTGTTTTCTGTTTGGTGGTGATCGCTGATCACCTACTGCTGCTGACAGCTGAGGCTTCAGGACAAACACAACAAATAAGAAAAAAAAATATTTCCAAAGTAAGCATGGTGAGACCCGGAATAAAATCAACATGATGAATTCAGCAATCAACCTCTAATGTCCACGTCCTGCACAGTGTTAGCTGCATGGTGGAAGAAGACCACTGCCATTTCTACTCAGCCTTCTTCGGAGATGCCAGCAACATCAAGCAAGAATTATTGGTCCTAAAATTACCTGGACTGTGACTACCCCACGAAAAATGTACCGTATACAGTCCATCGGCCTCAGAGTAGCAGCCGCCACCTTCCAAGGCACTGAAGGCTTTTGGAGAGAAGGGATTTGGCTGCAGAGTGAAGAATCGCTGCCTGTGGAGATAGAATCATAGAACTGTTTAGGTTACAGGGGACCTTTCAGGTCATCGAGTCCACTGTTAACCCAGCACTGCCAAGTCCACCACGAAACCACGTCCCTCAGCACTGCCTTCGAGATACCTCCAGGGATGGTGATTCCACCACTCTCCTGGGCAACCTGTTCCAATGCTTGACAACCTTTTCAGTCATGAAATTTCTTCTCATATCCAATCTGAAGCTCCTGGTGTAACTTGAGGCCATTTCCCCTTGTCGTATCGCCTGTTACTTGGAAGAAGACACTGACCCCCCTCTCCCTACACCTTCATTTCAAGGAGTTCTATACAGCCAGAAGGTCTCCCCTCAGTCTCACCTCAACCTCCTTTTCTCTAGGCTGAATGACCCCAGCTTCCTTGCAAGACTTGGTCTCCAGACTCCTCACCGGCTCTGAACACACCTCCCTGAACACACTCCAGGACCTCAATGTCACTCCTGTAGTGAAGGGTCCAGAACTGGACACAGCACTGGAGAGGCCTCACCAGTACCCAGTACGGGGGGACAACAGTGTGAAGTGAACCTTTCAAGTGGATCACCATGGAGGCTGCTGCCCCTAGGGCACACCCTCTCTGCCTCCAGGTGGGACCGGCAGCCATCTCGCACCCAGCTGGGCTAACCGCCATCTTGCCATGTCTCATATGGACGCGGCCATCTTGCGTTCCGTACAGCTGGGGGCAGCCATGACGGTGGGAGAGAGCGACATGGGCGCCACCATCTTGGGGCCGCCCATCTCGGCTGACTTAGGCTGGCGGCCATTTTGGTAAAGGGCCGCTACAGTGTGAGGCGATGGCCTCCCCCCCCCACCTCTCTCTCCCTTAAGCGAGATGGCGGCGGCGCATGCTCAGAGCGCGGCGGGGCCCAGGCGGCGGGCGCTGATGCTCGTGGGCTGTTGTGGTGGAGGGCTCAGGCGCCGCTGAGGCGGCGGACGGGGGCCGGCAGGAGTAGCAGCAACCATGGGGGAGACCGAGAAGCTTTACTATGTTTATAGCTGCGACCTGGACATCAACGTGCAGTTGAAGATGTGAGTGGGGTAGGGGATGGGGGAGGGGGCGGGTTGGGGTTCGCGTTCGCGGCGTCCCCCTGCTCCCGCTGCCGTGTGGGAAGCGGCCCGGTCCCCTGCGGCTTTGGGGGGGGGCGGGCCACCGGCCCGCTCCCTGGAGCTGGAATGGGTCCCGAGGCCTGGCTTCCTCGGGGGACCCCGGTTGTGCCCTGGCCAGCTCCGGGAGCTCCTGGATGCCGCCGCCGCCCGCTTCCGTCGGGGCTGCCGGGCGGGCGGATGCGGCGCGGCCGCGTCCCTGTCAGCGCCGGGCTGACGGGCCGGGAGCCGCGGCGGCGGCAGGGCGAGGGTGGCAAACTCGGTCTAAACGTCTTACAGACATTCGTAGCTGTCGGTCCTGTAGCGCAGAGCGGTGCTTTGAGGCGCAGACTGGCTGTCAGTTCAGTGCTAATTTCTCTGATAACCCCTCACCTGCTGGTGTCACCCCTCAGCGTTAGGGGAGGGCAGTGAAGTAGCGACACTCTCTTTCCTGCTTGTTTGCTTGTTCCTTAGAAGAAAGCCAGTTGCTCTTCGTCGTGTTCCTTCTTGTAGGTGTTGCGATATGTAAGTATGTTCCTAACTGGGTGTATGCAAGCACTCCTGATGAAGCTGCTGTTACCATACACTGGTGTATTTCCTAGTTAATTTTTTTTTTTTACATCATTTTTGAGGTTTCTCTGCATCACAGCACTTGGATGTTCAAGTTTATGTAGGAGGGACCTGGCTAGCTCTAAAATGTAGTATACCCAATCTTGCTACTTCAAAGTACCTTGCACTTCTTGGGAAACATAACTTGGGAAAGCATGTTCGGAGGTTGTTTAACTTCTGAATGGGAAATGATACCTTAAGTCAGGTGCAGGTGTCCTCTTTGTGAATTCATTCTGCTTAACAAAAGTATAACTAAGATTTTTTTATTTTTTTTTTTGTGCGTCAGAGTGTATATGGGCCTGGAATGTACTGTGCTACTTTCTTGCAATAAACTTGTTACTTGTTACTTGAAACATTTACTCTTAAATGTTTTTGTGGTACTGACAGAGTTTTTTGTTTGCTAGAAGATTGATCTTACATCACAACCACAATTCCTTTTTGTTTTCATATATGCATGCACAGTCAAATATTTAATGTGCTGATTGTTTTCACCTGGTGTAGCAAAGGCCTGAGAAATTTCCTCAATCTACTAGCATTCTGCAAATTGTTGCAGTGCTTTAATCAAGTTTGATTTGAACAGCCTGCATAGTTGATTTGAGTGATGACTGGCATCCAAATCCAGTCATATGTTTCACATCTCATAAAGCTTAAAAATAAGGCTTTTATCATTTCCCATCCACCCCACCCCCTGTCCCTGCTAGTATTTGTTTTTTAATAACAGCATCATATATCATCTCACTGTTGGCCCTGCTTAGGGTACCTCATTTGATGCTGCCTGAGAATCTACAGGATGCACTCAAAGAAAAGACACATAATTCTAATCTTCTCTACTCCCCCCACTCCTCACCCCTAAATCAGGATAATAATAAATTCTGTGTTTCTTCATCACTTCATAACCTGAGTTCCTCTACAACATTTGGATTTCGATACTGACTAATAATGCAGAGTGAGGATATCCTCAGTACTGGGTAATCCACATATAAGTTATGGAAACAGAATAGCGGTTTTGCTGTGGATAAAGTAATTTTTGGTTTATTTATTTTTTTTCTCCCCCCTTCCCTGTTTTCTTGTGTTCTTTTTTCCTCCCCACATAGAGGAAGTCTGGAAGGAAAGAGAGAACAGAAGAGTTACAAAGCTCTCTTAGAAGATCCAATGCTGAAGTTCTCAGGACTGTATCAGGAAACTTGCTCTGACTTGTATGTAACTTGTCAGGTGTTTGCAGAAGGGAAGCCTCTTGCTCTTCCGGTTAGAACTTCCTACAAAGCTTTTAGCACTAGGTGGAAGTAAGTGACTGCCTTTTATTTCATCTTCTTCTTAGTTACTGGGGCACCAAGTTATATAAATAGATCTGTAGGTGGGTTTTTTTGGGTAACAAAGATTTGTTTTCTGTTGCTTCTTCAAATAACTTATGTTTCTTCAAGCCTCTGTATGTTTATTAAGTGCTACTCCGACAGCACAAAACCAACCTTTTTGTGTAACGGGTGAGTAATAAAAACATTACTTGTAAATTTGGCAAGGCTAACTGCGTAAATAACTTCTGGACTAGCACATTTCATACTGTTTACTGGACAGAGATGAAGAGATCATGAGTATTTTTCCTTAGGTCTCTAGCCTTTTAATCATGCTTAGGACAAGTATTCGAATAGTTTAAGCCCACAGGAAAATGGTCCACGTGCCCTTAGAAATTCATATTCTGAGGAGAGAATGGGTTGTATAAACTAATACAGAGTAACTTGACTTCTAAAGCTATATGACTAATAAAAGGTGTCTCTTTGCAGCTGGAATGAATGGCTGAAACTGCCTGTGAAGTATCCAGACTTGCCTCGCAATGCGCAGGTGGCTCTGACCATCTGGGATGTGTATGGACCTGGTAGAGCGGTTCCCGTAGGAGGGACAACAGTCTCACTCTTTGGGAAATATGGGTATACTGTTTTTTCTTCTGTGGTAGAGATTTGAAGCTTCATTTGTGAATAGTAAGGTAGCAGTGGTGAGGAGATATATTATTTTTTTTTCATTTATTTTTTTTTAAACCAGGTTAACAGTTCCGTGCTTGAAAAACCAGATTCATAGATGACTTACTCTATTTCTTCCTGAGTGTAACTTGATACATACTACAGTGTTGTGTAACAAACAAACAAACAAACAAACAAAAAAAAACCCAAGTCGTCTCATATATAACACCAAAATATAGGTGCCCTATTTTTTTATTTAGATCTGTAAGCTTGGATTTTAAGGTAGCAAATGTTGAAATCACTTGATATTCATACTTTTGTAATGCATGGATGCCGGTACTGATTATTCAACGCAGTTGATTTAATTGGCTTGCAATTGGGCTGTTAATGCAGCATTATTTATAATGAATAAAGTGTAACTCAGTAAATCAGGAGTCTTAAAAATTAATAGTCTGTGAACCAGTAGGTTTGATAAATTTGTGTATGATAAATGGCTGGATACTCATCTGCTTGGCTGGGATGTGTTCAGTTCTATATAACTGACTTCAAAGTTGCTGACTACTGGGAATCTAAGCGAGTCCGTATCATTGAACATCTAGCATTGGGTGTGATGGAGGAGTAAAGACAAGTGAGGATGAAGAAAAGACTATGGGAACAAAAATAGCCTTTCTTCTTTTTTTTTGTCTTGGCTGTGGATGAGAAGTAATAAGGCTAAACTGAAGTGCAGGAAAAATTTAGTTGAGCATTAGGAAAGCTTTTCTAGGGATGCTTGAATGGAGAAAATGACTGTAGAGAGAGGTTGTGTCTCTGTCATTGAAGAAACAGCTTTGCCATCGAAATTGTCTTAAGGCAGAAAATTGAACTGGATCAAGGACTGTGCCCCAAAGACTGCTGGTAGTTTTTGGAGCATTAGAACATAGTTCCTAGAAAAAGACATTATAAATGGAATTTACTTATATTTCCAGCGTGTGGGGCCAGAGGAAGTAAATGGACAGAAAGCAAGAAATAAATATGAATTTATTTGTATATAACATTTGCTCGTAAATGGAAAGCCTTGTAGTAGTATTCCACAAAGTGACGTGTAAATTCAAGGTCAGATGGTCCTTCTAGTTGGTGTTTTTCATTTTTAATGGTTGACTTTTTAAAGTGTTCCTTACAGTTGTATGTACCTGAAGTTTAATTAGAGTGAAGTGATCAGCTCTTGTTGGTAAAAGTGATGCACTTGATTTCTAGGAGCATCCTTTATAGGTGGATCAGTACAAATATCCACGAGAAGCAGAGTTTTAGAGGAACGCAAAGTTCTGTTCACTGCAATTTCAATTACTAATTCAGTTTCAAGCATACATGGAGAAATTGGTGTGTTGAGAGTTGTGGGTGGAGTTTTTTATTTTTTTTTCTTTGTCAGCTCATAAGACTTTTATTAGTTGACCTTCAAATTAAACACGTAGTTTTTTAGTTGAATTCTTTTTGAGACTGGCAGGTCTAGAGCCAGTATTATAATTTGCAAGTCAAGAGGAATACTTTCTGCTTCATTACAAGTAATAAAACTGCGAAGGTCAAGTTCTGTCCTCAGCTTGCATTTGTACCACCCCACTGACTTTGGGAATTACCCATTTTTCTTCCACTTGTGAGACAAGTTATCTCAGTCTCACTCATTTTCTTCTAAACTCTGTGTGCCAAGAAAAATGAAGGCCATAGCAGGCATGAGGTGCAAGGTACTTCTGCAGTTCAGTTAAACTAGGCATGGCAGTGCAAGTTTGCAGGTTTGGCAAAGGAAGCTACTTCATTTTCATGTAGTTGCTACTATACTTTGATTCCTGACAGCTGTATTACTTTGAATTTACTGAAGCGATTCTGCGTTTTTCCCTGCAGTATGTTTCGTCAAGGAATGCATGATTTGAAAGTCTGGCCCAACGTAGAAGCTGACGGCTCAGAGCCCACCAGAACTCCTGGGAGAACCAGCAGCACAGTCTCCGAAGATCAAATGAGCCGCCTGGCAAAGGTAATGGAACAGCAAGTAACCTTTAAGATGTGTGTGAAAAGCTTGCACTTCCACTGGAGTGAAGCGAAGACAGGCTTCAATGAAGACAGGCCTCTCATGGTGTTTTCTCATGAGAAAGCTGTTTTCTTTTGTTTGTTTAGATATTTCACAGGATTTGTACACAAGAGTGAACCAGATGATACTCATTTGCTTCTGAAGTATTTTTTAAAAGGGGACATACAAGTACGTTTTAACACACATAACACTCTTTTGTAAAAACTTAACATCCTAAATCTTTGTGAAGAAAGAAAACATGAACTTGCCTTGAAGTTGTTTGAAGGTGAAATTCTATCAGGTTCAGTTAACAGCAGCTCCTAACAGTAACTTGTGAGGACACTCTTTCAGTAAATTCTTTCTTTCAGTAAATACTTTACATTTAACACTGTGCAGTGTAGTGTTCAGGTGTGTATGATGTAGCTCTGTGTTAGAATGGATTTTAGTAGAACTGCAAAAATTAACCAGTTTAATTCATTTAAACTCACAAGTGTGTGTGTATATTAGTATTTTCTTCTCCCAGCTTGTTGGCTGAGTGTATTTTGCCATCAAAACTGCTTCTGGAATTGATCAGTAAATGTTAGTTCTTGAACTGTTTGACTAGCTGACTTCCCTCATTCTTCAGCAAAGCTTACCCCAAATGGCTCAACTCCCTTACTTAGTGTACTTTCTTCTTAATCTTTATGTCCTAGTTTTCATCCTCATCTTTGTACAACTCCAAGAGAAATATAGGTCCAGTGCTGTAAAAATGTCCATTTTCTCATCTAGGGATTTATCACAGCAATAAACTAACTTTCATTTAGGGTCTGCCTTTTATTAGCCTAGTTCACCTTGACTTTATAATGGAAAACTCATTAAAGATTTCTGCCAGTGGTGGCACCCCTTTTCTTGATCACGGTAGAATAAATCCCCTCTAGACTAAGGAAGCTGTATAGACAGGCACTAAATATCAAAGCTTGTTTAGTTGGTCAGATGGTTATGTGATGCAGGCAGTGGGTCTCTGAGAAAGGGTTTTAGAGTGTAAGCCTTCCCTTTTGTGTTTGTTCTGTTACACAAAAGAGATGATACCCTCCAAGTGTCCAGTGTTTTTTCTTTTCTTCCCTTCACTCCCTCTGCTCCCTATCTCAAGAATACAAATAAGGTAGAACGTTTTAGTATCAAAATGCATGGGTCTGTTCTAGCCTTTTGTTCTGGCATCTGGGAAATGAGTCTCAGTGCCTCTGAGGAAGAGAAGGGAATTCTTTCACATCCCAATTGAGAGCTCTAGTTTATGGCTAATAAAACCTGATAACATCACTGCTACCATCTTCTGTTATGAAAGCTGTTTTGGGAGATAGTAGTTTCTGAAAGATGAGAATGTTTTCACTGATACTTTGTTGTGTTAATTTATAAAAACGTTTTACCATCAGATGTTAGTGAAGTGAATAGGGTTTGTGGGTAGTGTGTCTATGAGAGCTTTCGTTTGCACAGCTGCTTACACAGCAAAGGAGGTTCTTGTGATTTATCATTCCTAAAGAGCCATTGTTTGGATACAAACAGCTTCAGTTTTTCTATGACTTACTCATCAGTTGCTGAATACCTCCTGATGATACCGTATATGAGGGTATAAATATAGGTAAGAGGAGAAGGACTAATTAAATACAAGATGAATTTGTGTGGACTTAGTTATTCTTGGTTTTGTTTTTTTTCTGTTTGTTTATTGACAGGCTTACTACTTATAAGTGTGCTACTGATTGATGTCTGATATCAGAGGCCAAATTAGAGTCCTCCAGGTAATAAGTTACTTCTGAGAAAAGCTTGCCGAAGGACCTTTTCTTTATCTGAAATATAACTTTTTTTTATGTTGACATGCTTCTGAGTTTGTGTGTATGTGGTATTTATTATTGTAGGGAATTTGTATAAAAGCAGCGACTGGCTGGAGGAGTTGCTGCATCTTACCTGCAATAATTGATAGTATGGCAAGCCTCTCATTTCATGTTGAGGTGCTAAATGGTTATGCTCTTACAAAACACGTGAATGTTACTTACAAAATTGCTAGTGATGAAAAAACTGTAGCTTTGCATCCTTTGGTCTTCTGCTGAACTTTTCATAAACTGTTTTGTGTCAAAGCATCTGAAACTACAGGTAGTATGGCTCATATCTTACTTCTCTTGTACTGTTAGGTAGACCTTTAAACAACTTGACTTTCTCACTGTTCTTATAGCTGTATATAGATGTAGGAGTGAAACTTGAACTATGTTTTAGATGACTAAAAAGAAAGGCAGAACAAGCTCTCTATGACTTGCTATAAGTCTTCAGCTGACCTTTTGTGATGTGTAAGTCTTAATCTGAAAACCTATTTAGGTAAGACTAACAAGGGCAGAAATACTCAATTTGGATAGTTTTTGAAATACCTTCTTTTTGTTTGGCTTGGTAAGTTTTACTGTATGACACTTAGTATCAAAAAATGAAATATCTTTGTTCTGTGGCTTTCCCTCAAAAACAGGTTCTTGTTTTTAATGTGTTAAAAAGGTGATGTGCTTGGAGCATGGTTTTGATCTTTGCTATGATTGGTGTTTTAGTAGAATTGTTTTTATGGCATAGCTTAGCTGTTTACAAGAATCTACTGTGGGTGTACTGTAAAAGTATTTTTCCAGTTGTTTTATGTTTTCCCCTGACTTCATGGTAGTATCTCTGTTAAATTACAACTTTGATATTCTTTTTCTTGCTCCAAGTTATCGTTGTTTTTTCATGCAGCTCACCAAGTCTCATCGGCAAGGTCACATGGTGAAAGTGGACTGGCTGGACAGACTGACCTTTAGAGAAATAGAAATGATAAATGAGGTAGGTCATCGTACATTGGATTTGTAATTTTTACTTTTTTTTTATCTTGCTAATATGGAACCTTTGCTTGCTTAGGAGACCAACTTTAAGCCCTTGTCCTATTTTCCTTCAATGACCAGTCTATATGATAAAAGGAAAAGTAGTTTTTTAAGCTTCCAAAGTTGATTTTACTTTGACAGTGCTGAAAACTGTAGAATCATAGAACGGCCTGGGTTGGAAGGGACCTTTAAAGGTCATCTAGTCCAGTGCCCCTTGCAATGAGCAGGGAGATCTGGTGGCTGAGAGCCCTGTCCAACCTGACCTGAAGTGTTTCCAGGAATGGGGCATCTACCACCTCTCTGGCCAACCTGTGCCAGTGTTTCCCCACCCTCATTGTAAGAAATTTCTTCCTTACACGTAGTTACAGTCTCCTCTTTTAGTTTAAAACCAGTATCCCTTGTCCTGTTACAACAGGTCTACTAAAAAATAACTCTTATATAGGGCCCTTTTAAGTACTGAAAGGCTGCAGTAAGGTCTTGCTGGAGCTTTCTCTTTCCCAAGCTGAATAACTCCAACTCTCTCAGCCTGTCCTCACAGCAGAGGTACTCCAGCCCTTTGATCTTTTCTATGGCCCTCCTCTGGACCTGCTCCAACAGGTCCATGTTTCCTTATGTTGGGGGCCCCAGAGCCAGATGCGGTGCTCTGGTGGAGTTTCACCAGAGCAGAGCAGAGGGACAGAACCACCTCCCTTGACCTGCTGGCCACGCTGCTTTTGATGTAGCCTAGGATGTGATTGAGTTTCTGGACTGCGAGTGCACATTACCCTTTTGTGTCCAGCTTATCATTCACCAGAGTAGGCAGCAGTTTTACAAGTTTTCAGCTTCAAGTGAAATTGATCACGGAAATAAGAATTTATTAATAATTTGGAATAGCCTACAACAAATACTATTATGTATTGCTAACTTAACTTCAGGTTTTAGATTGTGATGGGAAACATTTTGGACATACAGGCTGTTCCTTGGTTTTAGAACTGTTCAGCTTTAATGGGTTTGATTTTGAATGCTGAGGAAAAACGCTTGCAAGATTTGAGTTAATATTTAAAAAAATAGTAATAATCTACTACTTAAATACCTGAAGGATGTGTTAACCTTTATTAAGCAAAATTGCCCCCAAACTGTTACCTGATTACACTCATCCTGCACAACAAAACTGTTGTTTTATGCTTTGTGGTTTGAGATTTTTTGTTTTCTTATTTATAGTTATATCTCTGGGAATCAGATTCTTTTTGAACTTCTTTTTTAATTGTGTTTTTATAAATCCTTACAAATATATTTTTTTAATACTCAGCTTATCCCTTTAATTTTTTTTCATTCTGTTTATGTAAAAATACAGAAAACTACAAATTCCTGATTCTTAAAGCTGTGCCTTAAATGCAGAACCACTTTTCCTCTGCTGGAAAGTTAATCCACTGTTAGTGCATGAAATAAACTTGAGATGCTTGTTATTAAAGGGATTGCTTATTTTTTGCATTAAATCTGTGTTCCTGGTGGTGCTTATGCATAACTTCTTTCTTGTTTCCCACGTGGATTTTTAAAATTCTAAGCACTTTTTCCAGAGAAAGCATTTCAAAAATGCATACGTGAGCAAATCTTCCTCTGAAAGTGAATGAGCTACAAATATAATTTTCTAGTCCAAGTTTAATTTGTCTCTTCCATGGTTCTAGCTAAAACTGATTTTTTTTTTTTATGTCTTCTGGTTTTTGACTTTGACATGCATAATTGTATTTAATAATTTAAAAAAAAAAAACCACTGGACACAGAAGAACTCATCTGTCAGCTGGGTATTCTTCATGGCCTTTTTGCAGATCTTTAGTCCGTGATTGCAATCAGCTGATGAAAACAACGTGATTCTTACCTGTTACATGTGGATGTTTATCATTAATTGGGAACTTAAAGAAATACGAATGTCAGCAAGAAGGTGATATGATCTCAAGTAGTGCTATGAAATGATTTAACTGAATGATTGCTACACAACTGATAATCTGATTAGTCAGTTACATCACAAAGGAAGTAGGGTAATTGCTGTGCTGAGAAAGTTGAAGATTGATGCGCTTTAATATACGATACACATCTGTGATGCTTCTCTTCTCAGAGGGAAAAACGAAGTTCTAATTTTATGTACCTGATGATTGAATTCCGCTGTGTCAAGTGTGACGATAAAGAATATGGAATAGTTTACTACGAAAAGGTATGTGCCTTTAAAAAGCAACATATGCACCTAAAATGGATAACTTTTTCTGCCGAGGTGAAATATTCTGCTGCCGGATAGTAGCAGACAGCTGTCAGTGGCAACTGTTTATGTACATACAAATCAAATAGTACAGAGGCAACAAGATTGCAGAAGTCAATCATTCGTGTAATACAGTTCAAGATTACAGAATTTAATAAGTGTGAGTGATTAAAAACTTTCTGATTTATGGTTCTTTCAGTCATCTACCAGTATTTTCAAAGTAGCTGTATGTAAAAATTATGTCTTATATCAGGAAGAACTGTACCTGAATTGATTGCTAACTTTATAAAAGATAAGTTATTAAAACTTTGCACAGGAGTTCTGCTGGTGAACATTTTCTCTAAAATAAGCAAAAGTTTAGTCTTTAATGCTGAAAATACTTTGGAAGTCAGGTAAGTAAAAGATTTTGGTTTAGAATGTTTTGCAAGTTTTCTTTCTTTTTACAAAACAGGTCTCTAAAGTAGTGCCCTCAGTGGTTTTTATGAGTTCATATTTAATAGAACGAGGGATTAACAGTGAGTTTAACAGACAGCCGTGTGGCTTTGGAAGTACTTACCAGTACTTTTATGGACCTCTGCATTGTGGAAAGACCCATTGTAATAGAAAAAGCAGTATAGCTATAATCTGGTCTCAAGTTGTCAGTAATTGCCTCTTAAAATTTTCAGTATGTGCAGATTCGTAAGTCAGAAAGTTACTAAATAACACAGCTTTATGAGAGAGTAACAAAGTATAAGAGATTGGAGTCTTGCTGAGATCAGAGGTACTAACTTCAAGCAGCATCTGTTCTGAGAATTTTAAAAAATCTGTAATTCTGTGGGTATTTTCTTGTATGTGACAACATTACCAGTTGATCTGGGCAGAAGACCTGTGATCTAACTTAAGATTCTAAGAGAAGGTAGTAAAAAATATAGTAATAAATTGCAAAAAGTGGGATTCCACAAAAAATTCTGTCAAGGCGTGAATCAGAATATGCCTCAGCTGTATGCTGTCTCGTAAATTAAAGATTGTAAATGTTTGAAAAAAAGAATTTTAAATGCTGTTATCTAACCCCTTGAATTAAGGTGTTATTGAATATCTGAAGTTATTAGCAACAGTAGTCGTAGAACATACTTTAACAGAGATGCCACTATAGGAACCTCTTAAGATCGTTTTTCAAATTGCTGTAGATGTAACAAAAGTGACTCAGATTTCTAAGTGATTTTTCTAAGCCTTTGGAAGAGCTGTGTCTTGCAGGTGTACGTCATGGTTTAACCCCAGCCAGCAACTAAGCACCAGGCACTGCTCACTCAGTCCCGCCCAAAAAGATGGGGGACAAACATATCCAAAACATAGCCCTATACCAGCTTCTGTGAGGGAAATCAGCAGAACATGATACAAAAGTAATGCATGTCCATGCTCTATTCACATATAGTGGAAGCTATATATTGGTAGCTGCCTTGGTAATGCCTCTGGGGGAAACAGCAATTCTAATTAGCAGTTACTGTCTCCTCCCACACTCTGAGGCAAATATTAGAGTGTGTTCTGTGGGGTTTTTATTTGTGTGTTTGGGGTTTGATTTTTTTCCCTTTTTTGGGGGGGAGGGAAAAGAGGGGGCGAGAGGGGAGCCTCCCAGGGTGGCATTTAGCGGTATGGGATTTGTGGAGTTTTTTGGGATGTGGGTTGCTTTGAGGTTTTTTTAGGGTTTGGGGGCCTTTTTCTTTTTTTTTTTTTTTTTGGTAATTCTGTGGAACTGTGCCTTAGACAGATGTCTAGGTTAGCTCTTAAGCATTTCTTTTTGTGAACTGTAGTTGATAATGGGACTGCTCCCCACTTTTCTAAATCTTCTACTGGAACCAGCTATTGTAGGGAGACTTCACTGTTAAAAAAGTCCCTTGTGTTACAAATCAGAATGAAATCTACAAAGTATCAGATTCCTCCATGAAACAAAATTAAGCTATTTACTTCAGTGGAAATCAAGGAAAAAAAATTCTGAATAGCAAGTGGAATATGATCAAAAATACTGAAACATCTTAATAACCGTTAGCTTTTTACATTAGAATGTGCTGTACTTTTCACAGGTGCAAAGTGATGAGTGTGCCTAACATGTGGCTTTATGTTCTTTTGGCTCCTCTATTTTTACAGTTAAATGTGACATTCCTGAAAGTCATTTCTCTCCCTCACCCCCAGAAACCTACCATTATAGATGAATTATTCCTGCTTTACAGACACATTTTTCTGTCATCATTATGGTTTTACAGATGTACAAGATGAGGGGAAAAAAGATTCAGACTCCAAGCATGCATCTATCTCTCTTAACAGTTGTTTCTAAAGCATGTTAAAAGTGCATGGAACAAAATAACTATGCATTGGCCACTCTTGCTGAAATAAGTAATTGGATGTGTAATAGTACATATTAAAGCTATAACTAACTGCAGTTTGAGGGCTTTGTTGTTATGAAGTAGCTTTTCAACAAGTTCTTGACCCTTTTCTGGCAGCAGTAGGAAACAGTACATAAATTAATGCCTGTCTTCTCAGTTTTGTCATGCTTCCAATTACAGTGTACAGTATACATATCTGGCATCACCAGCCCGGTATATTGAGTCTAATGAAAGTAGGTTTTGTTGTCACCTGCCTGTGACCGATAGTTGAAGTGGAGATTACTTGTCACAGTTTTGTTGATAAATTTGTTTTCAAGTGTTTACGAAAAACTAGCTGGTTAAACAGTGGCTGATAGAATTTGAGATTCTTTGACTCAACATTCAATTACAATGAAGTGAAGGTGCAGTGGCTCTCTTCATGTTCTCTGTTAATTTTAATACAGCATTCAAGACATGAAGGATAACAGTCTGCTAGTAACGAGGGCATTGCTTCTGATTCTCCATGTAGGCAAAAATTCCCTGTGACTTTCCAACTGCAAATAACCCTAGCATTTATCATTAAAGTGTTTCCATGCATATTTGAAGTGAAAGCTTTGTTTGAAATAGATTGCACTGCTGCATCCAGTTAATAAAAAAACAGTGTCTGATTATCTGAACCTTTTTCATGGCTTGAAAGAAAATGTCTACAGCATTGGGTATCCGTTTACTTTGGAGGATATTGGGTATTTCTAAAACCTTCATGACTCGAACCAAAGCTTGCTACATGGGGATGATCAGGAGAGATGTTTCAAAAGCACCCACTTGACCAAATTCAAATGCTCATTTAGTGTTGACCCTCAGGCATTTGTATGGTTGAATAAGTTTGCATGATCAGGATCACAGTGACCCATGGGATGCTTAGGGCTGTGTGTTTAATCAACTTGGAAGGCATTTTAAATAATGGATCTTCTTCACAGGCAAACTGATGTGCCTTGAGGATTTCACAAAATAGTCTGTTCTGAAAATGGTGTTAACTCCTGACGCAGTTACTTGTCCTAAGAACGCTTGGCAGAACTTGGCTTCTTAACAAGTTTTGGCTGAGACTCAAGGCTTTATTGTAAGTCTCAGTGAAACACTGGGAACAGTTTTCCTAGTGCTTGAGCTGAATAACTAGATCTTTTTAGCTTGGCTCTTCATAGCAAAACTGCATTTAAGAAGAAGAGTTTAAGGAACAGTCATTATAATATTTCTTTAGACATTTTACAGGAAGTATCAGCTTGATACTTGCTAATATCAGCTATGAATTTAGAGATCATTCTTTAAACACTACCCCTAAAAAAATATCCAATATTGGTTTTAAACATTTTGACACTGGTCATTGGAAGGTATTGTGCATTTTTTATTTTATTTTTGTAAGTAAGCAAATTTTAGGTTTTTGTCATTGTTGTCCTAGTAGGTTCCAAATTGGTAATAGCTGTCATGGGCTTTTGATTGTGGGGCAGACGCTCCACTTATACCAATCTAAAAGCTTTATCAGACCCTTTCCTTTTTACAGCTATTTTATATGAATGTTTTTACTGAGAGAAAGATGTAATAGTATGGGTGTTATTACTAGTTATCCCTAAAGAATCCACATGGGATATGGATGTTATAAATGCCTTGGTAGGAGTTAGAACATTTATTAGTTGCTAGCGAATCCACTCCTATATTGAGTTTTTCCTACAGTGCATTTATGTGAAGGGCCTAAAGGGAATGGAAACTTGTTTGTCACTGGGGCATTGTAATCCTTTGTTGTTTTATAAAGGTCAAGTCAGATTGCAGCCTTTTTACAGTTTTGATTAGGGACATAACCAATTAGTAGATGGAAATTGGTCTGTCATCTCTTGTCATGAGAAGTTTATTTTCAGAAGGATTTTCTGCCTGAAACAACTTTTGTTGATTTTTTTTTTTTTAATGTAATTTGACTTTTTAAAACATGATGTGAAAGTTCTGTCTGAAGATGGCAAAGGTTTTAGTACAATGCGGGTGCTCATCTGCCAGCGTGGCTCCTACTCGGTTCAGTGTACAGTTACATTGACACCGCAGTAGTTTGTTATAATAGAAATACTTTAGATTTAAAGTTATTTCCATATAAATAGTTTAAAGCTATGTTAATTATTTAGGCAGTATGATTTTAAAACAGAGAAACTGTAACAAAATGTCCTCTTTCTCCTCCTTTTCCTACTGGGAAAATCAGTCCTGCTCATATTCTGGAACCTTTGTCAGCCACAGCCAGGCTGTATGTATATTTCGTTTTAACTAGGAAGGAGGCATGTGTAGTTACTGTCATTATTTTGACTGTAAAATTGCTACTTCAGAAAGGCATAAGACACTAATAAATGTAATAGAAGTGTCTTCCCTAACGTGCATTTTAATAAAAGATCTTTTACTATAGTCAGCAACTCAAAACTTACATAGCTGGAAAAAAATGTTTTTCCTGAAAGGTGAATGGCAATTTTAACTCCTGTGTCTTTGTGACAAATGATTCTTTCCTTCCCCTTGATACAAGCCCCTTCACTTCATTTAAAGTTACCTCTGAAAAGCCTAAAAGTAAAGCCATCCCAAGAGACCTATGTGATTGGAAAAACAGGAGGGGAAAAAGGAAAAAAAAAAACCAAAACAGGGGCAGAAGCAATCCTGAGCAAGTTATCGCAAAACTTACATTATTGAGGGAAATGTTGATATGTCATAAAAAAACTTTATTCTCAGCTGAAATTATAAATTTCATATAATAAAATAAACTCTGTAATAAATCAAACTACATATAAATCACATATAATATTATAACATACCACCTATTATGCTGGTGTTTTCTTGTTGTTTTTTCTAGTTTACTGTCTTTTAAATGAAATGTTAGAAGTTATGCTTCTACGGTAAAAAAAATAATCAAAGCCAAACTGCTAGCTGTGACTGGAAAAGGGAAACAGTTGCTGTTTTTGTCATGTGGTGGCAGGCCTTGTATTTTTTCTTTCTGCTTGGTTCAAACAGGAGACATCTTCCTCCCCTTATTTATGCAGCAGGAGGTTGGACTCCGCTAAGGAAAACTGACAGGCTCCTGTTGTACTGCTCCAGAGCAGCACAGGATGAACTTCTAGAAGAGACTGTCATGCTCTGTGTGGAACCCTTGATAGATAATCACATATGCATCTTCCTAAATCAGGCTGTGTTGAACTATTGGGAGGGATGTTTTCTGCAACGTGGTAGTTATTTCTAGGAAATGGTATGTTTTTGGTGAAAATATGGACACTGATTTGTGCCTCCAGAGGAAAAATGTTAATAATGGGAAATTCCTCTACTTACTTGTGTACTGGTGAGATGCCAAGCTGCATCTCCTCAGATGAACTTTGTTTTGGCTTGCCACCTTGTTTATCAACTGGCAAAAGCTAACAAGAAAAATAATTTCTTATTGTGTGTTTTCCCCTTTATAGATATCAGAAGTCAGCAAAATGTAGTTGCATCATTGTTTCACTGTAGTATGATTCATAATTGATTAATATGAAATGTTGTTTTTTTTCCTAAGTCTTAAGATGTTTAACAAGCCTATAATCTTTTGTCATTCAGGATGGTGATGAGTCATCTCCGATTTTAACAAGTTCTGAAATAGTTAAGATTCCAGATCCCCAGATGTCTATGGTAAGCATGCTCCATGCAATGCAATCTGTATTATCATATTCTTGCTGAAGTTTTAATAAATGGAGGTGAAAGCTTGTGTATATTACTGCCTTCAGTATTTTGAAGTTCCAGTGGAAAGATGAATTTTATCAGTTGAGAAATATATCAGTGGGTTTGGCTTTCTGTAATTCTTTTTTCCCCTACTGCTGCTAGAATAAAATACAAGAATTTATTTAATGCTTATGTTCATCTCCTCCTTTTCATATCTAACGTGCTTGCTTCTGAGGTGTAGGAAAGCAGAGAAGGGGGATTGTTGGCAAAAGAGGTCAGAGGGTGGGAATATAAGGTAAGAGGGAGCTGAAAAGAATAAAAAAGGAAGGTGCAGTAACTCTTGGTCACTTAACTTGTTAAAATATTTTCTCCCTACACTCTCTTGTATGTTGTCTTTCATGTAGACAGTGCCTAAGTACAGTTCTAGAAAAGATTTCCATTATGTTGGATGCCAATTCAGTGGGACTGGTATTGGCAGCTTTGGGAACGTTAATGTAAGTGGGCTTCTACTGGCAACACTGTTTGAGCACTGTGTAATCTAACACTGCAAGAGCAAGTTTGACAATGCTGAAAACTGCCTTGGCTGCTGAGATCTCATTGACACTGTGGCTCCTACTGTTGCTAACATGGTATTAACAGTGGGAAAACTTTTTGAGAAGTTTTTCTTGCATTCAGAGCTTTATACTGCAAATGTCCTAGAAGTGTTTACAAAGCGGCTAGCACATTTGAGTGCTGTCTAAATCACAGATGTGTTGACTCGCTTGCATTTTGCAGCAATACACTAAAAGGCAAGACAGGGTTTGTAAATTGTGTGCAGTAAGAAAAAAAAAAAGGCAAACTCAAATTCCCCAACAACCCTCCACATGAAGGAGTTTCTTCTAAAACAACAACAAACAAATGTAAAATCCAGAAGACACTGTAGTTCTAAATGTGAATTTTAATTGTCGTGTTATTCAAGACACTGGTGAGTCTTCGCTAGGTGGTTTCATCTATCTGGAGCTTAAGTATTTATAAATACTGACTTATCCTCTGTATTTAGGAGAACCTAGTAGAAAGCAAACATCACAAGCTTGCTCGAAGCTTAAGAAGTGGACCTTCGGATCATGATCTGAAGCCTAATGCAGCTACACGAGATCAGCTTAATGTAAGTCAGTCACGGGATAACTAGATTCATTTTTTTAGGTAGATAGATTGATACTAATATGTGGTAACAATTTAAGGAAAATACAGTTAATTTCAGTTTAAAGAAAGTTATTAATAAAGAAATGTCATTGTTTCTAACAAGTGCTTAGTTAGATGGGTCCAACTCAAACAGGAGCAGAAGGTACTTGCACTTTTTTTTGGTAAAACAATTTTGGGATGTTAAGAATGCATATTGTGCACGTGTCACATAGGTGCTAAAGGTAGTCTTCAGGTAATTGTGTGTGTTTGCCTATGCTGCCAGGCAAATGACATAACTGAAGAGCATTACCATGATAACATGAGAAGTTTTGTGTTGTTAGAAAGTTTTGGGGTTTTTTGTTTGTTTGTTTTTTTCTCCTAGCTATTTTTACATGTTGTCTGTGTTGTGCGTTGTCATAGGGTAGTCTGTGAACTTCTTGATTATGCCTTTTCATGTTTTTAACCTCACTTTCTGACTACATATCTAATAGATCATAGTGAGTTATCCACCGACAAAGCAACTAACATATGAGGAACAAGATCTTGTTTGGAAATTCAGATACTACCTTACTAATCAGGAGAAGGTAAGTTAAATGATTTGAGAGAGCTCATTAATATGAGAGGTGCTTCATCTGGCACTCCTTCTACAATGTTCTGTCCTTGAAGAGAGACAGAGATTCAGTGTCTTAGAAGCTGGTCAAGATTACTTTCACTTTTTCTACACTGTTACTCCTTTAAAAATTGATGACTGCAATTTTGCCTCTTAAATCATATGAACTGACTTAACTACAGGAGTCTTTCTACAAACACTTAATGTCAGTTTACAGTACCAATGTTGCCAATTTCATCTTCAACAAAGAAAAATTATTAAAGAAGAGCTTATTTACCTGTTTTAGACAGGGGTTAGCATTACCAGAATAAGCAGCAGCACACCAAAAGCCCAAAGTAAATTAAATAACTAAACAATATCCTGGTAGTGGGCATTTTTTATGTAGTGGTAATTGTGATAGAGCAGTAACCATTGAATTTACATTTTACTCAGAAGAAAACCCAGCTATAATTTTTTAGGACGCTTTAAACCAATCCATTTTCAGATTGTCAATTACATCAGTAAGGTTCCTCAGGCATGGTGCTTATGTGAATACAGTCTGAATCTAGTTCTACCTTGAAGTGAAACATTGATTTCTGAAGTAATTGATTTCTGAAGTAATTTAGTGTGGCTTTTCACTGATGAATTGTCCAATCTCTTTCTACTTAGGCCTTGACAAAATTCTTAAAATGTGTCAACTGGGACTTACCACAAGAGGCAAAGCAAGCACTGGAGCTATTGGGCAAGTGGAAGCCCATGGATGTGGAAGACTCTCTAGAACTTCTGTCATCTCACTTCACCAACCCAACAGTGCGGCGCTACGCTGTCGCCAGGCTTCAGCAGGCTGATGATGAGGTATTCACTGGTCTGTGGGTAGATGTGAAAGTCAGCTGTTCTCAGGATTTTCTTTGAGTATTTGAAATGTTTGCTACTTCTTATGGCATTTTAGTAAATAGTAGTGATGGAAAACTAAAAACAAATTTTTTTGCATTATTAAGTGGTGCTCACTGATAACTGTGTTAGTATGAACAGCCAGTGATAGCTGGTTTTGTCAAACAAGGTGAAATAGCCATATGTTCTGCCCAGAAACCAGTGATAAATTTTGGATGTTAACTTGCATAGAAGGGCCCTGAACTTAAATAATCTACTAAAAGATTTCCAACAAATTAGCTAGTAAATTGAAGCAGTATATCATCATACCCTTTTGCTAAAGAAATTGAGTAGAAAAGCATCTGTGGAAATAAGGTGTATTCTAATTGTATACTGATTAGAATATGATGAGCTGTGATTTCTGAGTAGAGCCCACTTACTAGATGCTAATATATTAAATATTAATTATTTATATATTTTATTTTCTTTTGACAGTTAAAAAATACTTGGAATATATTATCATAAGTCTTGAATCCGTGGCGATCAATAGAGTTTAAAATGGGGAGCATAAATAGATCAGATTTTTGCAAACCCACTTGAATAGGCAATGTCATACTGCTTTGACTTCAAAAACATACCTTTTATGAAACATTTGAAGGCAACTAAATAGAACAAGTTGAATAGTAAAGAGAACAAATTCATTATAAACAGCAAATAGTTAAATTTCTATTCTGCACTCTAAAATAGGTCTGATACCCGGGTTTGCAGTCTGTTTTTTGGATCCCCAGGTACACAAGGGATTAAAAAAAAGTGCATGGAGAGGAGACAACCTGAACTTCTGTTTCAAATTTTGTGCTTGAATTTTCTTCTTGGGAGCCATAAGCTGAAAAAGGTTGTTTTTTTTTTTTTTTGTGGTACCTGAAAGCAAGTAGGGCAGCTTAACTGAAGAGAACTTTAAAGTAGTAGTTACACTTAAATGCTTACTTAATTAGCACTTGTTACCTTTCGAGCAAGGAAGAAATTAGTAGTGTGATAACTCAGTATCTTTTGGGAGTCAAACTCCATGCCGTGCCAGTTTTTCTACTGCATTTTGCTTTCTAGGGAGACCTCATTCCTGAATAAGTTTTTCTATAAAACAGAATTCCTAGTCAGCTTTGACTGACCCCCTCAACTAACTTTCATCATTTCTTCTGTGAGGATTTGCTGATGTACCTACTGCAGTTAGTCCAGGCGTTGAAATATGAAAACTTCGATGACATAAAGAATGGACTGGAACCTAGCAAAAGGGACAGTCAAGGTTCAATGTCAGAAAGTGTGACAACATCTGGAACTAATGGTGCAGAAATAGACAGGTAAGAAGCTTAGATTTCCAGTAGAAAAGCAGAAACATGTAACATTGTAGGCCCTTAAGTTCTTTCTCCTGTTTGGGGACCATTGCATGTTAAAAATCCTGTTTTATAATCTGAAGTGCTGATGTAAAAATAAATCTGTGCTTTCATGGACTTTATTTTCTGACTACAGATAGTTTACAGAGCAAACATTCTTAATCTTGATGTTGTGGCCTTGACTTTACTGTGTGAAATGAAGACAACTTCTGGAGAGCAGGAGAAACAGTGGCGTTGCTTCCTTCTGTCCTTGCAAAATTTAGGATGTCTTCAATGAAGTTGAAGGAAGTGTAGGGAGAGTCCTGTGAATGTAAAGGAGCTGGGGAAACACACATTTTGGTTTTTTTTAATCTTGTAGGAATCCAAAAGGAAGGCATAAAAATCTAATTAATATGGTATTAAGCAAGGTGCGAGCAAACTTGCTTAACCCAAGTCTCCTATGAATATTTAATACAAATTTCTAGGATTTTCAGTCTTAAGCTTCAATGTCACTAGGGTATACTTTTCATATTACAAGTATCCTGCTTTTCATTGATCTTTCTGGTAAGCCGTTGAGTGAATGTCCTGGAATGTATGGTGTATTTTGAGGCTGCAATAACACTTAGGCATTAGAAGAGCTGTTTGATTACTTCCTTTCAGGTGAATTTACTGTCTAATAATTTTGCCTTGGAAGCACTGAGTTTGTCTACTCTATTATGTGTAATTGCATTCCAGAGACGAGTGCTTGCAGGTGTTGTGTATTAGCAATTCCATTTTAAGAACATCTGAAAAAAGCTTGTCCTGAAAATGCGGATTTGCTATTTCCTATGTATGACTGCTTATTTTTTATGGAAGATGAAACAAAATGCTAAGTTTGATATAAGGGAATGTCCTTCACAGCCACAAACTGTGTAGCTACCCAGGCACAGATTTGTACTGTTTTCAAGAACTGCAGCTGCCAAAGGTGCTGTTCATGCAATTTGTTCTGAATCAGGGATAAGACACTGCCTCCAAAGAAACTTCTCGTTTTCTGAATGTATTATGTTGTGGGGTGAAATGAGCTGTTATTTCTGTGCATGCCCCGTGCACCCCAAAAAAGAAGTTTGAGTCATACTAATTACGTGCTTTCCTTTATGTAGTTCCCAGATCATGAGTCCTCTTCCACCTGTTTCCTCACCACCTCTTACTTCTAAGACAAAGGAGCTTGCAGACAATGAAAACCTTGACGTAAGCCAAATGCTTTACCTTGCATTTTTGATGGCTGAGGCTTTTTAGTGACTCAGTACTGTGTTTAATTTTTGGTTGTGAATATTTGAATCTCTCTACTGTATCTTGCTGAATACTTCAAGTGCTCAAAGAATATAAATATAAACTAAATGCTAGAAAAATATCAATAGCTTAACTGTTTTTTTATTATTTACAGGCCATCTATTTATGTACATGGTCACACTCTCCAAATTGGGGGAGCGGGCATTGAATTCTTCATAAAATTATTCTCCTTTAAAGGAGACAATTTCTGCAAAAGCTATCACATGCTGATTAGACACCGACCATTGCATGTGTTAGAAGTGTTTTAAAGCAGACTTTTTTAGCGGAAAACAGTTATCCAAATACTTCTGTCTCTGCAGTCTGTTCTTTCTGTAGCCATATTCTTTGGTGTGGGTGCCATATTCTTGGGCCTAAGTGAGGCACTATTGGTTTACGTCTGCCAAAAATTATACTCAATGTATACCACAAATACAAGACTAATAAAAGTGGGACTGAACTGAAGGAAAGATACAGTGAAAAAACAGTTTGGTTTTAATCTAATTTGCAGTTAATTGGTCTTTGAACCAAAGTTCCATTCCCTGTTACAAATCTTCCTTCCTGGGTCTTAATACTGTGTAGAAAATAAGCCTCAAATTGAGCATATTAGTAAAGATATGCAGATTTCTTGTTAGTTGGAATATTAAACCTTGAAAAAGCAACTAAAATACTGGCTATCCCCTACATATTTGTCCTTTATTCTAAAATGTAGAATGTCTGAAGGAGTTTCAGATCTGGATGCAGAACAGGGTAGTAAATCCCTTTTGAGGTTGAAACTTGCAGCAAGGGATAATTGCATAGAAGGAAAGTGTAAGGTACTGTGAATAGTGACTTTACATTAAAGATTTGTTGTTGGAGAAAATCATGTACTTCTGACATGTTGGTAAACACATTACTGTAGTAGCAAACCTGTTTTTACTTGTAGTGTTGTTGCTGGGTCTGCTTGGAATAATGTTAAAATTAATTATTAAAATATTAGATTGTATTGGATTCAGATTTAGAAGGGAATGTATCTCTCAAAACTCCCTGCAATTATTTGGAGTTTTTCCTTCATCTCTCTCCCAAGCGCTAAGACTTCTTAATAACTTAATTTTTCTTTTTTCTTAAATCCTTTGCAGCAAGACCTTTGTACTTTCTTGATATCACGAGCATGCAAAAATTCCACATTGGCAAACTACTTATACTGGTATGTTAGAAACTATTTATTCATACTGTATCAATGCCTAATTGAAATCAAAGCTATAATGCCCAGAAGTCTGCACAGCAAAAGATGACCTGTCTTGAGAATCTCAATTTCTGTCAGAATGAAGTAATAGGTTTAAAACAATACACATTTGAGCAGAATAGTTAGTAAAAGGTGGGTGCTGGTTTTTAAAATGCAAAAATGTACTTTATTGTGAGACAAAGGTGATTTGTAGGGCATTAAGCACAGTGTTAGAAAAATGAACAAGAAGAAAAAAGCCTAACTAGTTTATAAGTTCTCATTCAGTTTGTTTACAGTGGCAGGAAGGAGATGAAGTTCGTCTGCTCTGCTTTTCTGTTTGGTTTGTGTTTATAGTTTTTGCCAATGTCGGCTAGAATATTAAGATTATGCACTGCATTATTATTCAAGAGTGTACTTTATGAAGGTTCATAAAGCACTGATTTTCTTGTGCTACCAAATTATTTTCTGGATTCCATTTGTGGTCGTGTTATGAGTGCAAACAAAATGCCATTGCAGATGCACGCTTTCTTAGGGGAACCTTAGTTGAGAAATAGTTCAACTACATAGTGGAGAGGAAAGTTTACCCTACTAAGGAGCTTGTCTCGCTTCAGTGGTTTAGTAAGTTAGACACCTAAAGTAGTCATCTGCAAGTCTTTGGAGTAGACATTTGTAGATAGAATGAAAAAAGATGTATTTGTATATAGAGATGAATAAAGCTGTACTCTTTGAAAGTGTGTATACATATGTATATATGTATATGCATATACACAACACATACAGCTATTACTTGTATGTACACACACGTATTTTAAAAGAGATAGCTTAGATTCCTTTCTCATTGCTAAACTTAAGTCAAATGATTCTCATTTTTATCTTTTGTACATGTATCTAATAATTAAAAATATTAATACATATTATTGTATGTTGATGTGCTATGAATGTTAACCACAGATAAGCCATGAATTAGGAAAAGTGTGATATGTGATGTAAACCTATCAAACTTACAAAATTGTTACAAGAACTCTCACCTAGCCCAGGAGTGATTCCATTTGTAAACGTCTTAAAGTTTTATTATTTCATTGCTTTTTCAGCAGTTTGAATTAAAATGTTTAAGTGCATGACTTAACTACAGTTCTGTAGTTCACATACTTCTATTGCAGGCCGAAGGTAACGTTTGGCTTCAGAAAAAAGTCCTATTAAGTCTAAATGATTAAAACAATTGCAGGCCTGATTGATGTAGGTAGAAGCCAAATGCTTGACCTAATCAAATATTCTTTATTTAAGGTAGTGTTAGTAGGTTAGCTTATTTTTATCACACTGATAGAAGCTATGCACTTACATTTTAGCAACATCTCAGATACTCACTCTACAGAAAGTTCAAACATGCAGAACTCTGAAGGTTTTTTTCTTATTACTTTAAAATAAATCAACAACAAGAAAAAAATGCAAAACCCCCACCAAACAAAAAACCCTAGTCAATTTATTCTTTGTTTTCTTTCCAGACATCTCAATTTCTCAGTGATAGAATACAAATGTTGCAGCCACTGTTTGAGCTGACGTAGCCATAAATCCTCTTGGCTGCTGATCAATTGCTCGTTTCAACTATCCAGACACAGCATGCACCTAAAATAATCAATGGAAAAAGTACAATAACCCCTGAAAATCAAAGCTCCTGCTCAGTCACTTGTCACTGTAAAGCTGTCCTATCCTTATACTTTAACAGTGGCTACAGAAGTCAGTGCTACTACTTTTTTTTCTGTCTTCTCTTTGGATATATGAGACACCTATCCAAGGATGAAACATTACTCTTACTCCTCGTTTCAAGATAGCTTTGAGAAATTATGTAGGGCTTTTTAACAAATACAGATGGCTATGGCATGATTCAATTCGTTACATCCTATTTCCCATGAAGTTTTGAAGCATAAACTTTGTAAATACAGACTATTTTAATACACGTATTACTGTAATCTACTTTTGTCGTTTTAGTGAGGGAAAGGTGTAGAACAATATGCTGGCAAAGCTTTAGAAGCAATCTTCAGTGATAGGCTTCTTTGAGATAATGGAATAAATTACATATGCCTTATTTTAATCTATATAATATTGTCTATTTATAAATAAGATTAGTTGAATCTGATCAGCTGCAGACCTCTACTACTTGTCCCATAATCATTGAGTTACAAAGAGATTCTGCACAAGTGCATAAGGAAGGGTAATTCTTGCTGTCAGCTTAAAGTCCAAGTGTGTTTGTTGAATGTGTGGAGACACTTTTGAAGCCAAATGTAGTATTTGAAAATTGACTGACTTGATAATTGTTTCTTTTTTTTTTTTAGTAGTGGCATTATACATTTTTGCTGGGTAATAATGGGAGATACACTGGTCAACAGAAAGAAGGCTGTCCGTACATACCTACTTTGTGCTTGTCAGTGCTGTGCATAGAAACAAGCACAAAAGTTTTCCAAACAACTGCTTAGCATAAAAAATCAAATTTTCAGAATAACCGTTCCAACTTGTACTGTTTAAATTTTGAGCTCAAATTGTAATTTTAGAAATGAAAACTTCTTGTGGAATGTAGACTTTGCTGTCTTTTCCACCATTGCTAATGGTACAACAGGGGACACGTAGGGTGAGATTCTTGTTGGCTTTGCAAGTGTACTTGAATAGCAATTTTGCAGCCGCTACATGACATATAGGGTAGTAGCACAGTGTAGCTAGTAGTCCGGTAGCCCACTCATTTCACATGTACTTCTTGGTTGCAGTGTTCATATGATTTAGACTTCTGACTTGTTCTGTTTGAGTGGTGCCAATTCACTGTAAGTGAAAGATCTCAAAAACTTTAAAAGACTCTCCTGATCCAAATAGGTGTTTGACTATGCAATTTTGAAGAGTTTGCCTGTTGCTGATACCTCATTCAACTTTATTTTTAGTTCCAGGCCTATAATACGGGGCTGTCATACTTTCATCAAATTGTATAGTACCAAAGTACACATTAACTTGTGTTGTTTTTATGCTGCAGGTATGTAATAGTGGAGTGTGAAGACCAAGACACTCAACAGAGGGACCCAAAGACTCATGAAATGTACTTAAATGTGATGAGAAGATTTAGTCAGGCTTTGCTGAAGGTAATGCCTCTGTGTAAGGAATTACGTAGTGGTTTGGGTTAGTCATCCTTTAAATAGGCACAGGTGTCTAGACGGAGGATGGCCTTTCATGTCATATATAGTGAAATTTTAAAAGGCTTCCACTTTTGCTTGAATTTTGAGTTTGCAGCAAACCAAAGAAACTACTGAAAGAGAAAAGAACAATTGTTGAGACCTTTTTCGTCTGTTTTTTTTCCTTGTTCTTGTTAGTACTGTGATTTGTTATAAAATCCTCTGCCTTGTGTAATCAGTCTGTTTACAATTTCTTTGTCAGAAGCACTTGTCCTTGCAGTGTGAATTGAGACAAGAAACCAGTCTTTTGAATTCGCAGAGTGTTGTTGTGTGTATCAGCAGCAGAGGGTGCTGGTGTATCAGGTTAAAAAAAAAAGTAAAACAAAAAAACCTGTACCTTTTGTGAATTGCAATCTAGAATTTATAGCAAATGTGCAGTCTTTGCTGATTTTAGTGTATCTCTCACTTCATATTCCCATCTTAAGGATGTTACTTAAATCTGACTTATGCTTCATAAGAATATTCCATGTGCTTGTCTATAGCAGTGTATTTTGGCTGCGTTAATAGGTTTGTCATGCATGACTATTCATCACTGAAATTGTTGATGCAAGTTGAAGTGCACTGGTAGGTCAGATAATTGATTGCCAGCTACAGTGGTTCTGATTGTGTTTTACAAAAAATACCTTTTGAATTGACAGGAAATTGATCGTTATTCACTTCCCTCTTAAAAGCCCAAAGGTCCAAGAATAAAAGATTAATTTCTAGATAAAATAATTACAGAACAAAGAACTAATTTTTTTCTTTTAATTCACTTAGGGTGATAAGTCTGTCCGAGTTATGCGTTCATTGTTGGCAGCCCAGCAGACGTTTGTAGATCGGCTGGTTCATGTAATGAAAGCAGTGCAGCGTGAAAGTGGAAATCGTAAGAAAAAGGTAACTGAGGGATTGGAAAACTTTATCTCTGGATAGAATTTGACAAAAGGAATATTAGCTCTTCACTAAAAATTCTGTCCTGTAATAATTTTAGCTAACTTTAAATAAACTTAGGTTTAGATGGGTCAAAGTTTCAAAGTGTTCTGAAGGTTTGTAGATGAAAAGTAGAAGAGGTCCTTCAGAAAAATCTTGGGGTATTTTGGCAAAAGGGAGATCTAAGAAAAATTGAATAGTTGTTGTTATAAGAATGAACTAGTTGTGGGAGCAGAGGTTACTGTGGTGTGAGAATTATGCCAGGATAGCTATCAAAATTTGATTAGCAGCAGGATTTCATTTGTTCCGAGATCTTTTATAAGGTGTCTGTTTTGCAGAACTTTGCCTTCTGTTGCATCTTGAGGAAAGGCTTTCTGTCTTAGGTGCGTTTTAAGAAGCTTTGTCCTCCTTAGTTAAAAGATTTTAAGCAAACTTGACAGATGAGTATGGGGCGGAAGCAAGAATGCCAAAAGGATTTCTACCCATGTAATCTTCTTTTCTTTGGACATGCATCAGTATTTTTAAACATGGATTTTTCAGTGTAGTAACTTTTGTCACCTTCTTTCTTTAAATCTGTGGGGTATATTTGTGCAGGAAAATGGCAGAGTTAAGCATCATTTGCAGCATTTTTATGAAATATGAATGTTCTATGTATCAGTAATAAAGGTATTAAAAGAGGAAGAGGGTTTTTCAATTTCTAAGAATATATTTCCTACTTGTGCAATACATTGATAATGTTCTGTCAAATGTTCTTTTGTAATTGCCAGGATATTTCTGTAAAACTAAGAAACACATGGCTTTGATTTTTAGATTAAAATTTAGCTGGCAACGATGAACCAATACAAGTATTCCTAACAGTAGTGGGCTACCTTGCTGTATCTCTCTGTTTGTGCCTGTTACATTCAGTAGAGGAAAAGACTAGAGACTTTTGTGTATTTGACTTTTATGTAGGATACCAAGTATAAAGTCAAAAGCTGACTGGTGTTGTATTTTTGGAAAATAGAGATGTAGGAATATCTAGCAAGCCCCAGAATCCAATCTACACAGGCTGTTGGCAGCGTGGTTCTTTTGTGGTAGGAGGTCTCCTTGAGTTCAGGGATTTAAAAGATCAGAGCTAAGGACTTGACTCAAGTTTCTGAAACAGAGCTAACATTTGATGCTGGTATAGAAAACAAATCATGTCTCTAATTTTGCAGGCAATTTAGAAATAATTTTTTGTAAGACTGTTATATCTGGCTACACTCAGACTAGATGCAGTGTCTGCTGCTTATTGAGATTACTGCAATACAGGATTTTTATTTCACTGGATTTTAGTAGCGAAACCTTGAATCTTTGCAATAGTAAAGAATTTAATAAATTGGATATTTTAATGTATCCTTTGTTAAAGACTGTTTAACTGTTTAGATATGCACCTAGTATGTGTTTTATTATTTGATTTCTTATTAAACAATTTTTTGATTCTTGTTTTAGAATGAGAGGCTTCAGGCTCTGTTAGCAGATAATGAAAAGATGAATTTAGCAGATATGGAACTTATTCCACTTCCACTGGAACCTCAGGTGAAAATTAAAGGGATAATCCCTGAAAAAGCCACACTCTTCAAGGTAAATGAAATCTGAATAGCTGAAATACAAACAACTTTTGTGAGCACTAAGCTTAAAAACATCAGTTGGAAGATTTAAGGGGACTGACATAGTGAAGGCAAAATGCAACTGTAACGTGCCTATAAAGTTAAACAACTCTGTATTTTCTTTGTGAAACTCTGTTTTGAAGTTAATGTGCAAACTTCAAAGCAGCTATTATAAGACTCACTTAAGTTTTAAAGTCTATGAAGTCCCCAGGCTGAAGGCATGCTTCCTAGTTCAGAATTTCTCTGAACCTTGGTTCGACAAGAGTATCGCTATGATCAAAATCATACAAATCAAGTCAGATGCATCTATTCCATTGCAAAATAAAACTGTGAAATTCTTAAGAGACTGGAAAGTGAAAAGGTGTTCCATTTTATTCTGTTGCAGTGAACTTACAGGGAGACCCTGTATCCTTAAGACTAGTTACTCTTAAAACCATTCCATAGCAGTTGCTTGTAATCGTATGGCCTTCCTTTAATCTGGTTACTAAATAGTCAATATGTTGAAATGGTTGGGGTTATTATGCTGCTTGGAATGTAAGCTACTGCCATTGTCTAATGATTTAGGACCTCTATATATAAATTTTGTTTCAACTCATAGGTGACTTGGATTTAGTTTTAAGATAACCAAAATGTGCTTCACTGGTCAGACCTTTATTGAGGAGCTATCGTCTGCCAGTTAAAAAATGTTCAAGCTGCTGTGGCAACCAGTGTTAAACCATCATCTCTACTAGGTCATAAATTCATTATACCCAGTAGTTTCAAACTTTGACAGGCTGCTTGTTGACTGTGATTTGTTTACTTAAAATCATTTTTCAATAGTTTTCTACCATATCATCCCTTGGTTCCCCAGCTTTGGCTTGCTTCTTTATATGCTGTTTTAGTGTTTTTGAAGAGTACACTATAATTCCATATTTTTGCAGTACAGGTTGGAGGCAGAATTTGAAAGGTTCTGTAAGGAAAATAAGGTTTTGCAAACCTTAGTTGACTTTTAGCATGAATAAGGGTCAGGTGAAGTACATTGACAAAAAGACTGTTGAAACAGCAACAAAATATTTCATTTCTAATAGCTTAACTTCAGCAGGACAAAATCAAGTCAGATAGTCTTCTACCTGTTGGTCTTCTGTAGCAATGTAGAAAACTTAGGACCAAAAATATGAGATGTAACCTCTGTCAAAATCAGAGATGGTTTTGATTTTCCTGATTCTGAAACGTTACAGATTTTCATTTTATCTCTCATCCTGTATTATGGGATAAAACCCAAAAAGTTCAAAGAGGAAAGAGTGATTAATATTTGGTGCTCTTGGATGTGACTTCGCAGGTGTTTTAGGACTATTCAAAGAATCGTTTTTTCTTTGTTTATGGAACCTAATTGCAAAACATGAAAATCTAATGTAACTGCTGAAGTATTAAACTCCTGCATCCTTGGTTATTTTCTTGTTTGGTTTTGAGGGAAGTGACTTTGTCAGTTGCAGTAGGTGAAATCATTCATGTAGGTAATTGATCCCCTTGAACTGTTTTTATGCAGAGAAAATGCAAACACTTAAATTGTCTTTCTCAAACGACAATGTAAAAAGGCATTTTTGCTTTTACTAAATAGATTAAGGAAGCAATTAATTGTTTAAGATGTCTTGCCCCTAGCATTTCTTTGATGTTTATCCTATAATTGTCTCCTTTTTATCTGGTCAGTTTAAATTTGTTTTGTTGTGACCTGTTATGTAGCTGTTCTATGTTGATTGGATTTACATGCATACAAACAAAGTTTGAACCCTTTTGTCCTTTCGTCCTCAGCTTCTAGGGGAGAGGGGTGGGGGGAAGGTATCCTTCACATTCTTTGCTAAAAAAAAAAGGAAAGCCTCAAGGTATTTTTTTTTAAAAACATGCCTAGATCACACTTTTGGTAACTGCAAATGGTATTTTCTAACTGTTGAGTACTAGGCAGTGAGTGACCCTCTAGAAGCTTTAGAATTGCTTCTTTTCTAACAAACTTGAGGAACATGAAAAGAGTTCTGCTGCACTGTTGGCATTCAAATAGAACTATTCTAAAACATTTTGTAACTGAATTTGAATCTTGAATCCTGTAACCTGATACTTGCTTAATTCAATTCTGATTTAAAATGCAGTAAACAAGGATTTTCATTTTAGAACAGCACTGTAGCCGCATGTTAACATGAATGTTGCTGTGAAGCAGCTTAGTAGAATAAGTTTCCTTTTCCAGAGTGCCTTAATGCCTGCTCAGTTATTCTTCAAGACAGAAGATGGAGGCAAATATCCTGTAATTTTTAAGCATGGTGATGATTTACGTCAAGATCAACTTATTCTTCAGATTATTTCACTCATGGATAAGGTAAGAATTACTAATCTGCATCCTTGTCCTTCTGTGTTGAGGGCAAGACTCTTGAAAAACATCAATGTGGTGTATGTTGCTAATACATTCCAGGGCTCTCAGATCTTAGGTGGGTTTATTCTTTTCTTTGTAGAGAGGCAATGAGCCTGTGTATACTTAAAAATAAATGAATAAAAAGACAAACAGGACCTCACTCATTACTGATTTTAGTGAAGAACAGGGGAGATCAATGTTCAATACATGTCCCTTTTAGAAATAGAAGCTGCCTTTCTATTGCATTCATCTTTGCTTTTTTTTTGTGTGTGTGTTGTTTTTTTCCTAGCTGTTAAGAAAAGAGAATCTGGATTTGAAGCTGACACCCTATAAAGTGCTGGCAACTAGTACAAAACATGGTATGAGTACATTTATTTCCTAAAAATACAGTGTTGGGAGGAGTCTCCTTCTGTTTGTTGATTGGTGTGATACTCTATTTTCATAAGAGATGTTTCACTTAGTACAATATTCTAAAATGGTGCTCAAGCATTTAAGAAAATCTTATTGCAATATAAGATAGGGAAATTAACAATATGAGTGGCTACAGTATTCCTTAGGTGACTCAAATATCTTCATAAAAGAAGGCCTGTCTGGATTTTGGAATACAGGGCAATCAGTAGTATTATCTTTGCTGCTCGCTTGCTGTGTGATCTGACAAAGAACATCTAACACCTCTATTTATAGCTCTTTGCATGAAATGGAGAAAAAAAAAGGCAAAACAAAATCAAACTTGGCTCTGCTTTTAGATGAATTCTGGATAAATATTTAGAAAGCCATAGACTTGTTGTTCTCTTCTCATGAAAACTTCAAACAAGCTAATTTGGTCTTAATGAAAAGTTGGTTTAAAACTACCAAAGGCAGAAAATTGTGACAAAACATGTTTTTTTGCCAATGAAAAGCAGTTGAATGAAAGTGCAGATTATTTTTACCCTTTAATAAACATGCATTGCAGAGTAACTTGAAAGTTCTCTGCATTGGTGACTTTTGTTGTTGTTTTTGTCACAGGCTTCATGCAGTTCATTCAGTCAGTACCAGTTGCAGAAGTTCTTGCTACTGAGGAAAGCATACAGGTATGTGATGGGGGATCTTTAAGGCATTTTCTGATCAAATAGTATAAATTGCAGGCTTAGATCTCATGTAGAAGTCTGTAGTCTCCCAACTGTTTTTTTAGCTGCTGTTAAAAAACAAATGTAATTTGTAAACCTGTAAGGTTGAAACATAAAGGTATCTACAGCAGAAATCTTGTTTTAAAAAGAATATACTTAAATCACCATATGAGTATCTTATGTCCTAAAAGTAAGACCATTTAAATAATTGAAGCGTAGTTTAATTGATACTGACGTTGTTGCTTTGCTGTAATGGTGGATGGTAATTGCATGACACTTTTCTGTACTGGTTTGTTTTAAAGTGTTTCTGTTGTTCACTCAGTACTTTTGTCTTGATACCTTGCCAGAGTATGTTTTGAATGATTTTTATTTTTTTTTTTAATGGAACGACGTAATAGTTTGTTTGTATAATTCCTGAAGTCTATTTCCTTACCATACTGGATGTACAGATACTGTGTGTTTTATTTATTCTTACCTTTTTTGGTTTTTAGCAAACTTTCTGTAACTGTCATTGCATTTAATAGTGGCACACAAAATTCATGCTAATTTCAAGCACAAGACACAAGCTAGATAGCACATCTCAGTTGATTGAGATAAATACAGTTTGTATTTTTTCATAGTTTAGTAACTGGGAGCCAAAGCAAAGAGCTCCCAGGTACTATGAAGTACATATATTGAAAATACGGAGATTACAAAATCCTTATTACTTGCCATCATTTGCTTAACAAACAAGCATATCAAATGTTTATAATTTATAAATGTATATATAATAATTTATAAATATTATAAATAAAATTTTATAAACATACATTATATAATTAATTTATAATATAAATTAATAAAATATTTAAATAATAAAAATATACAAATAATTTATAAAAATTATTATCCTTAATCAGACCATGAACTGCCTCAAGTTGCATAAGTTTTTTTGAAGTTTCTGTTCTGTAAATGTGGTAAGCTACATTTACAAATACAACAATCATACAGTTTATAAAGTGTTTTCTTGGTAATCCTTTTGTAATCTTGGAAATTTAGTATTCATATTCTAGTCTACTATGTTTCTTAAAAATTAATATATTTAGAAATGCTTTTGGAATTGTCATTTTTGCAATTACTTATAACATCATATTCCAATCTAAAATAGGTGTCCCACTGCTTTAGTTGCTGTGGAGACGTACAGAGCAATTCTTCCTGTGAAGAATTGCTAATCTAAATAGACAAGATGCCAGAAGAATTTGATCTAAGATTAGTTCACAGATCAATGGCAAAATACATTATAAAGCCCAGATTTTCTGTGCTACAGCATGATGATCTAGCTGGGCATTGTAGGTCAATAAAATAAAAACTAAATTACCCTCTTTTATGTGTTGTGGAAGTTTGGCTTATTCTTTTCCTAAATGTTCATTTTGGGTGTCACAGCTGTTTTAATAAAGATGCGCACTGTATATAAATGTTAAAAAAATGTTTCACTTCTGAAAAGATGTAAAAGCAAGTAATGTAATAACAGGCTGGTAATGCACATCCGCAGGAAAAAAAAAAAAGGTGTTTTGGTGTTTGAGTATGACTTGCCTTCCATCGCCAGTCTTGAAATTACAGTTCATGTTTTGGAGGTATTTCTGTTCCACACTCTCCACAGTTTAGCATTTGGATGTTCTGAAATCTGTTTGTGGTTTTTTTGTTTGTTTTGTTATTTTTATAAAACAACATATAAAATTTTGGAGTACTGAAAGTAGATATCTCTAGTACCCTGTTATCCATTCAAAAATTTCCCTCCACATTTCACTTAAGAATTTCATTTAACAGAAACTTTCTACTCTGTCAGCTTTTTAAACATACCTCATAAGGGCTTATTCCTCTGTAAGCAAAGATAATTAAAGGTGTCCCCAGGCCTTAAAACACTGATACATGTTGCAACAGGACAGCTTTTCAAGCAAAACTTTTAAAATAGCCTGCAGGTACCTTCCTTCAGTGCGTTGTTCTCTTTTTTAAGATTTTCTTCATTTTTTAATTATGATTTTAGTCACATATATGCCACGCAGATGCCTACAAAGCCTCTCTTTAGTGTTTGCTAACTGGAAGAAACTTGTGCTTAGGCTTGAATTTAATTTACTTAACTTTTGCCTCAAGAAGAAAAAAAAAAAACGTTTTCATCTGGGTGGGGTGAAGGACTCTTTTGGCCCTGTGGACGTTTCACAGGAAATGTGAAGCTTCCATTGAATAACTTAGATTTTTTTCCTTATAAACTCAGTAGCTGTTTGTTGTCTTGAGGATTGTCAAGACGTAATGATCATAAACCTTGTAAGAGTTTGTGTCCCAAATGTAATTACTAATCTGGATTGTAAATCCTGTTTTAGTTTTGTTGATCTGGCCTAAACAGTTTCTTGTGGAAGTATTTTGCACTCATTAATAACTTCTCAATGCATTGTTAATTCTTTGAAGCTCTATAAAGAAAACAGCTTTTCAGTTTGAACTTCAGATCTGTTTCTGTTGAGTGTAAGAATGTGTAATTCAGACAGGAAATAAATAAACAATATAAAATTAGATCTTACTCAGGCTTTTGGGAGTGATTGTTAGTTTAACAGATTGTAATTAGGACCATTTGTGGTCTTGATTTAAATCTCTTTCTCTACTAGTTCTAAAGATCCTATTTCACATCATGTGCAATAATTAAATATGTTGATGACTTCCTCTGCAGAACTTCTTCAGAAAACATGCACCCAGTGAGACTGGTCCTCATGGGATAAGTGCAGAGGTAATGGACACGTATGTTAAAAGCTGTGGTAAGTTACACTCCTGCAATTGATAACTTCATATCTGAAGCATAAAAGACAGGGTAGATGACATTTTGAGGCATACCAGTTCAGGTGACTGGAGATAGGGAACCAGGTGTGTACTTGCTCTCGGAATCCATGTGAAAAGAGTAGTTTTGAGCCTGGTATGTCATACTCAATTCCTCTCCTCAACCCTCTCTTTGTTCTCCTTAAAGGAGACTAGAAATTAGATACGCTTTGCTTTCTAGCAAGAATCTTACCTCTGCCCCATTCACATGAGTTGAGGTCTTTATAATTCAGGGACATGTGAAATACTTATATAATAATAAATCCTCTATATTTGAAGTAGAAAAATTTAATTTGTCTTTAGAACATTGGGTTTTTTGGGGGTGAGGTTATGTTCAACTTCTTGTTCCATTTGGATGACAAGAAAGAGCACTAGCATAGTTCTTGTTCAGGAAACTGATGGCAATGTTAAAGCAATCAATTTGCTGTGCATGAAATTAAAAGCAACTTCATTCTACAAAAAAAAACCCAAACAAACAAACATGGAAAAGTAATGCAGCTGTTGTTCCACAGTGTCTTATCCTTTCCCCTCCTCTTTCTTATAGGATAGTCTTTAGAACTGCTTCAAACTGTTATGGTTAGTAGGTGAAAGTAAGAATCAAAACAGTTCGCATCACTTCTACTTTATTTATAACTGCCTGGCTTACTGCTTAGCTTGTGAATACTGCTAACGTACACATTCAAATGCATATCAATATCTAATGCTTCTTTACAGGTGTCTTCATCTTAAGTTCAGAATCTTTATATTCATTTGCTTCTCTTCATAGGAAGTAACATAATCCCAGTATTGAATGAATTTAGGCTTTTAGTGTTACGGATATAATTGTGTAGTAAGAAATTAAAATCTAGGCAGTACTGAATACCTCACCGTTTTAATTTGTTATCCCAAATATTTTTCACGGTGCTGATAATCCTGATTATTCTCCATCAGCACCATCCCTGCCCCCACTCTCTATAGTATATTTATTACTTTTGAACAATAACTAAGATAATGTCATATGCTGTTGTTAATTGTATGGAATTTGTTGCTCTCTAGGAAAGGTACTTATATTGTTATTTAAAACTTACTTGTTGCAGCTGGTTATTGTGTAATTACCTACATCCTTGGAGTTGGAGACAGACATCTGGATAATCTTTTGCTAACAAAAACAGGTAATTCTTTTTAGCAGTATAATTTTATAACAACAGTTGCTTAATTTCTTCTGTGCTGGTACTGTTTTGCTCCATTTTTCTTTTGAGTATAACCCACTGAATATTGTAGATTAGATTATATTCTTACATGTAAAGTTTTATTGTCTCATCTAAGGTAATATTTGATCCAGTGAATCAAAGTTTGGGTCTAATCCGTTAGTAGTGTGAACTGGCAGTTGAAGTATAAGAAAGCAACCACGTTAATTGCTCTCTAAACACATTAGGAGCAAGACATAATGTGTATATGTAGTCTTGATGTCATTTTAAGAGCCATTTATATGCATGTAGGTAGTGGAAATTTAACTTCACCTAAACACAGGGTTTTTTATAAATACTGGAGATTTTGTATGGTTTTCAGTTGGCTTATTTTACAGTCCTGTGTTGTACTGTCACACTTCTTACCCTGAAAGCTAGACCTGTAAGTTTTTTTTTTTGTTAAACGCAGGCATTTTTTTTCAGTGATTCTACCTTTTTTGAAAGTATTAGGGACATAGTATATGGTAACATTTGACTGTCTTTACCTAAGACCAAGAAACATTTCACTGTAATCTTAAACTTGGCTAAAATAATAATAAACGTCTTTTTCAGAACTCTTGGTCCAAAGCTGAAAAAAAGGATGCATTTAAAAATATTTCTAAAGGGACTGCAACCCCAAGTATCCTAATTGCTTCATCAAATGATTTAATTTTTCATTAAATGATTACATGCACATTTAGTAGCTTTCTAGCATGCTATCAGACAGCAAATTCAAGATCTACTAATTGGATGCCAGTTGTATTTTAATAGTTGTCTAATAATTCTGCTGGTTTTATGTATGCTATTGCAAGTGCTGCAGACATTTAGACAAGTATTATCAGTAGTTATAGGGAATTAGGTATTATGTTAATTTCACTGGGATGTCCATGTGAATTCTTGTCTTAGATTTGAGTTTCTTTTAAAAGTGATTGTCTGAGCCTTCAATGTCTATATGTTTTTTGAAGAAATTTAATGACATGTCTCAGAAGTGGGAACATCATATGAGACCTGTCAGAGCAAGATTCACTTCAGCATTTTCTATTGCTTGTGAGTCTTGTCTTCCTGAGGAAACCAAACCACTGTACAGCAAAAATCCAAGTGTTTCCTTATCAGCCAAACTGAGCTGGCTGGACCAGATAAGATTATATATATATATATATATATAAATATATATATTTTTTTTTTTACTTCTTCTCTAAAAGAACAGAAGGATATAGGCTTCTCAGTGTGGTGCTCATTAGAAATTCACAAACTGAGGGAGAGAAAGTAGTAGAATTTGTCAATCAAGTTCGTCCTTGATCATGAACCCATGTATCTTGAAAGTTCAAAATATCAGCTACATGTTTTGATTCTTCCTAACTTGTTTTAACTTTTTTTTTATATTATTTTTTGTTGCCATCTGTATGGATTAATAACAGACCAGGTAGAGTGAATAATTCTAGTGATTGTAGACTAGAGGAAATGAAAGATTGGAAGATTAATCAGTGCCTTGGGTTGGAGAGAAATTCAGGTGTTTTAGTTGAAAAATGAGTTTGTGTGTAGCTGCTTCACGAAGTTTTAACAAGTAAAAACATTTCTTGTAGGGGAAAATTTTTTGGAGGCTTTGTTGTTGCTGTGGTGGTGTTTTTTTTCTTGCTTGCGTATTTCTGAGCTGCAGCTCCTCATAGGAGTTCTGATGCCATGAATACCTTCATTACATATGAAGAGATAGGAATTGGGGTTAAGTGTTTATTATAAAGCGAAAGGTTTATTGAAAGAGAAACATATAAATAAAAAAATGTTATTAGGGGAAAAGAGACACATCCATGTGGAAGGTTTGTTAGTTCACAAGTAAGGCTGAAGCATATATTAGTCTGAATCAGCATGCTGTCTTATGAAAGAGTTGAAAATTAGCCATTGGGCCTTGATTACAGTGAAATGTCTTGCTCTAGCGAGCACATGGGGGAACACCTAAAGCAAGGGTATTCTTCCTTATCTGTTTGGAAATGTACAGAAAGGCATTTAAAAATCTGTATTGTGAGATCTATCGTTTTTGTAAGGTCACAGGTATAAATACTTTCATAGGAGGCACTGCTTGCATGCTTAGAGTAGTAATATTTTAGTGATTTGGGGTAATGTGCATCTTGTCTGTCCGTATTAAAAAGTAACAGCACAATGGCCGTTTGGCTGAGTGGAAGAATTTAGGCAGTACAGCAGAGGGCAGCACACATCCATGGTACATTCTCAGTCTGAACTTGTTTTCATCTGCTCCCTATTCTCTGTCACATACCCAGAGAGGCTTTTTGAGCTATTAAGAGAAATTCTTATGCTCCAAATACAACAAAGGCTTGCTACAAAGGCTTTTTTCTTGTTACTGAGAACCTCTTAGATTTAGTTGGAAAAAATCTATCTTCGTTCTTCTGTTGAAGAAAGGAAGCTTATAAATACCTTTCTTCAAAATTGTATGACTATATATACTTCCTTGATATTTATTAAGAAGCTGAAGCTTTCCAGTAGGATAAAGAATGCTGAATACCAGCTGTGGGTTTGCATACTTTTCTTGGATTTGTGTGGCAGTATATATCATTACCTTTTTCAGCTCTACTTTTTAGTTCAGCGGATATAGCCACATCTGTGCTCAACTCCTTCCAATAGAATCGTTGCATCACCTTCTAACACAGAGATGTCTGTGCTTGTAATAGATGTGCTATAATTTAAATATTAAGTAATAGATACTGAAGTTCATAAAAACAAATTGTTTCTAACTCAGTGTTAGAAATGGGGCTTTTGGTGCTGTAGGATGAGAATGTCTGTTACCTGGGTGAAATATTTTCTGCTGTCTTTTATGACTGTTATATACCTCTAATTCTAGAAATAGAATTGTCTTAAGTATTGTCTTAAGATAAGAAATTTAGATTTTCAAATTTTTAAATGTTGTTCCACTATACTTCAAAGACAGCTGTAGAAGTTTGTTTAGAAAGAGATATAGGAAACCTTCAGTCAAAATATCCTCATATATCAGTAACATTAAAAATTACAAATATACTTACCTCAGTTTCACAAATGTCCTTAGCTTGTAACATGAAGGTCACATTATATAGTAAATATTGTGTTACATGAAAATTTATTTTCTCTGAGAAATTTCAATTTCTTACTACTCCTGGAGATGAGAAGCTATCAATTGCTCTGTTTCAGTTTCTTGTTTCCAAATCCATAAAAGCAGATATTACTGTGACTTATAAATAACAAAAAATTGTTTTGCAGCTGAGTACACAACTTTAAGTAACATCACTTACTTAAACCAGTCTGTAATTCTCCTTTATATAATAATGCCAGTATCTGACCTACCAGCTAATGTGCCTCTTGCCTTGGAAGGAAGAGCCGGATGGTCATCAAGTTCGATTGTGATATAAGAGATAGTGTGTTCAGTTAACTTTCACCCAGTGTGCCTTCTGCTCTTATGTTTCAATTATGATGTGCCATCCCTTGAAAATAGTTTCTTCTGCATTTGTCCCACTCTTCAGCTTTGATTGCAGAGCTGGGATCTAGCTATTGATGTAAGACCCAGATATGGATGTATTCATGCTTCTAAGCCTTTTTTAAGATGGTCATCATTAGAGCTTACATAGTGTTTCAGCTGTGATAGGCAAGTGAAGTCTTCTGTCCCATTTGAGATCCCTTAGTAACTTGCTTTGTAGGGGGCAAAGGTTTTACAAAGGCCCTGTCATATTTGCAGGCTATGTGTAGATATTTTAGGATATCCTGAGACACTCAGGATATGACATTTTTGAGTAGCATTGCATGTCCTTGTCTGACCAACTGTCACCCTAATGACTGGCCAGCTTAATCTTTCAGTAACCCTTAGGGACCTACATGTAAATTGAAGTTCCTATTATAGGTTCCCTAAATACAGGCACCTTGATCTGAAATCCGCATCTGAAATTGCTCTGTAGCAGTAGAGCAAATTGGTATGTGGATAAAATTAGGTTATTAACATCTGAGGGCATGTCAAAGAAAGGCTTAGAACTTGAAAACCATACTTGCTTTTAGCATCATGTGTAGATAGGTGAAAGAACTGGACTGACCTCATTTAATGCTTCAAGGTAGGGCTGTGGTCTGTCTTGAGTGTGAAACGCACCAGTTGATATTTATTTTATTCTTCCATCTCTGTTAGAATGGGTTGCCATGTAAGACAGCAGAGATCTGAACAGTTCTATGTGTGAGATCACACCACTGTTTGTACATTCAGTGCTTTTCAGTTAACAATCTATCCCAAAGCAGGCTTGAAGATGATATAAATGGAAAAACTGTAGGATACAAACCCTCCTTCTGTATCACTGCTTAGATAAGTACATTGATAAATGCACTTATTTATGTTGCAAGCTTACTATTGTATGTAAAATGCAGTGGAATTTTTAAATACGTTTTTAAATGTTACTGGCCTTGATAGAGGAACATCGGTTTGGTTTTTTTTTTAGAAACATAATGAAACTAACACATACTGTTATCCTTTAGATTTCTCTCTGCAATTCCTATTTCTGTGATCCCTACTAAAAAGAATATAAACTTTTAGTTGAAAGCTAAACACTTTCTATTTTAGCTACTTTCAACAGTATTTCTCATTTAACAAAAAGTATCTGACATCTTTTTTCTCTTTTTTTTTTCTTCCTGTTACACTATACTTTCATGGAGTGTATTTTGAGAGTGGACAGCTTGAGGTGTCGGGAAGAATTACAATGCTTAGCACAAGCTGAGCCCTTATCCATTATGTGGATGATGATGATAAACTTTACCTCCAGCTGTTGCTGCATACTGAGTTTAAAATCTGTATCCTAGATAACTCTTTAGCAATTCATACTACTTTCTTCCATTTTTGTGTAGTTGTAGAAAAGTTATAACATGTAGCTGATGAAAGTGATAAAAAAAACTTAGGAATTCTGATTTTTTTTCACTACAGCAGTGCTCAGTTAGCAAAGAAGAAATTCTGATGGTAGTATCAAAATTTGCTGGGGAAGCCAGGAAACCACTCCATCATCCGTTGATTTTCATCAGAGGAATTTTTATCCCATTGCTTCAAACTTAATCGGAATTCGCTTAAAATACTCATTAAATTGTACTTTTTCTGTACAAACCAGATTATAATATAATGGCAGTTGCGGTATACAGAAAATATATTGAAATTCAGAGATTGGTTTTATACTGGTTGATTTTTTTTTTTTCCCTTTCCCAAAAGTAGGAACAGGTAATCGTGGATTAATTTGTAAAGCTTTGTAAGCTGTTAATAAAATTGACACCAGACTTATTTTTAGTAATTGCATCTAACTTGCTTTGCCTTCTACATTTTGTTTAAGGATTTGAGAGTTCTGTGCAGCTTTTCAGTATTTTTTCCTAACAGTCCCCTGGTGAAATAAAGCAATTTCTGTGCTTCTATATGAAACTCACTCCTGTACTAAAATCTAGGCATTAGCAGTAAAAGTGATGGACAAATCAGCCTCTCCACCTGCAGTTGGATGTTATTAGCTATTGCAAGCACCAGGTATCAGTTTTTAGACTCCACAAGTCCATGCTTCACTTAATCAAAGATCATTTCACTCTCAAGGCTGAAAGGAACTCAGATGGACTTTCAGATCCCTCTTGCCCTGAGTGCTAGTCAGGGAAAGTGCCCATATTTGATGCCATTTCCTTGAACTCTCCAAGGGCCTGTGCTCTTTATTCCGTATGTTTGAAAATCAGGCATTCAGTACGAAAATGTAGGCAACCTCATAAAATTAAAAAAAAAAAAAAGTTTAAAAGTACATAACAGTATCAGCTTTTAGGTTTTCAACAAAATAATTTTGTATGTGCATGCTTCCTTATTTCATATTCCTGGAAACATCTTATCCGCTTCCAATCAGTAAATGCTTTGTGTCATCCTTTTTATTCAGTAAAATAGCTTAAATGAGGAGTGGAGTGTGATTATTAAGGCACCATTTGTTAAGGTGAGAGACTCTATTTGAAGTCTTCCCAGCTGAGATTTTTCCTGCTTCCTGAAAGACTGCTAGTGTCATCTTTTAAACATTGAGGCGTGAGCCACTTCCAGCCTCAGACATGTTTTTCCAAAGCTGTGTATCTTGAACTCTGTGTAGGTGACTATATAAAGTCTTGTTTCTACCCTCAAAACAGGGCGGGACGTTCATGCATACTTGTCTGTGGTCTCAGAGTGTTTCCTGAATTGCCATGTTTTGATTTTTCAGATGTTTATAAAACATGGACATTAAAGGCCTTTAGGAAAAGTAATGCTACACAAAGTTCACGAGCAGTCCAATTTTCTGGGAGAATAGAAAATTGTATGTAAATACCGCTCTATGAGTATGAATTTTTACTTGTAGTGAGAGTGACAGAGCACTGGCACAGGTTGCCCAGAGAGGTCATGGAGTCTCCATCCTTGGGGATGCTCAGAAGCCATCTGGTCATGGTCCTGGGCAAGGCATTTGGCTACTCTAGGTGGCCCTTCTCAACTAGGAGGTTGGATAAGATGACCTCCAGAGGTCCCTTCCAACCTCAGCGATTCTGTGATTTTTGTGAAATAAAAGTTAAAAAAGGGTCATCTTCTAAATTCAGTTGAGCAGGTATGCTTCTTATCAGCCAAATTAATGTAACTTTCAAATACTAACTGTGTGACAGAACTAAACAACTCACTCAACACCCACCTAAATATGATGCTGGTTCTCCTGTAGAGTGTTTTTAGCTGTGATTACCAGCCAAGATTATTTTTTAAAGTATTGTCATAGTGAGGCTGACAAATTTCAAATTGCTAGTGTTTTAAGGACATGTGCTTTTGAAGAAAAAACATGTTTAAGTTTACAAAAGAATATATTAAGTTGTTACTGGTTGGTTTTGCCTCCATCCTTACAGATGAGAGTTGAGTGATGGCTATGTTAGGAGACAAGATGGTATTCACAGTGAAAGTAAATTCTTACAGAATAAAAATTCTGATTTTAATATGTTTTCTCTGCTCTTGGAATTACATCCTCAGTAATTTGTAGATTAAAATGTTATTTTTTTGTTTGAAGTTCGTATATAACACATGCTTTATATAGAGCTGGAGTGTTAAAGTTCCTATTTTTTTCCTACTCTTTCTGCTACAATTTAGTATTTTCTGGCATTGCATCTTGTCAGACAGGTATGAGACACTTTCTCCAGACCTGCTCTTGTAGTGGAGGTTTTACTGAGTAGCAGTCTGATGGTCACATTTATAAATACTGTAGAAGTGTGGTGTTCATTGTTTACATCCTGATAGAAGTTTTGTTTAGGATGATAACTTGAGATGCTCGCAACCTTTTATTTTAGGATTAAAAGATGTCAAATCATCAAGTTTATTAAGTTGATACATTTATTATTTATTGACTTCACCTAATTTTCAGTATTAAGTGTACAAGTGTACAACCAATTTCATTTGTCCAAAGCAAGCTTGTTCTTTGTTTGTTCCAATTGTAGTTAAGTCCTCAAGGAGAATGTAAGTCTGGCTTCTCTATAGAATGCTATAAAATTGCAGTTGTTTCTCAGACTTGTTGGTGGGTCTTCACTGGTGTAGCGGCTGTAGGCAAGCACCAAGGGGAGCCTTCTGTCTGTATTCTGGAATATGGCTTAAGTGATCTTGGAGGAGCTGCTGCAGTGAGAATGAGTTCAATCTGTGTTTAGTACGTGGATTTGAAAATTACTAAATATATTTAGAAATGTATTTAAATGAAAGCTTTTAATATACATTTTGAGTCAGCCTAAAAATCTGCTGAACTTTGAAGTACAGTTAGGGAAGCTACAACGTTAATGTAAGATAGCTGCGTCTTATACTTCCTTTTATGCTTTATTCTTAAAAGCTACTTGGTATCTAATTAATTTATATGGATGTATATCAGTCAGCTCTTAAAAAGGTTTTTACTGTTTTAGATGCATATTTGTGACCATTTTAAATTAATAATTATAACTTCTTTTTCCCTGTTTCCAGAGCAAGGTAAAAAAAGGAATTAATTACTGCCATAAGAGTTACTGTTTTATTCAAAATGTTGTCTCTTGACTCTTCAAGGTGACAGGTTTGAATGAGTGAACAGAAAACAGACCACCTAAACTTTTTAATTAAATATTTTTTGTAACTTAATGGTGGGTGCATGTATATATATATATATAAAAGGGCTTACTTCAGAAACTCAGTGTGCAAAAGTGAACTCTAAAAGTAACTCCTCTAACAGCTTGGAAAAACTGTTGGGGAAGGTGGGTAAGTGCAATTAGATATGCAAAATGTAATGGTTGTGCCATTTGTCAACTGGTAAATATTTTGCCTTGCTTATTAAGCATCCTTGTGATCTCCCTTAGAAGATTGACTGTAACGGAATTTGTTTCTTGTGTTGAAGAATGCTTATGACAGATCTCAAGCAGCCTTCCCTGATGATAGAGAATTATTATTATTCAATGAAATGGTCAAAGAGGGGTGACTAATTGGATAATGCTGGCTGTTCCATTTTTTTTCAGGAGTGCTGAGTACCTAAGCTTATGAAAATATTAAAATGAATACAGATGCTGCAGGTTAAAATACCCCTTGGCAAACAGATCTCTGTCCATAAAGCTGTTCAGTTCCTAATTCTGAAGCAAGACTCTGTGTATTATGTGCTTTCTGAGACTGTCAAGATAACAGTCATACTAATAATTTTCTTCCTTTTTGTTTATAAGGTCTTCTGTCTTATATCTATATTTAATTCTTTTCTGTAGATCAGTGTTATATCCAACTTAAATTTTTATGTCACAGGGTAGCTTTGTTTTGGGTGCAAAACTTAACTTACCTCACAGTTCAAACATATCACCTTTTTTACTTCTTTGCTTTGTGATTCCTCATTACTGCAGAGTTCAGGAAGATGGTTCTTTCTCTGTCCTGAGGAAATCACTTAACAGATTTCTTTTTTTAATTGTTATTATTTTATATAAATGTTTTCTGACATATCTGAATTTTTGTCTTTTTGATCTGTCTTTTTTAATGTGGCCCAAGTCATTGTTGATACTAGGCATTTCAGACTAAAACTTTGTTTGGAGAACACTTTCAGAACTTTTTTTTTTTACTTTATATGATTAATATTTTCCACTTAATTGAGGCAAGAATACTCCTAGAAACTGGCTTCCTGAGAATTGTGAATTGTACTATTTTGTTTTAGTAGACAACAATTTTGTTTGTGTATTTATATAATATTTAATCTTCAAACTATCTAAATGTTTTAGTAGGAAGTTTTTGAAGTTGCTGGTGTTTCAGTTGTTCATTTTGCCACCTATTGCATCTGACATAAGGTTCAGTACTATTGAAAGGGAATACAGCGAGTGCTTTCCAATAAATATCTAAGCAATATTATTAACTGTAGCTGGGCCCAAGTTCTTGATAGGAAAGCAGACTTGCCTTGTGCATTTGAAGCAAGAGATGTATATAAGTTTCTGCCAAGTTAATGCTACAGAAACTTTTAAAATGTAAAAACATTTTAAATTAGAAGGGAAAGGTAATGATCACGTGATGTAACTATTGCATTTTACTTCTGAAAACATGTAAGACAGTCTTTGGCACATTTGAAATACAGTTTCAGGTATGGAACTGTAGTGATGTTTCTTCAGTGTATTTGAAAGCTGTTGATAAATTTTAACCTTACTTAGCTGTTAAAGAATTTTCAAACAGCTTTGAAATCTTCAATATTTAGTGCCTTTAAAAGGTCACTCTTAGGATCATGAGTCTTCCTTTTGGTAAATTTAATGTACAACTAATATAACATATTCTGTGCTGCAGCAGCCAAATGGCATACTAAAAGCAATGCGATGTGTGTATTAATATTTTAACTTGCTAAGAAATCCTAAAAAAGACACAAAGAATTTGTAATATCTTTTATATAATTCTGCATTTAATATCTGATGACCAGATTCAACATTGATTCAGTCGCTGTATGTATACTAGACATGTTTAAAAAAAAAAGGGGCAAACTCATCTTGTTTGTTAGTATTCATAATGAATTTGAAGTCAGCTTTATTTTTTTAAACCCACAATTTCAAATTGGCAGCTGAAGGTATAAAACACTGTTATAAGCCTTACAGAAAACACTGAATTGTATTTTTTGAGCTGCTTAGCATCTTCTAGAGATTGCATTTATAAATATTCTTTGCTCAACGATTTGATTATAATTTGATCAAGATTTCAATAAGAAGCATTGAAATAAGTAACTGTGTTTGCCTCTCCACCTTCTACAGGCAAACTATTTCACATTGACTTTGGTTATATTCTGGGTCGGGACCCTAAGCCTCTGCCTCCCCCAATGAAGCTGAATAAGGAGATGGTGGAAGGTATGGGGGGCACCCAGAGTGAGCAGTACCAGGAGTTCCGTAAGCAGTGCTACACAGCCTTTCTCCATCTCCGCAGGTAACAATACTGTTTTGATGCTAAAATTTGTTAGAGCCACTGTAATGCAGGGGAGAAGAGGAGTAAATGAAACAGAAGATATTTCTGTTAAAAATTCAAAACTTGTTTCAAGTCCAAATATAGACACACGGTTTTGTATGAAACAAAGGTATCAAAGCATCACAGTATTGGTGTAACGTGGAGCTTCAGTGTAATTATCCTTCAAGTTAAAGGTCCCCAATTTTGCTTGTTTGGTAGTCTAGATAGATTTTTTTTTTTTTTTTTTTTCATAACTCCTGTAAGATATTAATTTATATCTTGCTTTTTGGATATATTTTTGCCCTTAAGCAACTAGTTTTGCTCAGATTATTGCTGATCAAGTAACTGTCCTTTTGACTCCAAGTTGTTACTCATTTGCTGCTTTATTGTCCTCCAGTTTAGGTTAGTGATGATCAAATTCTTTGATTTGTAGGTGGTGGTGCATACGTAAGGTTCAGGTCCTGCGGACAAAAATTAGCTGCTTGTAGTGACAATCAAGTATGTTAGCAGTTTTTGTAGGTAACCAGAACTGTGACAGCTAAAACCTTTTCACACCATATTTATTTATGGACTAACAGATCTCTTGTTTAGACTTGGAATCAGCTTCGTTACTTTGCAGTGACCTTATCATTTACCGTTGACTTTCTGAGACAAGTAGCTCAGCTTTGATGTGTTAGAACAGGATGCAGTGAAGCACACTTGGTCTGTCCAGTGATTCATTTAGTACATCTTCCAGAGAGGTGGAGGAATTTCACTTTTATGTGATGTGATCTTGGTATCAGCCTCCAAGTATGTGTAATGAAATTAGTAATAAGAAAAGCATATGTAAAAATACATGTAGTATGAGAAGTACATGGTTGATCCAAAATAAAATACTGTGTGTTGGTCTCTCTGTTAAAAGGAGAAAGAATAAGGAGTTGGTTTATGACCAAAATAATTAATGGGTTAAAAGGTATTCAGCAGCATGAAAAAACAGCAGCATGTTATCAGCAAACAATATTCATGACTTCAGAGAATAATCAGGAAAGCTAATGTATACTCCATCTTCTAAATTTTGCTTAAAACTGTTTTGTAATATTGCATTCCTTATTTGTGAAATACTTGAGGAGTTTTTATTGTTTAAACCTAGCTGTTTCAATGGAAAGATCTGTGACAGTGAAGGATTAGCCATTACATTAATTTATGTAATGTTTTGCTACAAAGATAATCACTAAGTGTGGAGTATCGCAGTAATTTGGCTATAAAACTAAACTGTAAATGAAGAGGGTTTCATTTTTAATGTCTGGGACTGTAGTCATAATTATAGTCTCTCCAATATTTGTTCAGTTTAATAGGAAAGTATTTTTAAATAGTTCCGGATAAATATCTTTAAGGCTTTCAACAAAGATAGCATAGGATAATATTACTATTTCTGTAACTAGTCCTTTAAGCGGCTAGAACTAAAAATTATTAAGATTACTTGCTTATTGAAAAAAAAGAATGATTAGGGGTGGAATGGCATAGTTCTAACACTTATGCACATTGACACAAACCCGTTCACGGGTTCTTCTGTCTAAGTAGTGTGAAATTATAACTTCTGATTGCTGGATCAAAATGTAAACTCTGTTTGTCATCTCCATCAACTTGTATTTTATTCTTTATTTCCTTGGGGTATAGACAGTTCTCTACATCTTTCAGGTGCTATATTAGTGTTTCAGGATTCCTAGAGGAATGGGTGTTGCATCGTGAAAGCAAATATTTTAAAAACTTATAGCTGGAAAAATAGTTGTTCGTTGTTTTAGGTTGGGAGCAGTTTGGTATATAAACATTGGTGTTTGATTTTTTTTTTTTGTTGGTTTTGTTAGGGTTTTTTTGGAGGTGGGACAGCCAGTTGTGTGTGTTGGCCAGCAGTGCCGTAATGAAGGAGCATCCTCTGCATTCTGAATGTGCTGTAGGGCAAACCACAGCTTGCAGCAGGACTTGCGTCCTCGCTCAGGCTGTAGCAGCCTTTGTACCTTCATTATACACATTGAACCTGTTTTAAAGACTTTCAAGTCCTGTTATGTGTCTGCATTTCCCTCCCTCCCTCACGTATTCCCAGTTTACAAATCCTCAGCAGGATGCCCCAGAAAAGAATCCACCATCAACGTTTGAGAATTTTTCCAAGGGTGAGGTTCTAGATTGTGTAATTCCTTACCAAATAAGGGTTTCCCCTTTGTTAGTCATTATAAGTTTGATATTTGGTTTGAGTTAGTCAGCAGTAGATAGGGACAAAGCAGTAGGAAGTAACTAGAGACAGAAGCTGTAGTTTGGGGTGAGACTTGCTCTGAAAGAATAGGGATATCCAGCTGACTGGAACAGTGGGGTTTTTTTGTTTTTTTTTTCTTGTCTGTTCTCAATGGTCTAGTGGACAGAGGAGGCCATATAGATCTGAGTGACAAAACAATAGCAACAAGTGGGAGGTTGTGTTGGCCTGTTTTTACAGGTCAGATGCCTAACTTGGGTGTTTCAGCAAAATGTCTAACATTAGGATGAATTTGGGCTGTCAGTTCACTGGTTGTGAACATCTTGGCTTATTTGCCAGGGATGTTGCCTGTGGGAAGGTTGACATCCATTGTCTAGAAAATGGGAAGCTTTTACATTTCTTGTCAAGTCCTGGTTTTTGAACAGATTTTCTAAAAATCTATGGAATACGACAAGGATCCTAGAGGCAGCTAACAATTTTTTTAATAAGTTATTTTTCACCCTTAGACCGCTATCTAATTGATCTGAGTTAAAGAAATGCTAGAGTGAGGGGCAGGGCAAAGACCTACAGGTATTAAAGAAGCAGCTCATTCACAGTTTTTATCTCTGCCCACCCCATACTAGCACCCATATTACCTTTTTTTTTTTTTTTTAAGTGATCCAGAAGACTTCATTATGAGGGACAGAAGCAGCTCTTAACTGGCATCTAGCGCTTATGTCTAGACTTTTTTACAAATCTTCATCATGTTAATAATCCCCATAACCTGTAGTGCTCTTAAGCTCTTATCTTCTGTGGGGTTCAAGAGGAAGAGGGGCTCTGAAACTCTGGACTTTTGGGTCAGTTCAAAGGGAGGGCTATGAATGGAAGCTAGCAATGACATGGAAAGAGACTTGACAGAAGGTAGCTCTAGTATTTGTTTGAAGGTGAGATTTGCTTGTTTTAGGCATGTAGAAAATAAATTCCCCAAAACCTGTAGTGACTGTTCCTGGCAGCAAAGCAATTTGCCAAATTTCTTAGCTGGATCTGAAACAAAGTGGTAGCATAACTTCTTACTGTCTGTCACCTTTTTTTTTTTTTTAATTTTTCTGATACGCACCACTGGGAAAGTGAAACAGAACAGCTGAAACAGATCAGACACAGAAAATTTCTGCCAAGATAGTTTATTTTAAATATTTGTGTTTATAGAGAGTTCAGATCTCTTTACAGAGGAAGGAAAGTTTCAGTTTGAGCAGCTTAAACATTACCCTTTCAAGAAACAACTTACAGCTAATTTCCTGCAAGGGGAAAATGGCGTTCTTTAAGATTTGTGAGTACTTCCACTCCATGTTAAAACTGAGAACTCTTCTCTGTCTTGTCTTTTCTTAATGATTATAAGTGATATTTGTACTTCATAAGTGCAGCGTGCCTACTGATGTTATTGCAGCTTAACTGAGCATCTGCAGACTTTGATCTGGTTAAATCACTTATTCAACTTGCTATGACAAAGGCCTTGCAGCAACTTGAAAAATCATTTTTTGTAATTGTGAAGACCTCAATTGTTTGAATGCTGGTTTATATAGTACTGCTATGTCACTAATAACTTTCTCAATAATAATAATAACATTTGAGTCAATACCTTAGCATGTTTTTCTTACCAGTGGTAAAAAAGTCATTAAATCCTACAGTATTTAAAATTACAGGTTATATTTGATATTTCCCTGGATAAATGTTCCAACAATTTTTAGATGCTTTGCATGTCTGAGGAAAAGGATCTGGAGGTCCTGGTAGATAGTAAACTTTCCATGAGCCAGCAATGTGCCCTTGTCACCAAGAGAATCCTGGGCTACATAGGGAAGACTGTGGCCAGTAGGTCAAGGGAGGTCATTCTCCCCTGCGACTCTGCACTGGTGAGGCCACAACTGGAATACTGCATCCAGTTTTGGGCTCCCCAGTTCAAGAGGGACAAGGAGCTACTGGAAAGAGTACAGCAAAGGGCAACACGGATGATTCAAGGATTGGACCATCTCCCTTATGAAGAAAGGCTGAGAGAGCTGGGACTGTTTAGCCTGGAGAAGAGAAGGCTGAGGGGAGACCTAATTAATGCTTATAAGTATCTAAAGGATGGGTTGAAGGAGGATGGAGCTGGACTCTTTTCAGTGGCTCCCAATGACAGGACAAGGGGCAATGGGCACAAGCTGGAACATGGAAAGTTCCACTCAAATACATGAGGAAGAACTTCTTCATGGTGAGGGTGACAGAGCCCTGGAAGTCATGGAGTCCCCTTCTCTGGATATTTTCAAGACCCGCCTTGATGCAGTGCTGAGTAATGTGCTATAGGCAATCCTGCTTTGTCAGGGGAGTTGGACTAGATGATCTCTAGAAGGTCCCTTCGAACTCCAACAATTCCATGATTCTGCGCTTATAACAAAACCAGAGTAGTCTGTTCAGTTACTGCATTTTGAGATGGTTTGAGGGTTAAATTTTCACTGGTAGTACCAGGTGTCTTATGTTTTTAATATAAGCACGTTTAACAAAGTGATACGAATGCGTCTCCTCGGAACCATTATCAATTCATGTAAAGATGATGATGTGTTCTTAAAAGAAGTTGTTTATAAAATGTCTTTTATGCAGTTTACAAAGTGTTCTGCCTCATTTGCTCTTCTGCTTAGGTATTCCAACTTGATCTTGAACTTATTTTCCCTCATGGTGGATGCCAACATTCCAGATATTGCTCTTGAACCTGACAAGACTGTAAAAAAGGTAACTGCAAATTTTTCCGTGTCTTTCAATAACCAGTCATCATGTCGTGAAACTTTCAGTCATTTTGGTCACACATTTGTAGCTGGTGACCCGAAAATACTTGGTTGTGTTTTATGAGTGTGGAGAGATCACTAGAACCTTTGAAGTTAAAGACAGGAGAATATACTTTTGAGATTACATGGCACATGTGCCCATAAATACAGAATTGATCTTTGTCATCCCTGCAGGAGCACACAGTCTGCTCTAACTCTGTCCCAAGTGGTATTTTAGCATTCTGCTGAGAACAGTGATCCCACCTTATGAAACTTTTGATAAGTGAAGCAATCAGGACTGACTGTATCATGAAAGATTGTTCCATCTGGTCTAGAATCCTGTAAGTCATGGATGATTTTACAAAAACAGTCTACTGGTGGATATAAAATCAGTCTACTGAAGATTTAAAACTAGTAGACTGGTATATCTTCATCACCAAGAAATTTTTGTTTATTGTGGAAACAAACTCATGTACCATAATTCTAACTTTGTCCCTTTGTGCCAGCCTGAGTCATTTGTCTCCATTTGATGTTTCAACAACAGTTGACATTAAAAATACTGGATAAATCTTCATCTAGATTTCATTACACTCACATTTTAGGCAAATGTTGGCTTTTTTTTTACCTGATTGATAGTGAAGGGCTATCTGTTTTAATTCCACAAAAGACTTTGTGGAGCCTGTGTATCTGGTGGAAATCAGCTTAATCTAATTTTTATTCAAGCAGTTGAATATTTTTTTTTTTTTTTAATATATAAAATAGGCTGTTCTTCAGTATTCTCAATAAGCTTTGAGAGCAGAGATTGAGAATCTTTAATATTTTATGTTCTAGTACAATTCCTTTAAAGAAAAAAGTGATATTTTTATAGAGGGACCTTTTGAAGGAAGAGACCTTCCCAACAGTGTGCTCACAACACATGCCTATGAATTTCACCTTTATAAAGATGATATGTTTTTTGTTTTGGCTACCTACAAGAAAAATGGAGAGAAGTACTTTTTTGTGTTTTTTTTTTTTTTAACTTCCGTGATGCAGCGGGGAGGGAAACCCTTTTTGATTGCAAAGTCTACAAAGAGATGCACAATAAATCCTGGGAGAAATTGAAGTATCTATCTACTCATCCCTGTCCAGAGTTCACTGTTGCTTGACATGGCAGTGTTCATTCTTGTCTTGAGTGCTCTCATGAGCTCTGACATGTTTTATCAAACTGAGTCTCCTGGTGTTTGCTGCCAATTAACATGCAATGTTTCTGTTTCTTTATAGTATCTTGGCACTGTGTTTTATGTTGGTAAACTCTGTAGAAGCGTGGTCCCAGGGTATATTGCTTTCTGTAATTAATGATAATAGGGTACTAAGTTTTGTAAATTTTAAAGGACTGTTTTCATTTGGCACCATTTGAGCATTTCAGACACTTCTAAAACTCTCTTACTCTATATAAGTGTCCCATATAATTTTGTTGAAATAACAAGGTACACAACTAAAAGCCTACAAGTCTTCTACAACTACTAAAAAAGTTACAGTTCAGTGATGTACAGTAGAGATTACATAAAACGTGATTGTACTGTATCCAATTTGAGATCATGGAATGAAGTGAAATCTAAAAGGAAGTTCTAAGAGCTATGAATTAGATCAATGTGGTTACTTCTAAATTCTCTTACAAACTACAAATCAGTAGTGCCTTCTTTGCATGGAAAGAACATAAGTTTAAGTGCTGTTTGACAGTTCATTGTTAGATCAAATAGTCACTGGGATACTGAGCTCTGACAGTGCTGCAGCTTGGGGAACTGTGATTTTTACTCTCAGGGTAGGTTCAAGCCTCTCTATTCACAGAGGCTTTAAAATGTGAAAAAGAGCTATAACTCAACCAGTAAGGCAAGTGTTTCTGATAAGGAAGGCAAATCACTTTCACATTTTCAAATGTTTTCTGAGGAAAAGGTTTTATTTTCCCAAGTTCTGTAAGTTCATTTACAGTGTGCTTTTTCCTTTAAAAAACAAAACCCACACAGTAAGGTATTATCAGAAAGATACTGAAAATTGTTTAACTTGTTCATAAATACTTTGTAATTCCTAGACTTCTCAGGTCTCCTCCAATATTGTTATTTTATATAAACTTATTTTTTCATAACAGATCAACAGTTTTTAACTCATGTTAACTGTTCAGGTTTGATCCTTTTGGTTCAGAAATTGTCCTTTGAATATACTGCTGGAATTTGTGCAAAAATAGTGCATCATAATGGGATCTCTAAAGAGTAGGTGAACAGAGGACCCTTCGATAAAGCAGCTGTTGACATTCTGATCTACTGGATACATACATCTATGTACAAAGCTCCTATGACAGTAATTGTTTTCTTCGGTTCTTGATTTTTGATTTTACTTTTTTGCTTTAAAAAAATCAGCAAATCCCCTGTAAAAAGGGCTAGGATCAGAATCATCTTAACCCATATAGAATGGTGAATAGGTCGTTGTTTGGTGGTTTTTTTTTATATAAGGTGTTAGAAAACTTGATTTGGATATTAAATGCCCATTAGCCTGTGTCAGATCAGTTATGAGCTTTGTTAGTACTAATAAAAAAACGGAACAAGGTGTCTTGCATCTCTTGGGCTGAGTGGCAAGTTTGTTTGGTCATTTAACAAGATACTGTGCCTTGTTGTAGGAAAATTGAATAAATGCTTTCAGTCTCTATTGACTTTTATTTTTTTTTTCCTTAAAGCTTTAAACAAAAAAAAATCCATATATATTTCAACAGACTCAAATTAGGTAAAGATCCATTTTGGACTGACCTGTAAAATTAAATTACCTTTGAGGTGTACATCCAGTCAATAGCCATTTCAACCGCGATATCACTTTCATGGAAGACAAAGGTGGAGATTTACTAATGTTTCTGCATCTAAGAAGTTATCCTGTGTAATAGTGTAGATGGAAGTTCATAGCAGTCATTTTCCTTGTTGGGGCTGTAGTAATACTCATTCTCTGTTTTGTAGAGCCCTCATTTTTGCTTTAGGGGTCTGGTGAGCCAGTGAGGCTCTGGTCTCACAGGCAGCTGAAGTCAAGTCAGGTAAACGTAGCAAGATAAAGGTAACCTTATCTAAATTTGGTCATAAATCTGAATACTACTTTATGATCAAACTACAAGGAAATTCGTATAGTAGGGAGAGTTAACATGAGTTAAAAACAGTTGATCTGTTAAGAAAAAATGAATTTATATAAAATAACAATATTGGAGGAGACCTGAGAAGTCTGGGAATTACAAGGTATTTATGAACAAGTTAAACAATTTCAGTATTTTTCTGATAATAACTTACTGTGTGGGTTTTGTTTTTTAAAGGAATAAGCACACTGTAAATGAACTTACGAGACTTGGGGAAGTAAAATCTTTTCCTCAGAAAACATTTGAAAATGTGAAAGTGATTTGCCTTCCTTATCAGAAACACTTGCTTTACTGGTTCAGTTCTAGCTCTTAAAATTAAAGAAAGGAGTGCTGGCTAAAGGTAGTATTATGCTTTAGTTATTTTGGTGAACAATTTGTTTGGCATAGATATCGTTGATACTGGAATTTTTCGGTAGGTCCAGCTATACTTGTTTTACCAAGCATACATGAATTATTCAAAAGATTACTTCTAAAGAAAGATTTTTCCTGAATGGCCATAGTTACAATTTCTCATTGTGATGTTAGATGGTATCTCAGGTTCCAGCTGAATGTTTAGCTTCACAAACTGGCATAATGCATCCTCCTCACTTCTGATAGCAGGGAGGTACTTTATTTGCAGGAAGTACCTGCCCACTGGTGAAAAATATGGCAAAATGGAAAAACATCCTAGTGAGTAAAGCCACCTTTGGAGATATTTTTTATGTTCCACTTTTCTAAACTTTCAGGAAGTGAGCTGCCAAGTTTTTAGACCTAGAATTGAGGGTTTAATTTTTGTATCATAGACATATTCAAAGTTTAAAAAAAAAAAGCATATACCATATGATAACAATGGCGAGAGTAAAATGAAATAGAATAAAGATGTCTACTGTCATTTCACGTGGCTTGATTTCTTGTGGTCTCCTTTGTCACTTCCTGTGATATATATTTTTATTATGACAGGCTGCTAACTAGTTGGTCTGAAAAGGTGGTTGGGAGTCAGTAATCTTTCAACATTCTTATTTTCAGACAAATCAGGTAACAAAGTAAAATCATAAAAGAAGGCATCATGTGGAACATGTCTTTATCAGTGAGACACTGGATTATTTTAATTGTGATTTTTATTTTTTTTTAAAATAATTTCAAACTGGTATGTTAAATAAGACGTTTTAGAAAAATGTGAGTGCGGAAGGCATTCTTGAAGGAATATTATTACAAAGCTGAGGATTAGAAAGGAAGGCAGGATCTTTATAGTTGGAAACCGTATTTTCCCAGATATCATCTACTTTCCAGTAACACCATGACATCCCACATCCCAAGGAGCTAACTGGCACAATGCAATTGTATAATCAAGCTTAAAATCTAACTGAAAGTGTATTGCTTGGGTGTTGTTTTTGTCCAATAGTTGTGAAATGTCTTGGAAGAAATATGTATTGAGTCAAGGCAAAAGTGAAACACAGCTTATGTCATGTACAACTTTCTGTAAAATAAGTATAGATTACACCTGTTTGACAGGGTTTATTGCACAGGATGGTGTAAGCAGAGCTGGGTGTTCTGTTCCTGTCATCTCTGAAGGTATTATCACATTCTTCATGTTCAAAAGAGAACATGCTCTACACAAACCGATTTTACTTATCGGAGAAAGATGACAATGTGGATATTTTCTTCCTGTTAGCTTAAAAAGAATCAGACACTCCCAATGACTTAGACTGGAGATGCAGATTTAGAACGTACCCAAAATTTGACAGTACCTTCTTAATTGCTTTGCATAACAGTTGTTTTCAGAAATTAAATCAGTGCTGACCTTAATGACGCATTCTCACACGTAAAATTGGACTGCATATGAGTTAGCATTGGCCTGAAAACAAAAAAAAGCTCTGAAGTTTCAAAACTATCCTTTGAGAGTCTATGCAAAATGTTTTTCAGTCAGCTATCCACCTTCAGCATGTATACCCAATATCACTAGAAAAACTGCCTAGTATCTTGTTTTAGTGACTCATTTCCCTTTCTTTGTTTTCGATCACTAGTTTTCCCCATCAAAAAAAAACAGAAAATGATTACCAACTACACAGAATTGTCCCCATCCTCTAAACCATACGAACCCTCTTCATATTCTTAGTGTTTTAACAGGAAAACGTTTGTCAATATTTGACCAAGAAAAAGCTGCAGAGCTTGAAATTAGTTCTTTTTGGTCTTTTCATCTCCTTTTGTCCTCTCCATACTATTTATAAAGAAAACCGTCAGTCTAGTGCACTTCACCTTATGGTTCATGACACCTTCTTGTACTGCCAACCTCTGATTTGGGCTTTTCTGAAAACATGATTTGGCTCAAAATATGACACAAAAAGAAGTTAAGTCTAAAACTAGCAGAAGATGCTCCCTGGTTTGCCTCTCCCTTTCTGTGGCAGCTGAGGTAACTACCTTGAAATTTCCAATTTTTCACTGATTCTTTTCCCCTTCTCAGTTTTTAGGAAAAGAACTGGGTTGAAATCTCTTTATGTTGACTTGTCAAAGCATAACTGATAATAAAATGAAGTTTCCCCCCCCTCCTTTTTTTTGTTCCTGTCTTTGCTACTTGCAGCTGTACTGGAAATAAAGCAGCACTAATTGCTAATTGTTGGGCTTTTTTAAATTAGCCAGTGCTATAAATTTAAGTAGTAATGACTAAAATCTGGAGTCAATTATATAGCCAGTTTTGCGTAAGGAAGAGGTAGGCCATCACTCTTCAAAAGTAGCTAATGTATTCTGCATTGTCACCTAACAAAAAAGCTTTTGATTTTTCCACAGGAAAGCCAGATGGTTTCTGTCTGTCCTTCATAGCAAATTTGACCTTTTAAATTAGAAAACATCAGGGACCAGTGATTCATTGGCACACAAAGAACTCGCCAGGCATTAAAGGACAGTGTCCTAATTGACTGTGCTGTGTTTCCAATGCCCATTGATTAAAGAAGGTGCTGCAAAGATGCTGCAACTGTTTCACTGAGGGGGGAAGGTATTGTGCACATAGCACAAACACTTGGCCTCCAGCAAACAGCAGGTAACTGCTGTCTGTGAGAGTAGCCCCCCTTTAAGCAGGAAAGGCTAAAATCAAGCCGTTCAGGAGAGTGGAGAATTTTCCTCCCACAGAGTGTGGCATTGAGAGCACCTTCTGTTTTTCCAAGTCTATGCAAACATTGACTAAGTTTCAGCCCCCTTGGTAATAGAAAATGAGGAATCTAATTGTTTGGAAACTAGCAAGAAGAGAGAGCAGGTGTGGTTTGTTCCTTTTACATTAAACATACCAAAGTGAAATGATTTTTGTTCTGCAGGTTTAAAAGCTGAAGCAGAGATATGATGTGCCTTGAGCTACAGAAAGAGTTTCTGAGCCAGCCTGTTTCTAAGCCTGGGCTGTTTTTGTCTGGGTTGTAACAAAACTCCCTGTGCTCTTTCTCCCTCCTCTGTCCTCCCCAGGAGTTAGTCAATGCCTAATTGAGAGTTGAGTTCACAAGTCAGTGGAATGGAAAGGACTTCTAATTTGTTGCTTGACATGCCTTTTTAGGCAGTGGGTATCCGTCCCTTTTCAGCTGACTGAAAATACAAGTTAAAAAGTAGAGCTAAGAGATTTTTCAGATTTATTAATGCCAAGAGGAAATTTTCTTTCATAGGAGAAAAAAAAAAAGCCCCAGTTTTGCTTGGTTAGAGTCTGTTTGTTTCAGTATTTATATTTGCTTGCTGCTCTGGGGAGGTTTATTCTTTGTAAAAGTGTCACATTGACATGCGGCTTATTTTGTCCAGGCAGACATTTATCTTCCTGTCCATTTGGGTAATGATGCTGCAGCTGCATACCCAGCTTTTCTGTTTCTAGACTGTTGATTTTGCATGTATATTAATTCACTTCAAACTGGAAAAAAAAAAAAAAGAAATAGATGGAATAAACATCACAACAGGAACCAAGTGTGAGAATGCTTCTGTGTTCTGGTTGCTTTATATCATGCTGCCTGTTTGATTATAAGGTTTTGGTTACTACGATGAAATTCCTGGCTGGAACAGTATCATCTCTGCATAATGCAGCAGCTGAAATGCTGATTTTCACGGAAGTTTGATTTAGAGATGTTCACTAGCGTCTTTACTGTCTTATATTTAAAAAAAAATAAAAAATTTACAGTAGCCTCCACAGGCTTGTTTAGAAACTGCAGTTTGTTCATATCAAAGCCTTGAAAACAAAAGCTATTGTTGGAACAGTATTTCAGATAAAATTGTTCATGCAAATAGAGCATCTGAATAGTTTGTAGTGAGAGTTGTTTGGCGTGCAAGCAACAGGGAAAGCAAGAAAGTCTTTTGCTGAAAAAATGAAATGTGATAAGCGTTAAGCCAAAAATTTAATGCCAAATTCTGCTTCGTAAATATTGGATGCTGCCTTAGTAACAATTATAAGGCAGAACAGCAAAAATAGTCATGAAAACCTCGCTAAATATTGTTGTTTTCTTTTTTTGGTTATCAGCTGATTTTTATCTGAGGTTATAGTAGTAGTCAGGATGCTTATATCCAATGTGTATTATGACCTAAGATAAAAGGACACAGAAATTTCTCTTAAATTTAAGTAGCTGACCTTGCAATGAGGAATCACATATTGGACTGGTAAAATTACATAGCTAGTAATCATAGAAAACACTAGCAATGCTGTTTAATGTTGCTGGAAGAATAAATCCTGGAGCAGCTTCCAGTCTTCAGAGTGGCTGATTTGCAGTTATTCAGCAACTAAGCAGGGCTGAGAAAGGGTTCTCATGTTTGTGCGATACGTTACCTCAGGATGCATTACTGCTTTCTTGAGTAATTATGAAAGGCATAGTTACAAATTTTCATCAGGTAAGGATTTGGATACTGCTCTGAGGTTTATAAAAGCTTTCTAAGAATTTCTAAAAGGTTTGTCTTAACCTTGAGCCTAAGTACCTAATCCATTTTGGGTAATGTTTTAGCAGTGAGAAGACACTTGCTAGTAAAAAAGAAAAATTCCTGAGTTTAATCTAAGGATAACTATGACCTATACTGTACAGCACGTTGAACTTGTGGACACAAAAAAAACCCCAACACTACGTACAAATGCACTCTTTGGTGAGATGGAAAGGGCAATCTTGTGGTTAAGGAGCAAAAAGTGTAAGTGAAAGTCATGGAACATTGCAAGATGGTGCTCTTACTGCACTAGCAGTATTCCCAGCCGGGTTTGTGTACCATCTCCCAACCCTAGGCCTGTCACACTTCTAAAAATACAAAATAAGAGAAAGGATAAGGAAAAACTTGGAGATTCGTTCAACTGAATGAAGACACAGGTCTGCCATTACCTCAGACCTTTACCTGCAATTTTTTAATATGATAATTAGGGTTATCTTGAGTATTTCATTTCGTCTTTAATGTCCTGATTTTTATACTGTACATAGCTCTGGGGACCTGACTGGGAGTTTTCTATGAAATCAGCTTCATACAACTTGTTTGATACCATTTTCAAAACAATAGTTTTTTTAGCTCTTCTCAAAGACACTTCAAGCAAAAATGAAGTGTGACTTTACCAGCAATTAACACTGCCTATTATTCTGCTAGAAGTTACGCTTTCACTCTCAGTTAACTTGATAACTTTCTTTTTTCTAGTGGAATGTCACATCAAATATAATTAAAGTTTAGATGTTAAAAAAATTTTGTTTTGGTGGTTGGCTGTTGGTTTGGGGTTTTTTTTAATAGGAACTATCAGTGTTTTCCATCAAATAGTTTAACTTCGGCTGCAGTCTCATCTTTCATAATGTTCTATTTCCTGATAACAATATTTGTGGTGTGGGACTTTTTACTTGCCCCAGAATTTAAGGTGTGGAATTCTAGATAGTTTTTGCTTTAGTCAGGCTCTGTCACCATAGGATCACAGGAGATGGATGAAGTTTCCAATTGATTTTGGGTTTAGGTGTTTTGTTTGGTTTTGTCAGGCAGAGGAAGAGAGAAAGTTAATTCTGATTTTGACCGAGGTCTCACAGGGTGTTCGTGCTTTGGAGTGGGTTTGGTGGTTTGGTTTGGTTGTTTTTTTTCAGCAAAAGTGTAGTCAAAACAGATGTCTGGTTTTGTTATTTCACGCCCGTCCTCCTGTATTTTAGCACCTTAACCCTTATGTTAAACATATTCTAGAAACTATTCTAGAAAGCATAATAATGTATCTGAAAACTGTGACCTGATTATAAATAAAACGTGGAAATACAACTTTAGACCATATTAAAAATAAGTGCTGTATAATTTCTTTGCATTAAAAAGCAGAAAGCTTTAATCTGCAGTCTCTCCAGATACTGAGAAGTTCATTGCATGCGGCAGCAGTAATGGAATGTGTGAAGACCTTTGATATATGAGACTCACTGGACAAAAAAAAAAGCAACAATAAGCAAACAAAAAACCTCACTATATCTGTTATTGTATTTTTTTCACACTGTGCTGGAAGGTGAGGGAACTACTAAGTATCCAGTTCCTCCTCTTGTAATGCTTTTCTCTTGAGTTTGTTTCAACTGTAGTTGGTAAATCTGTAATTTTAGATGGGATAATCATGGTGCAAAATAGTATTTCTTGGTGGATTTACTGTAAAATATGTGATTTTTTTAAATTTGTTTTTTTACTTTTTTGGCTTATTACTGTGCTAAGTTCCCATCCTCTGTGTGATTCTACAGCAAGTTTAGCTCCAAGTAATTTATACATAAATGATTCTTCTCTCACCGCCACCTCCCCTATATTTTCTTTTGAACTGTTCCTCATGGTTTATAGCCTCATCCTCTTTTAATTTTTATTTTGTCTATTGCAAAAGAAAAGCTCTGTCATGATAACTGACAGTACCTCTCTTATAGCACACTTCAAATTTAAATGAAGTATAAAAAAATTTCTAGTACTGTAGATTTATATAACTGTGCAATCTGTTTTTTTACACTTTGTTACTAAACTATCCACTGTGCTGGGGGATAGGAAGTAGTCAACTTGAAACCTTAAAGTTGAATGCCAGTATCTTACATGGATACTTACAGTATCTTAAAGGTCTAGTCCTTTATCCAGCCTTTTCATCCTTAAACGTTCAAATTCCGCTGTTGAGACCTGATGTTTAAAATCAATGTGTGCGTACAGTGTGGCGTTTAAAACATTCTGGAAACAAAGCAAAAGTTTACCAGATTCGTCAAATATATTTCATTTTTCTTTAAGAAATACTAATGACTAAACTTATACTTAAGTAAGTGAGAACTCTGAATAAATAATTAAGATGGGATGTTTTTGAAACATTCATGTTGGCTATTAAGTCTATAGAATGAGATAATTGTATAACTCATCAGAACATGACCCCTCATTTACTGTTTTTTTCACTCATCTCTTCCAAATTTTGCCTCCTCTGTGAGAAACCGTTGGCTTTAAGAATATATGGTTTACTTTGGAACTCAGAGATTCCAAGCAAGAATTACTATTGGTTTTGTTACAAGAGCCATAAGTCAATGTATATTAATGTGGTTGCTACCATTGTAGTTCAAGAGGTAACTTGTCATCTTGGCTGTCTTCCTTCTCGGCTATATTGCAGCAGTCAGTTTTAATTGCAGGGCTGAAAAACTTTGACACATAGATCTAGTACTTGGTAGCATTTGATCCTGCTGTTAATTCCAAAATGATTTTAAGGTCTAACGGGGGTAAATTTCTTTCTATGTGTATCAGTCTGTTCCTGGGGAAGGTGGGAAGTGAGTTTAAATAGTTATTAATTCCTTAGAATGAAGCTGCATCGTAGCATCACTAACAGCAAGACTTTCTGAGAAGTTCTTAATTAAAAAATCGCTGAAGTGCTTGATTACTAGAGTTGTGTAAAAGAGCGTTACAGTAATTTATTATTTTTTTAAAACAGCAGTTACAATTTTGCTGAATTCTCATTACATCACCTTTTCTATAAGCCTGAAAATAGATCTGATAGAAGTCTGTTCTTTAGTTTGGGGAGGTGTTTAAGCTTGTGCATAATTGCAAGCATGAGAGTAATTCATTAAATTCAGTTGGATTCTACTGTCTGCTTTTTGCCTGTCGAACTTCTACTATGTCTGTAGTAGACAAACTTCCTTCTCATCATGTTTGTTATGAAGATAATGTTTTGTTGTTGTGTTTTTTTTCTTTTTTTTTCTTTTTTTTTTAATGTGGTTGGACTCGATGATCTCAAAGGTCCATTCCAACCACTGAGATTCTGTGATTCTGTGATAAAAGTTCTATAATATTAGCCTGAAATATCTTCTAAATCTCTCCCTGGTACCTACTCCCTTGAGAGTTTGAACTTTTTCGACTTGATCTATTCTTTCATACTGATCAAATTTATTTCTGAGGGGAAGTTGAGGAAAAACTCAATTTATGCTTATTTCAAACATATCGGTATCAGAGTTCTAATGTATTCTGAGTGAACCAGTGTTATTCTTCCATACTTGGGAAGCTAACTTATGCTTTTTATTGTAGTGCTGAAGGGTACTATTCCAGAATACATTGCCTTTGAAAAGAATGCAAGGCAGTACTAAATGGAAATCTCAGAATATTTTGCTGCCATAAAAAGGGTGGTTGCGTGTGTGACATCATTGGTGCATAAAATGAATACAAAATGGGAAGAGAAGGTAGTATCATCTCACAAATATGACCTTATTAAGAACATTGTTGAGATAATTTGACTTGCATTTTTGTCAATGCTGAAAAAAAAAGTGAATGCATGGAACATATTCAGGAAAGACTTGATTCTGTCTTATAGTCAGTCTCCTTAGTCATATCCTGGAGAAGGTTAAGAAGCAGATTAAATCATTTGAGAGAGAGATTTCTGATGGACAGTTCTTTAATGCTAAAATTTTTCATGAGCTCACCTATTTCAGATGGAAATTGGACAAATTCAGATAGGAAATAAGTCAATAGGGCAATTAATCATTGAAAAAACTTAGCTAGAATGTGAACCATTCCGTGAATTTGCTGGGAAATTTTCATACTGTGGTCAGCACTACTTTGCAAAGTGACCAGTAGTTTTAAATTTCGGGGGCAGGATTGATTAGGGAACTCTGGGATCTAAGGCTCCTTAATTCTGAGAAAGATCCTGGACTCCCTAGGAAGTCTTAAACAGCACAAATCTTTTTCCTGATTGAGCACCTAAAGTTAGCATTGTTATCCAAAAAATCTGATGATTTTTTTTTCAGAAAGAACCTGAACACTTGCCATTCCTATATGCAGAACTTGTTGCGCAGCCAGCACTCCAGAAAACGTAGAAAACAGTGTTCTGTTATTTGCAGCACTTCCTCAGTACCGTGTATCAGATTGTTTGAACTCGTCCAAAATGCTTGTTTATGCATCTGCCTCTCATAAATGCTGTGAGTGATAAGGCGTGTCTGCAAAACTTGGCTCCTGTAAAGCAAAATCGTTTTTTTTTATTTTTCCGTGAAGATCTGTCTAAGCTCTTGCCAGTTCTATGTACAGAGGTTTTTGAGAATTACCAAAGGAATGTCTGTGATAGCAAAGCTTGTGAGATGTTGCCATCTGGAGCAGTCCTGAACAATCGCCATGGAATTAGTTGGAATTCACAGAAAGGCATCCATAGCGCCTTTGTAAATATTCATGGGTCAAGGCTTTGCCAAGGCTGAAATAGGAAAATATAGAAGTTATTGCTGTATTCTTAATTATAATGCTTTCAGCTTTTAATTCATACACAAATTGCAAGTACTAAGCAAATATTGGTACAGTATTTAAAATATGTTGCTGCTAAAAGAAAAAACAATGTAAGGGGGAGCAGTGTCTCCAACCAACTGTTCATGAATGGTGGATATAATCAAAGTTCATTAAATTCTCACCTGCTACATAAAGGTCAGTTTTGACAGGGTTGGTCTGCTTACCTCTTCCTCTGATTCTGTATTCTTTACTTAATTGCCTTACAGCTTCTGAAAGACAATGACAGCTGAAAATACGGAAGTGTACATACCTTCAAAAATGGTTAGGATCATCCAGAGTCTTTCAACATTGTATTTAATATGCAAAATTGTGTGTTTGGTTCTTTTTCTCAATTGGCATTTCATTCTTGTTTAGTGATCATCTTTTTTCTCATAGCATTTTATTTCTGTTCAAATTCATATGCCCAGGTACTTCTCTTGACTTTCTGGCTTCAAGCTTTGAAATTACTAGTTGAAGGGGTGAGGTGTAGGATGCTGTTTCTAGCTTATTTAAATACTCATTTAAATTTATGAAACAGTTTAAAGAAGTTATTTTATGTGTCATTGAAATTTCCAATAATCTGCTGTAACTTAGAAGTAAAAGAGAGACTGTCTACTAAACTTCCATAACTGAAATCATTATGTCTCCTACTTCAGATAGAATAGTGTATATTTTAACTGTTGAATTTAATTAATTTGTCATCTCTGCTTCTGTTCCAGGTGCAGGACAAGTTTCGTTTGGACCTGTCCGATGAAGAAGCTGTACATTATATGCAGAGTCTAATTGATGAGAGTGTCCATGCTCTCTTTGCAGCTGTGGTGGAGCAGATACATAAGTTTGCACAGGTGAGATATTTCCTCAGTTGGTGGTGTCAGTGAAAACCGAGTAAGGTGGCAGGTTTCAAGTGATAAGTTCAAAAGTTAACTTCACCATTTATGATGTTTTCCATTTTCCAACTAGTTAAAAGCGTGATCTTGCTGGAGGGACTGGAGAGCAAGCTCTTAGTGGTCCTAAAAGATTCTTTAAAGCATTTCAGCAAACATGTTAAGTGGGATGTAATTGTTGGTTGTATTACCAAGGGTAAGAACTGCAAATTGGAAAGCTGGAATTCTGAGAGAAAGATCCAGAACTTCCTTAACTTTCATTCCCAAAGTAAATGAGTGAAGAAATAAACTTCCTTTATTTCTTACCTTTGCTAGACTTCCTTAACTGGCATGCCACGTAGTTATTTTGATCGTTAAATGGCACATCAGCTTGCACAGGGGAGGGACCAGGAGCTTTTCTCATAACAGTATTCACATCAACTGCAGTGTTGATGTGGTACCACAGAACATGGTCCCCTGCAGCTGCATGAGCAGCTGTCCCCTGCGTCAGAGGCCTCAGCACAGGTGGAGATCCTGAGAGATAATGCAGTTTCTCAGGTTTGGGGCTGTAGGGTATGGCTAGGATCTCTCACTGGAGCAGTAGGAATTGGGCTTCTTGCTTGCAAGAGGTATGCAGTGGTGGAATGTCTACATCACCAGGTAAAGGAGATGTGGGAGGAGGTCAGCAAACTGCTGACAAGACGGGGATTGACTAGGGGCTAGGGATCTGTTTTGGGCCTGATACTGTTCAGTATCTTCATCCATGACACAGACAGTGGGATTGAGTGCACCCTCAGCAAGTTGGAGGATGACACCAAGCTGGGTGGTGCGGTTGAACATGCCTGAGGGTTGGGATGCTGTCCAGAGGGACCAGGACAGGCTCAGACATTGGGCCTGTGTGAAGCTCATGAGGTTCCACAAGGCCAACTGCAGGGTCCTGCAATGTGGTGAGGGCAACACCCAGCATCAGTACAGGCTGGGGAATGAAGGCCCTGCTGAGAAGGACTAGGGGGTGTTGGTGTATGAAAAGCTGGACATGAGCTGGCACTTTGAACTCACAGCCAAGAAAGACAACTGTATCTTGGGCTGCATCAAAAGAAGTGTGGCCAGCAGGGCAAGGGAGATGATTCTGCCCCTCTGCTCTGCTGGTTTAACCACACGTATGTGTCCTGTCTTACTAAAAGCCACAGCAGGACAATAAAATGTTTAATTCTTATACTGAATAAAACCATATTCACAAAAGCACTTTTTCTTAGAATTAACTTTTTTTTTTCCTTAAAGCCATCAGACACTTTTAGTTTGTGTTTATCAAGAATTAATGACATGACACTGTTTGCCTTAAGAATTAGACTCATGACAAGAGATAGAATTGAGAGGAAAAATGAATCTCATCTGCAAAAATAGTCATTATCCCAGGTCTTTTTTTATCGGTCCTTTCTTCAGAAGACTGATCAAGTTCTGATAGAAACTGAGAACTATTTTTATGGCTATCCATTTTGCTAAAGGTCTTTCAACTAATCTGTTGTTTCCTGCAAATTTAATTTTTATTTTGAAGAACTGGAACTGTAGTGCAGGGTAAGAAGGAAAAATGTCATTTCCATCTGTATATCTATTTGATAAACATGATCTTTTACATGATGTGAAAAAGAGAGTGTGATTATATGAAAATGTTGCAAAATTTCTTGTCATTCAATATTGATTACTTAGATCATAGGATAGAGGACAGTAATTTCATAAGACAAAGTGAAAAATGCCTAGCATCTACCTTGAGGTTAAAAAAAAATAAAAAAGCCATTAGAAAGATTCAAGATTAAAATTTTAAGTACATCCAATAAGTGTGTAGACCTTTCTTTTAATCACATACTGACAGTCACTTCTTAAAAGACATGTCTTTTTACTTCATTGGGTTTAGGTGACTGCCAGACTCTCCCAGATAATTGTTATTGCATTTGTGAAGCTGTATTAGTAAGTCAGAGAGTTTACAGGTTTGATTTAGGTGACCTTTTCTTTTTCCATTCAGACTCATTCTTGCTTGACCTTTCTTCAGCGCTTACAATTGCTTTTAAAATCACAGGACAGATTTGTTCAGAATGCTTAAAAGTACCCAAGAATTTGAACCCCAGGCTTCCATCTTCCAGGAATGGTGTTCTCAGCAAAGGCTGACATAACGTACAGCAGCAGACAACGACTGCATCTTACATTTATACCTTGGGATTTAAAAAACAAGCCCACAGAGTACATGTATTGCACTTTGTGTACCAAATAGGCAGATGTGACAGCCACTAATGCAGGCCTGATCCAGCTGTCTCATTTTGGGGTTTTTTTACCTTTCCAGCTGGCTGATGATGGGCTCCAGCACAGAGACTTTTGGGCTGTTTTTCCCAAGGACTTGAACTCTCCTCATGCGCTGCTGTGGAGTGTGCTACCTTTATGCTTTTAGCTTTGCTTTCTGCTCCAGATGTCTAAAATGAAGACAATAGTGGTTTGCTTTAAGTGCTTAAGGCATCTTTGGGCTGCATGTGATGTTGGATTCAGAGCATATGGAAGAAAAGAAAGCTATCAGAAGTAGTCAACATGGTTTTACCCAGGGGAAGTCATGTCAGACTCACCAGATAGCTTTCTATGATGTCATGACTGGTTGTATAGATGAGAGGAGAGTGGTGGATGTTGTCTACCTTGACTTCAGCAAGGCTTTTGACACTGTCTCCCGCAGCATCCTCATAGCTAAGCTTAGGAAGTGTAAGTTAGAGGAATGGACAGTTAAGCGGGCTGAAAACTGGCTAAAAGACAGAATCCGGAGGGTCGTGATTAGGGGCACAGAATCCAGCTGGAAGTCTGCAACAAGTACTGTTCCCCAGGGGTCAGTACTGGGGCCAGTCCTCTTCAATATATTCATCAATGACCTGGACAAAGGGATGGAATGTACCCTCAGCAAGTTTGCTGATGACAAAAAACTAGGAGGGGTGGCTGATACCCCAGAAGGCTGTGCTGCCATCCAGAAAGAGCTGGACAGGCTGGAGAGATGGGCCGAGAGAAACCTAATGAAATTTAACAAGGGCAAGTGTAGGGTGCTTCACCTGGGGAGAAATAACCACTGCAGCAGGACAGGTTGGGGGCTGACCTGCTGGAGAGCGGCTCTGAGGAAAAAGACCTGGGAGTTCTTGTGGACAACAGGATGACCATCAAGCAGCAATGTGCCCTTGTGGCCAAGAAGGCCAATGGCATCCTGGGGTGCATCAAGAATTGCGTGGCCAGTAGGTCAAGGGAGGTCATCCTGCCCCTCTACTCTGCTATGGTGAAACCCCATCTGGAGTACTGTGTCCAGTTCTGGGCTCCCCAGTTCAAGAAGGACAGGGAACTGCTGAAGAGCAAAGGGCCACAAAGATGATTAAGGGCCTGGAGCATCTCTCCTGTGAGGAGAGGCTGAGGGACCTGGAGTCTTTTTAGTCTTGAGAAGACTTAGGGCGGATCTGATCAATGCTAACAAATACTTGAAGGGAGGGTACCAGGAGGATACGGCTGGTCTTTTCTCAGTGGTGCCCAGTGACAGGACAAGAGGAAATGTGCACAAACCTGAATATAAGAAGTTCCACCTAAATGTGAAAAGGAACTTCTTTACTGTGAGAGTGGTAGAGCCCTGGAAGAGGCTGCCCAGAGAGGTGGTGGAGTCTCCTTCTCTGGAGACATTCAAAACCCACCTGGACAAGTTCCTGTACAACCTGCTCTAGGTAGACCCACTCTGGTGGGGGGGTTGGACTTAGATGATCTCCAGAGGTCCCTTCCAACCCAATATGATTCTATGATTCTTCTGCTAGTTCTGGAGTTCACATTATTGCCTCCATTTATGTTCTTTAAGTAATTACACTTGCAATCTTCCCCCTGCAAGAATATTGGATGCTTGTAAATGTGAGGAGGACACAAAAAGAATAGTCACAAATTAATCAGCAGTTGACAAGTCTTAAGAATCTAAGGTCTATTTATATTTTTTTAAACCTAGAAAAAATCCATTGAAATTAAATGTAATTAATGTCTATTCTCTTTATGTTACAAGTAAGGTAGGACACTTTTTAATGATATTTAGTACCTCATTGGTCAAAATCATTATCTTTCCTTTTGTCTGAGGCAGTCTTAAGAATTTGCTGCTGGAGTCTTCACAGAGTCTGTAAATCGTTGAACAAATGAACAATTAATGCATCATTGAATTTTCTGTAAAGGGGTCATCTTGCACAATGGCCAATTGAAGCTTTCAATTTGTTCATGTATAATGCTCATTGAATTGCCAGTGGCCTTGCTCTTAATGGTAACATAAGTTGCCTTTAAAAAAAAATATAAAGGCACTCAAAAAATCCACTACACAGGTATAACGACACATGCTTCCACAGCAGATTCTGGCCTAATGCCACACAATTTCTCATTTTCAATGCTCTTTGGCATGTTTTTTTTTTGTTTCGTTTATCGGTAGATATTTATTTTCTTACTGCCTCCAAAATAGGCCTACAAGGAATCTGTGCTGTCTACTGCAGCAGTTAAGAGCTTTTAATAAGGTTGGTTATTATAGTAACTTCTGTATCAGCATTCTATATGTCAGTCTGTAGTGAGTGAAGCTCTTGGATAAAGCAATCTAGATATTTTGGCATCAGCTTAGTATTGTTCTTTTGTAACCATATTGTAAATTGAGTTCAGTTCAAAGCTGTATTATGAAGTCTTTAGTCTCTAATGCAACTTTAATCTATTATCTTATCAGACATTTTACGACATTTTTATGTAGTACTTGTCTCCTTAATGGTTATCAAAAAACTGTTGTCTCAAAAGTAAATAAATGTAGCATTTAGAATAAGGTAATGGTGGGCTACAATGGTATTAAGAGGAGAAAAAGTGCATACTAATTTTAGTTGATACTAATCAAGACCGGATAGCCATTTCTCCCAGAAGAGTCATTTTCATTTTAGTAGCATTACTTATTTCTGCAGAGGACAGAAACAATCTCCAGTTGAAGTGACTAATTTCACATTTTATTTCCCTTGTAAATTTATAACTCAAGTCAGTTGTATTCTGAGCTCCTGTTAAGCGGTGATTAAAAGAAGTGAAAGCTTGGGAGGATGAGGAGTGCACCCCTTAAAATGTAGGTGTACAAGTTGGGGTTGTTCTCTGTTTAGGAACAAACTCAAACTAAGCTCTAAAATTAAAATGCCATAAAGATATCCAGTGCTGCTGCATCCCAGAATGCAGCTTTGGTTCCTTTCCCTCAGGACAGGGCTTCTGTGTTCCTCCTATTGGGTGCCAAAATAAAATAGGGAACATTTACCAGCAGGATTGTGTAGATTGGATGAAACCATTTGTCAAAAGGCAGATGGAGTTGCTTTCCAAGCTGTTTGTTTTCCTGAAGGGTTGTGAAAATTGCCTATCTTCAGGCTTTTAACAATTCAGTTCAATTTACACATAACTTCTGTACTTTGAGAGTAAACCAGTTTGAATAAATGGTGTGTTAATGGTTGGGTTTTTTTTGTTTGTTTTCTTTCAGTATTGGAGAAAATAAGCCTTTGGGCCTACCTGTAGTGGAAACAGTGCTCAAGAAAGAGACTTTCTCAAGCCCTAGTGTACTTCACCAAACAATTTTGGAAGGCAAAAGCTTCAGGTTTGGTAGAATGGAGAACTAAGAACTCAGGAGGTGGAGAAGCTTTTTGAGTCTCTGTACTCTGAAGGTTTGAAAACAACCTCTTTTTTTTTTTTTTTCTTCAAAGAAAAATGGTTGTTTATGCCGTCCTTCAGGCTCAGATACTATGGCATTTCTTTCTACTGAAAACATTTGAGCCTCAAAGGTTGAACGAAACAACTTCTTCTTAAGCCAAAGATAACTGGAAGAGGCTGGATTTGGTGGTAAATTCTTGTACCTGTTAATATATTTTCTTATTTAAAAAGCAGAAATCATTGCTGTACTGAACGTGGGTATGTACAGAGGCACAGCAGTGAAGCTACAGTTCCTCCGTGGAGAAAAAAACGACAAAACTACGGCAATCTCCTCTCTTCCCTTCCCAGCAGCTTTATTCCTTGAGTAACTTTTAAATGTAATTAGCGTGGTCCTTTATTTCCCACCTTTGGCAACGTAATCATTTAGAAAGGACAATCATTTCTTCCCTGCTTACAAAAATGTTTTTAAGTGCTGATAAGTTTGCCAGCTGTAGGCAGCCAATTAAATCATCACTAACAGGCTCAGCAGCCGGAATGCACAGTGAGCGGTTCAGTATTTCACACTTTAACTCTGAATGTTTTCTGTACAGTGATTATATATTCTTGACTCTAATAAACTCTTTGTTGTTGCAGTCTTGAGGTGTTCTGTTTTGTCTTTTTAATCTTACCTGCTGACATGTGGCATACTAGAGGATTACGTTCATAACTCTTGGCTTTTTGTGAGGATTTTCACTCCTCAGTTCGCTTGATGCGGGAATAAGGACACTCATAAAATGACTTTTGTGCCACATGTTGAGTTCATAACAAGTCTGTTCTGAATGATCAACAATGTAATTAGCTCTTCATAAATGTGTGGATCTCTTCAAAGGGTGCTCTTAAACTCCTGTATTTTTTTTAATAATAATTTAAGTCAGGAAGAAATCCCTCCCAATTACAAAGATAAGAAGGACTGATTTGAATCTGAATCTGACTGATATTTGTGAGTCATTCTTTGTGCTGCTTTTGCCAGCAAACACCAGAAGAGCTTTGATGAAGGAAAATCCACTAGGGCTGTGATGGCCCCTTAGTTTTTTCAGCATGTAACCTAAATTTGGTAGTTAAGCACAACATTGGTTCAGCCCCTCTCTTCCCCTATACATGTGCTTTAGAGGAACTATATTGCCCTAGTTCCTTAGTGCAAGCTGGCAAAACAGAATGCCACAGAAGAGCCACAACAGCACCATGTATCTTCAGTTTGCTGTGCTTTGGAGAAGCAGGAATTATCATTTTCTTGTGGGGTTTTTTTTGGGTCTTGTTTCATCTGGCAGGAATACATATTTCTGTACTGCCTGCATTTCCCATGAACTCATTATACATACAGTACTTTGTCGTATCTTCCAAGGATAGTTTTGAGAGCATGGATTTTTCATATATTCAGAGAAAATTCTACAAAAACATTGTCTTTTTACAATTTGTTTTGAAGGAACATCCTACGTTCTCACACAACTTGTTCATTTGTATGGTGTAGCCGTACTTCATCTGGCAGAGTTCTTGACTCCTGATCCCCAGCCCTTCCCACTGTATGTATTCTATGTATTCTAGCATTTTTCCACCAGGTCTTTTGAAGAAAACTTATTTTCCCCCTTGTCCAAGACTAATTATGAAGGATATGGGCATGAGCCACTCTGAAACACAAAAGACACTATCAGCCTCATCAGCATGTTCCACTTTGCAGAGTTATATTTAACACTTTATATATAAATATATATAAATATATAACTTTTATAAGCACATTATGAATGAATGCATGGTTGTTCATTGTGTGTTGTGGTTTAAAATGAAAGTAATAACCTGTTCACATGCTGGACAAGGAAACAGCCTGGTAAAATTAAAGGCCAAGTCTGTTATAAATGTCAGCCTGTGAACCCAAATGGAATCTGAGTGTGATGCCTCAGGCTTGGGAAGACCCTGACTTCACTGTAAATCACTGACCACTTTACAAATAGGAGAACCTCAGGCACAGAAACACAAAAGCTTGTCTGAGTCAGTGGGACATAACCCAGCCTGTGTGTCCATCTGTGTTTCTGCTTGTTGAGTGACCTTGCATATTTTTTTCAGTGTTATTTTTCCCAAGAACTTCGTAGTATATGTACCAGCTGAGTGCTGACAAACTGGGAATATCTCTGATCCAACTAGTGGCTTTATTGGGGCTGATGGGCATGTTCTGTTCCCAGTTCCTATCAACCCGTACAGCATGAAGAGCAGGACAGCGCCGGGACTCCTATAGCATACTGGATGTAAGTACATTGGTGACTTCAGGCCTTGTGTTCTGAATACCAAATATTGTTGAGAATTATTTTTAGAAGTTAAGAGATTTATTTTTTTTTAATGCTTTTGTAATCCTGATATACAAAGTAAGTTATACTTCTTATTTTGCAAAATCTTATGGCTTTTGGCCATTGGTGCAGCATCATCTGTTTAAAGTAAAACAAAAAAAACCCATAAAACTTAGGAGGAATAACCTTTCTGGGATTTTTTTTTTTTTCAACGAAGGCTTTATTTTTAAAAGTACATTAGTCTGAAACTTTGATTTACTGGAGTATTTATGTTTAATAGGCTATCTATTGTGTCTCGGTATTTCTGTCTAATCCACTACTGTGAGCATATTACGTGTCTGTCTCTTGTAACTTTTGAATCCCTTGAATAATTGGCACCAATTTTGTCTTGAGCAGTACAAGTCTTAAAGGTGAAATCCTTAGGCATTTCACAGGGTAGGTCCCCAGTCAGGGGAAGGTCCCCAGGGGGTGTCAGGCAGCAGTGTCACCCTGCATGTGTGTGTGCCTGTGAGGAGCTGTGTACACACACAGAATTCTGCACGGAGAGGGGCTGTAAGCTCCATCGCTTGTATCGAAGTGGGATGCAGGAGCTGATAGGAATCCAGGCTGTGTACCACTTGTGTCACAGAATGACTTGTCAAAAGCCATCCTGTTCAGTCTCTCCAGGAAGCATTGCAGAGAAAAAGGAACGGAACAGTCAAAAAAACAATTTTACCATGGGCTGGTTTTACCCAGCGGTTATATTTTGTATAACTAGTGATAAAAAGTACTACAAAGGCAGCTTGTAGGTGCGTTGCCTTTCATCATCCATTTTTGTTTTCATCCTGATTTTGTTTTCTTCTGGAATCTCTGGTCATTCAGTTGGGATTGAGGGTGAGGAGGGAAACAAAAGAAATTGTATTTTTCCCTATTTTTGAGGTTTGTTTTTTTTTTTTCCCCTCCCCTAGCTGTGCACTGTCACTGATGGTTTTCAACTGCCAGTGCAGAAAGTGGCACAGTCAAGTGCAAGGAATGTCCCTGCTCTTACAGACAGTTGCCTGTGTGCAATCTCAAAGAAAAAAAACACTTTTGTGAGGCTTTGGGTGAGTAATGCCTTTGGAAAAGGGAAGTGGGAACAGATACTGGGAACGGTGACCCCTCCTCCTCGCCGAGCGGGGCAGCGCGGCTAAATGGCCTGCCTTTTGTAGGCAGCAAAGGTTTCGCTCACAAGACCTGGTATCATCAGTGGATGGTAAAATATCACGGTTATTATGAAGTATCTGAAGCACGCACATGTAAGGAGCCTTAAGGGAGTCGTTGAAAATAGATTGCAGGTGGATTGTGTTAAGATAGATTTTTGTAACCTCTTCAGCTGATGTGATGATTCTTTGTAATAGTGAAGCTACTTGAAGTGCAATATCGGTGTCCTCGTGTCCTTCCAAGCATCTGTGATTTAGAAGGGACTCAGCTGGGGTTGGTGGGGAAGGAACCGTACCCCTGTTGCTTCTTGAGCATCGAGCAGTGACGGGGTTCACCTGCCGGGGCTCAAACCTCAAAGGGCAGGAACCATGCTTGGAGGGGAACTCAACGGCTCGTCTACGCACAGGCATTAATCAGTTAGGCTGTGTGTGGGATGATCCTTTCCAAAGTGGATTGAGCTCTCTACCGCAGGGAATCTGAATAAAGCCCCTCCACAATTTGACTTTTTGTGAAATCCGACAGACCTGCTTTGAATTCCTTCCCTCAACAGAGTCATGTTTGTCCTATTATTTCTTTTCCCCCCCGTTCCCCTCATCCTTGGTGAGGGATCAGGAGATGGTGATTTTACAGGCTTGATCTGAGGAGGGCGTTCAGTTCCTCAATGGCAGATCCCGCAAGAGGAGAGCGGTGTGAAGGGAAGGCTGAGCCTGTGCGGGGACACCAGGAGCTTTGGGATCAGTTCTTCCATGGACAAAGCCACTCAGTCTGCTCCAGCCTGACATCCTCACAGCGACAATTGGGTAATGGCTCTTTCCCCGTCTCTCTGGGTGCTTAGGCGTTAATTGGATCATGTAAAATGGGTAAATCATACAGATACCTGTTCCACAGTGACAAACAAACAGCTTCATCTGTCCTTGAATGCTAAAACAAGAAGACTTTTTGCACAGTCCTTTCTTTCGTGTGTTTTCTTTCACTGGGAATCAGATTGTGAAGCTAATTATAACCAAAGGCTTCTCTCTCCCGTGTCTGTTTAATATAACGTCTCTCGCTGATTAGAGACTTGAAGAACCCATACTGCCAAACAAAAATAGCTGGGGTTTTTTTTTGATAGGTTTCTTTTCTGGCACAGTCATACAGAAACAGCTTTCTAGCTGAAAAGATGGGACATAATTAGGAAAATCTCTGCTTTTAACAAACTTTTCACAAACTACTTCCCTTTGAACTTTAGGTGGACTAACAAGCTCCGTGTCTGCACGCAGGTGTGGAGAGGTGGCTATTCATCTCGCCTGGCTGTTGGTGCACCACCCTGTGACAGGGGCTCTGTGTCCCCACGACAGGGACAGAGCTTTTTTTTTTTTTTCTCTCTTCCAGTAAATGCTGGATTGATTTCCCCCCCCCACACACACACACACACCTGGTGGTGTTGGCTGTACTCATTCAGCCCAGTCAGCTGTCTGTCACCTTTCTAAGCTTGTACCATTGCCCACTGACGTACTGGGGAGAGATTTGTGACGGAAGCACAGCAGGTCTAGAAGCGGTGCCTATCCACTGAGGTAGGCAGCTTCCATGGCAGCCAAAACTCAGCTGTTTTTCCCCCATTTGGCTGTCCCTGCCGAGAGCCATTCTTGTGTGGATAACTCGTTCCCTGCTGACGGTCAGGTCTGATGATGCAGGGACGGAGTCGGAGAGTTAAGTTTTCTGAGCCGGCAGCAGTGAGGGGGAGGTGGTTGGATGCTGTAATGATTGTCCGATTAATCCACCAACCTCAGGGTTGAGGGGAACAGTGACACACACGGTGCCAAGGTCTTGCTGTAGAGGAGTGATTCAGCTGAGGTCTCAGACCAGGTCCTGCCAAGGCAGCGTGTTGCACTGGATGTTAATTCAGTTTCCTTTTTAAAGGAAAGCACAGCAACCTTGGAATAAGGAATGAGGTCTTTTTAAAAATGAAATGCGTAGTAGAGAGCTGGCTGCCACAAGAGCTCTCCTTGTTGAAATCCTCAGTGGGGAAAAAAATGGTGGTTACATAGTTTGGAAATGTTTTGTGTGGTTAGTCCATACAGTTTACTAAAATCTGTAGGTGGTATCTTTTCAAGGATATTGGGCCACATTGCATTTATCTTTTCCAAGTTGCAAACAACATGCCAATAACAAGGTGCTGGGTGGCATCTTCCCTCTGTGAACGAGGAGATGACAGGTCTTAACTTCCATTCTGCTTCTTACTTGACAAACACCACCTTTGAAAGGAGAGCTGAGAGGCCCCATGATACAGTCCTGGCTCTGGCTTTTGTTGTCCATTGCCCTTGAAGGTTTTTCGATCTTTGAGCTTCCATTTCCCTCCCAGCTCTGTAAACTCGGTGGTGCAGGACCCGTGTTTAACTTGTCTCGCACAAGAAGTATTGTAGCTCGGGGCTTTAATTTCAGATGTGTCATTATGATCTGCCAAAACACGGTGCGTGTTGATGGCGTTTTGCATTCAGCCTTGGTTTGTTGGCTTGTGCTTGTTCCATACGTGAGAGTTGAAAGATGCCTGAAGAAATGTACTTGCTGGAACTCCTGCTCCTGTCAAAAACTGTTCTGCTGGTTCTCTCCATCCTTCTGTTGTAGAAAGCTGCAGTAAAAATAGGGAGAAAATGCCTCGTTGCTTTCATTAATCCTAAATTTCGTAAATTAAAAACAAAACCAAAAAAAAAAGGCAGCTTCTCTGAAATAGAGCAAAATAAGATGATCAGGTTTTCAGCTTAAGCAAGCAATAGCCACAAGACACTCTGTCAGGTCGTTTTTATCAGGGTTCATGTTTTCTTGATCCACATCATCCAGCATAATGGTTACCTGAACCTGATTTAATGTGCTGCAACAGATTAATTCCTCTATTCCATTAAGATTTACAGTCAGGAGGATATCTAAAAGCTGTATGGTTTTTTTTTCTAGTTTAACACCATATGGGTTGTAAATGGGTGTGCACAAGAACAGCTGAGAATTACGAGTTCCATGGATTATTTTCTCATTTACAGTTAGAGCTGTATAATAAGCAAGGAGACCAACTCATTTCAGAACTGTAAATCAGGACACCTACAGTTCAGTCTTACATCTCCATTATGTGTATTTTGTGTATACAAAGGGCTTACTTAGCATATGTTTTTCCACTATTTCATTATTTTGTGGCCCGTGTTAATATCCCTGCTCATGTACCTGCTCACGCTTCTCAATAGCAATTTCAGTGTTGAGCCTTTTGTTCAGCCATAAAACTTACTCTTTTCATTACTCAGGTTTTTTGCCTGCTGATTTCTGGTGCGTGACTGTTGTAGATGGCCATTTTTCAGCCCTGGTGTTGGTATTCATGCGAAGGCAAGCACAGGTGTGTGTGGGGGGGGTTTATCCTAATTTTTGTCACTGCAGAGCATTGTCCTTTAGAATACCTCTGAAGATGCAGTCACTGCTTAATCACTTGACTACAGCTTACACAATGTATTGTGTAATAGGGGAGTACAAAAAAGGGATCTGGGACCGTTGCAATGGGTGCCATACAGACACAGATTTGGAGCAATTAATCCTGTTCAGATTAAAGCTGCCAGGTGTATGCATTTTCTCATCCTGCAGATCACAGTATCTACAGGATCCTGTTCAGTTCTTTGCTGCCCTTAGGTGGCTACTGAATAATCTCTTCGTTCCCAATTGTCTTGCCAGGCAAGCAGGTAAGAAACAGGAACCTTAGCTTTATATTGTGAGATTGGATCAAAGATTAGGATTCCTAAAGGAAGTTTAAGGTAGGTCCCAGACATAACCGTTATCCCCCCTGGACTCTTGCTATTGCTCCAGAAGACCATGGGTTGTACGTATTTCCCATGTTATATTTGCCAGCCTGCCACAGACGTCTTGGCTACCCCAGGCCATATCAAATGGCAGCGTGTGCTTAGTTTTGGCTAAACTGAATCAAGCCTTATGTGCTTGCTTTAGGATGAGCTGACTGAAATTACTAGATTTTGCTGACTGACAAAATTCTGACAAGTTGCCCAGAGAAGCTGTGGATGCCCTATCTCTGGAAGTGTCCAAGGCCAGGCTGGATGGGTCTTTGAGCAACCTGCTCTAGTGGGAGGTGTCCCTGCCTATGGCAGTGGGCTGGAACTAGATGATCTTCAAGGTCTCTTCCAACCTGAACTATTCTATGATTCCACTGAGAGCATTTGCATGGACCATGCTGGGAACTTACATGCAATTATTCATATGAAGTTAAAAACATATATGGGAGTTCTTATTTCCAGCCCTGGGACGTTCTTTGCAAGGACAAAATAGAGGGTGTCCTGAGCTGCATTTCCTGCTTGTGAGAAGTTTTTTGGGAAGTCTGAGGTCCTGCTAGTTGGCAGAGGATATGTTCAAGGCACAAGTCCATTTACTTCTCTAGGAGGAGGTCACAATCATTAGCATGCAGACGTTATGTTTCTCCCTGAACACTGAAATTCACAGTGAAGTTTGGATCCAGTGTGCATCCAAATCACATTTAGGCTTTCATTTGTTTGACTGCACAGTTACACACTTGTTTTCTGAGAGGAGTCACAGGTACAGGAATGTTCAGAGAAAGGGCTAATCCCATTGTTTCATCCAGATGGTTCCCTAGAAAAGATCATTGTTTCCCTGAGCCCAACTTCTGTGGAAGTTCAGAGCTTCACATACAGTGAAGCATTAGGCGTACAGCCTAATTATCTTCTGAACATGGAGATAATTGCTTCTTCAGCCAAGTTTATGGACATTTGAATGGAATGATGTAAATGGGAGGTTTTCCCCCCAGAACCACAGGAGATGGTGGTGTCCCAAGAAGAGAGATGACACCAAGATGTGTGGTGTTGTCGATACACCTGAGGGACAGGATGTCATCCAGAGGGACCTGGACAGGCTGGAGAGGTGGGCTCAA
>JAOTQQ010000019.1:6009833-6034045 GCA_026546715.1 Gallinago undulata | reverse complement strand
CCAGCGATAGGACAAGGGGCAACAGGCTCAAGCTGCAACATGGGAAGTTCCATTCAAATATGAGGAAGAACTTCTTTTGGGTGAGGGTGCCAGAGCCCTGGAAGAGGCTGCCCAGGGAGGTTGTGGAGTCCCCTTCTCTGGAGATCTTCAAGCCCCGCCTGGATGCCGTCCTGAGTGATGTGCTCTAGGTGTTCCTGCTTCAGCATGGGAGTTGGACTAGATGATCTCTAGACGTCCCTTCCAACTCTGACAATTCCATGATTCCATGATATGAATGCCCAAGAAAGTCACTACTGGTGGCAGAAGCGCTGAACAGGGCATACCTTCCTGAGCACAACCCAGATGGCAGTGTGGAACAAGAGAGAAAGTCTATCAACATGCTACATTACCTTCACGTCTGGGAGGCTCCAGGCAATCCAGCAAAGCAGTGAAGAGGATCGGGTGCTGCAGGTGGAAAAACAGTGCGTACTCTGAGTGTGGGCAGAACCAGTGATGCGGCAGGTTTTATTACACAATGAGAACTATGTAAAAATATATATATTCAATTTATTAAGTAAATTTAATTAATATCTAATGAATTTATTTAAATTTGTATTTAGTTTGTTTAAAAATTCCTTGAGTAGAAATACCAACAGATGTAAGAACTGATATCGTGAAATGTGCTTGAAATGTCCAGGCAAGAACAGTTAACTGAGAGCAACGTGTATTGTACAAAGAGATTAGTGACAGGCAAAACAAGAAGGCTTTATTCGATAGATTTGTGCAATCCCACTCTTAATCTAGTGAAAGGCTGGAACCCAAAGGCCATGCTCCGCGGAGGATGGGAACGTAAGAGTCAGGAGATGATTAGTTTAGTTCATAGAGCCGTACTTTCTGGAGAAAACTTAGTCAAGACTGAGGATGAGAAAACTAAAGGCACGTTCTGCCAAGTATTGTAGATCTGACATGCTGTGATTAGCAAATAGCCTCAGCACACAAAGCCACAAATTTCAAACGTTCAGATCCAAAAGGAAATTTGAATTCTGATTGTTTTTTTCAAGATACATACTACACAGTAAGGAACAGGTTTTTGTGGCAATACAGCCAGGAAAGTAATGGTCAAGGCAGAAAAAGAGAAAAGGGGAAACCTCCTTTCTCCACACGCCTGGAATCACTGGACCAACGAAGCTGCTTTCAACTGTAATCAATGTAGTGCATTGCATATTCCCATTTCTTTTTCTGTCTTTGTATTTGGTTCACTTGCTACCTTTATCAGGGAGTATTGTAGAAATTCTGGGTTATGGCTGTTGGCTCAGGTGATTTCTGAACACTAAGATGGGGTTGAGGTTAGAAATAGGTCTGGCTGCAGGTGACTTCCCCAAGGCTCTGTCAGTACTGGCGGGAGCAAATTTCATGAGATAACACATTTTAGCATCATTTTTTAATGGTCTGTGGTTCATTTGGGAGTAGTATTAAAGAGTTCTGCAAAGAAGCCTCTGCTTAGAAGTGAAGTGAAAGGGTCATCTTTACTTATTCTTCTGTGTTGCACCTTTGCCTTTGGGGGAGGAAAGGGAGGAGAGTCACACAATAAAAACTGCTGGAAGTTTCAAAATACTTTTTCTCTTCTCCTGAAATTCAAGGTAGGTGGAAAAAAATGTTGTGCTAAATTTTCAAAGTATTTTTTTCCTATTTTTGAGTCAGATAATACGGAGCTAGATTATTAATAATTATGCTACCATGAGATGTAAATCTGAACCTTTAGGCTCCTTTTGCATTGCAGCTGAAAGAAAAAAAAAAACACAACACAACAAAAACACCCTAAAAACCAATTCATGAATACTTAACGAATGAACAAACATTTGCATCAAATAAATATTTTCTTTCTCCTCATCAGCATTCAGGGGCTGCATTGCTATCTGGCAAAGGTTTCAGTTGACTAACGCTGAAGCAATAAATTAATACAGTAAAAGATGCTACCAACAGTTTTAAACCAATTAAAATGCTTGAAGCAGACTCTATGCATGTTAAAATGTCATGTCATGATCCTGCTGCACAGAACCAAAGAACTGTAATGAGCCAAGTGTGAATGAGCAAAGTTTGCAGGATTCAAGGGTATTGCTTGGTGTGAGCCTTCTGGCATGCACAAATATTCTCGTAATTCAAAATGTTAAACAGTCTGACCCATATTAGGGTGGACACTAGTTGTACTAGAGAACAGAGATTGTCTCATGCTCTTGTAGTCTTTAATTTGGATCCAATAAGAACAAAAAAAAGAGTAACCCAAGTGTGTATTTTAACTCTCCCAAGACCATTCAAAAACTCCACAGAAAAATGATTCCAAAAACCCTCACATTAGAAACAGCTCTTGTAGCAGTAACGCAAAGCAACGCCATAACCTCTTGTGAAACAAGCTAAAGAATTTTATTAATATTTATGGATTTAATTTTTTTATAACGCAGTACAACATACTTTAAAACAGTCTGTCAAATGGGTCCTATCAAAGCTCTATCTCGAGGTTTCCAAGTCAGGAAATGCCTGTGGGACCATGCAAGACAGGGGAGAATCCTGTTCCCAAACCTGTCAGTTTGGTGTGTTGGTTTTGTACAACATAGGGGGGAAAGAAAAGAAAAGAAACATTCACTATCCTCCAAAAATGGCTGCATCAAAAATGAGAAAACAGTTTTCAAGATCATGCCACTTATTATGAAGGTAGCAATGCTGTGGCTGTGTTACTAGAAAATATATAATGCTGTTAATGTTTTCTGCAAGTGAAGTACAGGAGAAACGTGAGAAGGCTGTTTATGACTGTAAATTAATATTACAAGAAAGTTAAAACAATTCAGTAAGACCTACTAATGGCAAGATTATGCTAGAACATGTGGGGTTTTTCTGTTAAGACTTTATTGCTGAGGATCAGAGATAGCTGAATTATACATGAATAAAATACTAGAATAGATTTGTATCTTTCAGAGATGTGAATGCTAATAGATGATTGTTACTTAAATATTTGAGATTTTAAGGTTATATAATAATTGTAAGTCTTTTGGAAAGCAAAAATGATCGTTTTTAACATGGGCGTATCGCATCGCTGCAGGACAGAGAAGAGAAAATGTCCTTTTTTCATGAATGGCAATGATTTAGAGAATGTTGAAGGAAAACACTATTTTTATGTGGGATTTTTTCCTAAAGTATGTACTGCTACTGACTTGTATTCTTGTACAAGTCAGACATCCTAAACTTTCATTTCTGACAGAAAAAAATGTTTTCTAGTTTAATGACTTCTTTAATTCATAAAGCTTTATCTATATTCTGCTAAATTAACTTAATTTGTATATCTGCCTTATATTTAAAAAAAAAAAAAAGCATAAACAGCTCCAAATCCATTTGCTGAAGGAAAATGCCATTTATTTGAACTGTAAGATCTAACATAATGTTTGTCATAATGAATTCCAAGTGCTCAGATTCGGAATACTGGAGTGTTATGGGGGAATGCTACACAGACTCCGTCAGTGCCCCTTGATTATATAACATTATCATATAAAATGTTTATTAATGTGATATGTAGAGGAGAGGTTTTTTAGATGAAATTTCAGTCTTTAAATAATGTTTATGATTTATTGAAACCCAGCCATTTTTCATGAAAATGCTTAAACACGGTGAGTTTATTTTCTTTTATATGTGAAGCGAGACACTTGAGAATTCATTTACAACTCCCCATGATAACCTTCCCCTTATTTCTGTTTTGCAGTGATCTCTTTAAAATAACTTCCATAGACTGTTGTACATTAGGGAAAGAAAAGCAAAGTGGTACTCGGGAATTGAGGTTGGTTTTCACCATCCTCATCTTCATAATCACTAAGGAACATCAGCCTGCACCTAAGCAATCTGCACCAATCATGCAAAAGTAAGTTCCAAAGTAAGATTCCAAGATCCAATGTTTTAAGATCTTTCAAAAAAATGATTGTGCTGCTGGCATGACGTATCTCCACTCAACTGTCTGTTCTGGCAGTTCTGCAGTTCCTTTGATAGAGAAGGCAAACTGGTTTTAAATTGTTTTCTTTTATAAACATAAAGATCAAATTCTGAATTATCTATATCAGGTTTTGATCTGTTGTGTGATATGTGAGAAGGCTATTAACTATAAGAAGATATACAGTCTTATTTTTCAGTAGCTTCCAGAAGGGATAGTGTCTCCAATGTTTTCCCTAGCATTATGCTAGCAACAGCAAGCAATGGTAAATTGTCAAAAACAAAATCATTTGCTTCTAAAATGACTTTTTCATCTGCCACTATTCTTAACTTAGTTCCAGAGCTGCCTTGAAAAGCAGAGCAAATAATTGGTTATTGTGTAGCAACAGAATGCTTTAAGAAACCTTTACTCAGATGGGAGATAATACACCATTGAAAATATATGAAGCAGAAGTTTTACCAAATAGTCTCTTTTCAGATATGGGAAAATCTTGGTAATTAGCACTGCTGAAATTGTCAGTCCCAGCCTGCATTTCCTCACCGGACAGGGGCAAGTTCCCCTTGCTAATGGAGGGTGCACCGGGCCAGTGCAGAGCAATCTGGAAAAGACAGACAGACAGACCACCGCGTCCCACCCTTTCAAGAGAGCACGACGAGCAGTCAGTGGAGAAACCAGATTCGCCCTTCATCACAATGTATGTAGAAGCATCCTTTCTCTTGGGCTGCATAAAGTATTGCTTGAGATCGCATCCTCGATCATTAACCTTGTGAAGTGATGAGACAGTTACAGGGAAATGAAGCAGTTTCTGACAGATGGTTGAAGGGGGGCTGATTCCTCTGCTGCCTTTCCTCCTGCCCAGCACAAAGAGTGGTGGACAGAGCACTCTCTTCACTCACCACCTGGACTTCTTGCACAAAATACATTCCAGAAAACAAACCTTCTGCTCTGTGTAGCCCTAGGAAGCACCTCAAATTTATTGAGGTTGCGGGGGTGTGGGGGTGTGTTTTTCTAAATACACTCAGATTTAAGTGGTTTGAAGATTGATCTGGCTTGTATAGTGTCTTCCCATCTCTAAAAAAGTGACTGCACAGCCACTAGTCAGTCTCAGCCTGGACATATAGGAGTTTTCAATTTCTACACTGCTATTTTTTACTGGAAGCGGCAAAATATCCAGCAGAACATGAGCAATCTTTAAAGTCAGACACCTCAGTTCTTCTGGGGAATTGAATTAAAATAAATTATTTGAAAGTGTATCCAGTGCTCTTGCAGAGCATATTATAGCTGCACTAAACCACTTAGCTGACATGTTTTAAGCAGTCTTCTGTTATTTGAATAATATAGTGTTTCTATTGATGTTTAAAATACAGGTAATTCTTCTATACCTTCCCAGTTGATGTTTCTTAATGAACTAGTGCCAGCTGAATGGGCTGAGTCATTGGTCTATTGACCCATGTTCAAAATAATGCTCAGGAGTTAGTCTAATTTTGTCTACAGTGATACAGGGTAGATATAATCTCCAGGGAAGGTTGTCTATAAAATCGAGGTGAAGAAGCTGTTCCCAGATTGGATAGGTAAGATGATCGAACGGGCCTTTTGCAGGTATGATTGTTATTGCTACTGCTCACGTTGAGTTTTAATATGTGCAGAAAAACTTTTTTCTTTTTTTTCAGGGTCTTTGCCAACTGTTGCTGTGTTCATTTCAGTACAGCAATTCCAAAAACTTCGACTTCAATTAGATAAGCAACTTTTAAATAAAAGAAGACCAGGAGAATTAGGAAATGTAAATTGATGTATTCAGTCATAGTCATCTTTATTTTTGCAGTCTGCGCATAATTGTTATAAGTGATAATAAAAGCCTCTTTTTGTTCTAAAACTAAAACATTAGCAGTATGCAAATTGGCAGAAATATCAGCGCAGCAGTTCACGCAGGTGTAGAGTGTAATTCAAAGTTTGCTTCATAATATTCTGCCCCAAACTTGCTTTGATAGCTAGAGAAATGTGTAGATTGAACTTATGCTCAGAGAGCTATAAAAGCTAAGATGCTGTCTTTATTTTATCATTTTAGTTGCAAAATTATTATCCCAAACAAACCCTGATGGAGTTGTTATTGTTAGCACATTTTACATCTCAAGCATGATACTTCTGCAAAAAGAGACAAGGATTTTCAGCAACTGTAAAAAAGAGACTTTGTGAGGTTTGTTAAGATTTCCCAATACTTAGAATTAGAATTGAAATGAAGATTGAGGACTTTGAGGCTTACACCAAATTATTTAAATTTGCTTAAAATTCATTAATATGAGAATATATTTTTAATTGGTATTTCCTGCATTTTACAGAAGCCAGGAATATACAGCTAGAAAGGGGTGAAATTTCACAATACTGTTTTCAGTGAATTTAGTGAATAATATCCTTCCTGAGCTTTAGTGTGTGAATCAAAAGTATTTCAAATCTCAGCCCACACTGAGACAAAAAATTGAGTATAAGTCTCGTATAACTGGAGATTATCCAAATTCCTGAATTTTACCTGAACTTCCCCTCTTTTAGTTGCTTTATGCAGAATACCCTGCTTTTCTGTACACTGTGAAATAATAATTTAGTACGGGGAATAGTTAAAAATATATGTTGATATATCAGAAGCCTGTTTTCTCAAGATGAAATCAATTGTCTTATTAAACAGTGCTGCAAATTCATTTACATACTATTTTCTATTCTTATTTGTTTCATATATCTGTTGTATCATATATAAAATTGCATGCGGAATATGGTTTGCTGTATAAATCAATACTAATATTTGAGGCTACAATTGCAATTGCAGTACTAATATCAACCACTGCTTAATCAGTTGATCAAACAACTGTTTTGTATGGTATTATCAGAGATGTTGACTTTTATGGCACTGTGGTTACTATAAAAATCTGCAGAATTTATAACAGCATTTAGAAATATGTGCCTTATAAACCTGAGAGTGTACCTTTCTGAAGTCACACATCATTGCAGTCTGCAGCTCCTACAGAAGTATGTAGGGACTGCAAAGCATTTAAAATTTGGTCAGTATGAGGAGGAGTGTTTTGAGACAAATTGAGAAAGCAGGTTGCAGAACATCATCTTGTGTCTTGGACAGCATGGGAACCCGAGCAGAATGTGACTGTATCCTGCCTGCGAAAAGGTGGAGGTTGCACAGGAGAATGTGATGACTTTTCCTCACTGGTGATCCTCAGTTATAGGTCTTCAAAAGGAACCTCATGGGCTGCCATGAGGCTTTCTACCTGTTGTTTGTCTTGATGGTGTCTGCCTTTGTTAAGATTCTTTTTACAAATATTTTGTCACTAAACTAAGTGTTAGCATTTTCCCAGTAGTTTTTAATCTGAGACAAGTCTCAGCCAGCCAGTGGTACTGTACGCCATGGTACCTATGCAACAGCTGCAGTATATATGTCACACTGTAATGTAGTGATGATCTGATCACCTCGTGTCCACTGTCAGCTTGAGTTACTTGAGTAAACTTGCTATCGGTGGTGTGAGAAGCATGGTATAGTACCTCAGCTGCATTTTGTTGGCTAGAGAGGGATTCTTTCCTTAATATTCTTATCCTCAACGTGGAAAAGTCACATAGTCAGTTGAAAACAAGTATCTGTTCTAGGTCTTGAATATCTCAACTTTCATCAGTTTGCCATTTACCTTAGTGCTGGTTGGGTATCAGGCATTTGAATTAAATAGACAGCCATTAAATAGACAGCCAAAAAAACTCTAGAAAGCTGAACTGTTATTGCAGGGTAATGGTTTTGTTTGTCGTTATTTTTAGCAGTAACCGTGATTTAGATGTATGCTCCTAGCAAAATACCAGCCACATAAACATCTTGGGTCATCATGACAGGTATTTGTTATTCTGGTTTATGGTTATATAGGAGCATCTAGATTTTTTTTTTTTTTCTTTTGTGGTTAAAAGGGAAACTGCTAACTGTGTCGTTAAACCCTTAACTTTTGTAGTTCATCTTCTGGGGGTTGCATGGGAAGGGAAGTTATATGCAAGCTTTTCTTGATGCAAGCTATAAAATAGTTTCCTCTATAACATTATTTAATGTTTCAAAGTTTTATCAGGTTTGATAGTGTCTTTTCTTGCTACATTATGAGACAGATTTATTTGGAAATTTTCTTAAGCCAATTGAAGAAAAAGCCTGCATGTGCAACGACTTAAAGAGAAAGTCATCATCGTGGTGTTTCTGAAACACTTTTTTTCTGTTGTTGTGCTTCACTACCCCCCACTGCCCCTCCTTTGCTTTGTCACATCTCAGAAGATTTGTGGAAGGAAAGTGCAAAGAGATTTTCTCAGTTTCCTAGGCTGCGGGCTGATTAGACCTGTTGAGGTGCACTTTGGCTCTGTGACAGCTCTTGACAAAACTTGTAGAGCTGGTGATTCCCTTGAGGGAAGTTTTTAGTACATAACTCTTAAATAAGAAAACATCTGCTGGTTTTCTTATGATGTTTCTCCCTTCTCTTATTCCACCTTTCAAAATTAAAGATGTAGGAAATAACTGAAAACAGTCTTATTTTCCCCCTAGAATAAAATAATAAGACTTTTTTAAAGAATATTGCTTCCATATACAAGTTTAACTCTTGCTGAGGTTCATCGCAGAGGTAGATGGGTCAGAAAATTATCACAGAATTGACATTAGTGCCCATAATTGCTAGCTTTTTTTTTTTTTTCTTTTTTTCTTAATCTTCCAGCTTTTGGCATGAGTGTTCACAGAGCAAATTAATTATGCTGTTTATTCTTTTTTGTGATATAAAAGCAATTGTAAGGTCTTGCCTGGACATCCATAATAAGCAAACAAAACTAAATTTATTTGTAAATTTCTGCACTGGATGGTTTCCATAGATAACTGAAATTGCCATCTTTAGAGGTCACACAATTACCTCTCAAATCAACATTGGTATGTTTAGAATAAAGTCATTTTCAAGTCAAAGAAATAAATAATCCAAAGTCACCTGGGAGTATTACACTGGGACCAACAAAAAACGTGGCAGGCCTTCATGTCTTACACCTTGGCTGCTTTTCTGCTCAGTGCTTCTGAGAGAGAATATGGAGCTGAGGGTAGTACTGAGAGGTTTTTTTGTCCCATCAAGATATTACAGAGAAATTAGCTGTGAATTGTTTGACAGGAAGATTTCTAGTAGTCCATATTCAGAGCACAAGTTACCTATACCTTTGTGTTTGTGAGGTTTCAGGGCTTCTACACTCTCCTCATAAAGAAGTTACTGAAACAAAAATTACTTTTTTCCACTTAAATGCGTCCAAAACCTTGCTATCACTTTTTATTAAAAATGTGAAATGAATTTTTAGCAGAGCTTTGACACTTGCATTGTTAATGTGCCTTCAGGCGTGTAATTAGTAGAAGAGTTTAATCTTTTATATTCCATACTTTGATCAGAGTAAATAAGCTCGGAGAAGCTATAAAGTATTGACCAGCATCTTTGATAAAAAAAAAAAGTTGTAAGCAGCACTTGAAGATACTTTCATAAACTTGAATGCACATCATTAGTTCTGCATATAATAGAGAGCATGTTCACTTATATTGCTATTATTGGTATATCAATCCAGCCCATAGATTGTTGGGGCTGCTTTTCTCCCTTTCCCTGTTTTTATTTAGAAACTTGTGTTGTTTTTCAACATTCATGGAGAAACTTGAAAACTGATATCTGTAGCAGCCTAACAAATAAATTATTTATTCTATAGCTGATTCCATTCTAAAAAGTTTGATCTATCGTTAACAAAATGTATCCGGTAAGCTGACTGGTAAGAAGCAGCTGTTCACATCAATATTTTTGAACACATAATGAAGACTGAAGTTAGGGTGCCTAAACTAAAATATGAATTTTTCATTGAATTAGCAGAACAGAAGTCAAGTTTGAAAAATTGGCCCTTTGGGTCATAATAAGAAGATTCAAAGCTTTTATAAAATATCATGTTGAAAGGTTTGAATTTCTTAATTCTATACTTTTCTCAAACCTGCATAGATCAGCCCAGTCACTAATTGATGTTAGTGGGTGAAATAATCAGCAGATTTCTTTTCATGGAACATCTAAACCTTTCCCTGACATTTGGTGTTCTAAAATATTCAAAATAAAATGAAAATTGTATTTTTCAAACAAAATTTAAATGTTTAGGTACCTCATAGTTAATCTATAAAAAACATTCAAGAAATTTGAAAAGATCTTCTTCCAGAACCTGAGAGAGGCCTACAGGAAAGATGGGGAGGGACACTTTATCAGGGAGTGTGGTGACAGAACCACAGAAGGGGTAATGGTTTTAAACTGAAAGAGTGGAGATTTAGATTAGATACCAAGATGAAATTCTTTCCTGTGAGGGTGGTGAGGCACTGGAACGGGTTGCCCAGAGAAGCTGTGGCTGCCCCATCCCTGGAGGGGTTCAAGGCCAGGCTGGATGGGGCTTTGAGCAACCTGGTCTGGTGGGAGGGGGTTGGAACTTGAACTTGAGCAATTAGCACAGGAGTTAGCACATTTTCCCGTTTCTTCTTCCAAGTGGTTTCCTGCAAACACCTTGTCTGGCATGCTAAACCACAGCGGAATTTGATGTTCCTGGCCTATAAAGGGTAAATTTCTGGCTGCACCTCCAGGTATATTCGCCATTGCAGGTAAGCGTCATCTTGAGGGAAGTGTTAGGCCCAGCCTTAAGAGAGAAGGCAAGATTAATCAGAAAGTCTAATGACTAGATTATGGTAATTTTTTTTTGTTTCATTTATTTCCATAAGAAAAATGAAAATGTCTTTTTGATTCTGAATTTTACAAAACTAAATTGATATATTTGTGATGTGCTTCAGATCATACTGTATACAAATCCTGAAAGGAGAATTCTGTTGTGAAAGTACGTATGTTCAGTAAGTAGTACCTGAAACACAGGACATAATGAGAAAAAATACAACCCTGAAGTAAACTTCATGCTAATTTTAGGAACCATGAAAACAATACAACTATTTTATTTCATATAGCTTTTGGTTGCTTCACAGTCTGCAGAACACATTTAATATTCAAAGGAATATCTACAAATAATTCTAGATTATCTTTGAGGAATATCAGTTTATGTATTTTAAATATGGCTTACATATAAACAAACCCACTTAAATATAAAAGAATTTTAAAGAATTGTGGTTGTGATCTCTAAATTATGAAACTAGAAATGAGCTCATGACTCAAATCTATCTTTATTACAACCCTGAATCCCACACTTGCATTTTACCTCAGAAGCAAATGGCAACAAGGTAACAAGAAGCAATGATTTAACATCAAGAAAAGACAACCTTTTGAAATTCTGTTGTCTTTTTATAGGGCAGATCACTGCTTCTACATTTTGTTAGATGACATTATTGAGACTTCAGACACGGGGTAAAAGGAGATTTGACAGATAATGCTTAGAGATTAGGTATTTCAAAGTATTTTGTAAAATAAGGTAGTATGTCAAATATCAAAATCATTTAGACTATTGCTGAAGAGATGAACATATAACTCAACTAAATAGTGAATTTAATGTGGTTTTAATTAATTTACCCACCTCTAGACAATTTCTCAATATTTTTGCCCTTCTCAAAGGCTTTCCTTTTTTTAAAATTAGTTAGATTTACTTGTTCATAAACTATTTATCTCTGAAAACACAAAAATGAATCACTTTCCCATCTTCATTCTTAATTATTGTGCCATGTGTAAATTGTGTTGATTTATTTACCAAAACAGAATTAATTTTGTAGCTAATATATTTCGATCTGGAATATCAAAAGAAATGTACTGTAACCAGAAACAACCTTTCTAAGCATAATCGTGCTAATTTCTCTCAAAAGAGACATTTACTTTGGGGCTTTGTGATGGAAATATGTTACAGGCCTTTGTAAACAAATAAATGTAGTTACAGAACAAGGGGTAATGGCTTTAAACTGGAGAAGAGCAGATTTAGATTAGACATTAGGAACAAGTTCTGTACTGTGAGGGTGGTGGAGCACTGGAACAGGTTGCCCAGGAGGTGGTTGAGGCCCCTTCCCCAGAGACATTCAAGGGGAGGCTCGATGAGGCCCTGGGCAACCTGGTCTAGTTGGGGGTGTCCCTGCTGACTGGGGGGGGGTCGGACTAGATGACCTTTGAGGTCCCTTCCAGCCCAGATGATTCTATGATAGACTGATTTTACTTCAATTTATTAGTGGATGGTGTCACAACAGAGAGTAACAGCTTTCTGGAAACGCTGTCTTCTCTGAAACTGGAGCAGAGTCAAATGTATTTCACACAACTAGGCACATCAACCGAGTGTAAATCACAGAGTAGATAATTACATTGCCCCAGGAAATCAGATAGCTCTTCTGTTCTGCCCAGCTTTGGGCTCTGAATCTTCATGTAGCATCCAGTTGCCGTGGTAGCCAGGCATCAGGTGTGCTTGCTTTGATCATCTCTATTCTTTACCTACTTTCAGGTGTTTTGTGAAGCTTAAAACAACAAATGTGTTCAGGTGCAAAGGTGCCAGGTGGGACATAAATTAACGACTTTTCTAAGACAGAGGTTGTCATGAATTATCTGAAGGTAAACAAGATCTTGTACTGATACTGCAGTTTTTAGATGTCTCTTGAGGATTTTTTTGATTATTGTCCTCCTACTTTGTTTAATTCCATAAAATCCAGCCTAACTGGGGGTGGGAAGGATGCTACTTTCTTCTCTTTAATTTGTTTTTCAATCTAAATGAGAAAGGATCTTTACTTGAATTTGAAATTATTACAGTGAATTTCTGCTGGCACAGTAGAGGACAGACTTGATCCCAGTGCTCCGTAGATACCATGCCAGCTGTTTGCCATTTCATATGTATGAAGAGTTTATCCAGTCTCTTTTAAATCCTATATATCTGGCATCAGGGATCCAAGTGGTTCTTATTTCATCTGTTGCATCCATCTGTTTTGTCTTCTCTTGACATTTTAAATTTGTAAGCTCTTCTGAGCAAGGATCACATCATTACAATTGCATAGTGATTCTCACCATAGGTCTAGAATCTCTGAGCATACCTGTCATACAAATAATTATGGAAGAAACCAGCAATCCAAGCCTAAATGAAAAGGCACAAGTAAATAACATGGGTGGATCTTGATAGTCAAATTAACTGTAAAATAAGAAGGGATGCTAGATGGCTGCACAGAATACAGGAGAAGCCCTCTGAAAAAAGTGTATACATTATGCTAGAAATACTTCAACTCACAAATTTTCATTTTGGTCAAATCTGAAAACATCAGGAAAAAAAATGAGGGTTTTGCTTTCTAAATCGAAGTGAGAGGAGCTGTCAACTATTATTGTTAAACCAAACTGTGAAATACTTGAAGTCAGCCTGCTAGACTGTGCCAAATAACTTTGGGTGCAGAACAAAGCAGTTAATATATGCAAGTAGCTTATCATTATGTAGGATAGAGCTGGAAAGAAATGTCTTGTCCAAAACTTCCGTCAGAAAAATGCTGTTGTTAAGGTGGCAGTAATGCAAGCCTGTAAATTTTAGTCCACACCATGACAATTTTACTGTTGGATTGCAAAAACAGGCAGCCAAGCTCTGTCTGCAACAAAATTCTACCATCATAGAATGGTTTGGTTTGGAAGGGACCTTTAAAGGCCATTTAGTCCAATGCCCCCTGCAATAAGCAGGGACATGTTCAACTAGATCAGCCCTGTCCAGCCTGACCTGGGATGTTTCCAGGGATGGGGCATCTACCACCTCCCTGGGAAACCTGTACCAGTGTTTCATGAACCCCACTGCAAAAAAATTCTTCCTTATATCTAGTCTGAATTTACCCTCTTTTAGTTTAAAACCATTACCCCTTGTTCTGTTGCAAGAGGCCCTCATAAAAAATCTGGCTCCATATTTCCTGTAGGCCCCTGCAGATATTGGAAGAGACTTTAAGGTCTCCCCGGAGCCTTCCCTTCTCCAGGCTGAACAACCCCAGCTCTCTCAGCCTGTCCTCATGGCAGAGGTGCTCCATCCTGTTGGAACATGTTCAGCTGAGAACCGCAAAGATGATCGGAGCGCTGGAGCACCTCTCCTGTGAGGACAGGCTGAGAGAGCTGGGGTTGTTCAGCCTGGAGAAGGGAAGGCTCCGGGGAGACCTTATATCTGGGCCTTTCAATATCTGAAGGGAGCTACAGGAGAGCCGGAGAGGGACTCTTTGTCAGGGAGTGCAGTGACAGGACAAGGGGTAACAGTTTTAAAGTGGAAGAGGGGAGATTTAGACTGGATACCAGAAAGAAATTCTTTCCTGTGAGGGTGGTGAGACACTGGAACGGGTTGCCCAGAGAAGCTGTGGCTGCCCCATCCCTGGAGGGGTTCAAGGCCAGGCTGGATGGGGCTTTGATCAACCTGCTCTGGTGGGAGGTGTCCCTGGTCATGGCAGGGGGGTTGGAACTTGATGATCTTTAAGGTCCCTTCCAACTCTAACAATTCAATGATTCCATGATCCTTTGGATCACAAAATCGTTGTGCCTTTGGCCCCAGTGTGTTTTGAGTGCTTCTCATCCTTTAGAATGAAATCCTAAAATACTCCAAGTCTTACCTCATTCATAGCGTAACATACCTCTTCTGTCCCCGAACAAAGAGCTGTTTCTGATCAAACTGCATGGGGTTTTGCATCCACTAATGTATGTGTCAGAAATTGAAGAAGATTTAATTGTAAATGTGAAAAGAAAACAACTAAAAGACAGTAAAGCTACTTCAGTCCCCTTCAAGCATCTAGCCATAAGTCATGGTGGCCAGTCTGGCCTCGAGAAGCAAGTTATGTAGCAGAAGTACAAAGTGCAAGTATGGCTGTTCTGCTTCCTTACCCATTTCACAAGCCAGAATTTTTCGGCCCTTGGACCACTTACTTTGCATATGTCTAAAATTTTGCCCATGACTTTGATAAAAGTGTCTGAATTCTTCTGTTGCTGCACAGACCAGCAAGTAAACGTAGAAGGTGTTTCCAGAAGCTGTGCTACAACCATCTCCAAAAAAAAATTAAAATAAAATCACTTCTTTGATCAATACATTATTTCAATATTTCACCTTTACCTATACGTTTCTACTATTTTTATCCTTCCGCCCACTTTCTTTCACTTTTCTGCCTTGTTACTGCAAAATGGTTGAAAGGGGGCAAAAAAGCTAATGGGAAATGAATTCCTTTTTCAGTTTTTGTTTGAGAAAGCAAGGCAAAAACTGAAGAAAGAATAGGGAGAAGTATTTGAAAGTGATTCTAATAATAATACCATAAGGAAACACTGGCATTATACAACCCCATCTGTTAAAAGGCTTATCGAGTAAAGAAATCTTTGAGTTCTAATACACAATTCTAGAAAAACATCTTTTCATGCTCTGTAGCAGTCAAAGAGCAATTGAGCATTAGGAGTTGTCAGACACAGAATAAAGAAAATACAGAAAACATCCTCATGCCCACTGTGTGTGTGTGCGAGTCCACATGCTGTATTCAAGCAAAGCTATGTTTGTCCTCATCCCAAACTGCAGATATATTGGATCTGGGGAATATGAAGATGAGTGAAAAGGACAAGAAAAAGAAGAAATTTTCTCCCAACACAGGGTCAATAATTGAACCAAGAAGCTTCAGCCTAGAAAAGGGGTGTCTGAAGAGGTCTGTAAAATCTACAGTAATGTGTCCAGTCTTGAGTCTTGGGTTCCCTGGTACAAGAAAGAGAGAGACTTACTGAGGCAAGTTCAGCACAGGGCCATAAAGATGATTAAGGAACTAGTCCATCTTTCTGATGAGGAGAGGCTGAGCGAGCTGGGGACGTTCAGCCTGGAGAAGAGAAGGCTCAGGGGGGATCTTATCCATGTACGTAAATCCTTGAGGATGATGAAGAGTGTGTCAGACTCTTCTCAGTAGTGTCCAGTCAGTCCAGTGGTCAAATATGGGTGCTCAGCTTTGAAGTCTTCATCAGTGGAGATGCACAAAACCCACAGTCCTTGACAACACATGCTTTGGATGACCCTGCTTGAGCTTGGACTAGGTGGTCTCGGGAGGCCCTGTCTATTCTAAGTTACTCTGTGGAAAATCCTGAGTAATATCGAAAAAAGTGAACAAGAAATGATTGCTTTTTCTCTTTCTTAATGAACAGATGGTATCAAAAGGAAATTAGCAAGAGAAAGGTTTGAAATAAATAAAAAGAAGTGGTTTTTACACAGTGCATAATTGAACTATGGAGCTCCTTATCATGGTGTTTTGTGGATGCTAAATAGCAATTAGATAAATGCAGGGAAGAAACATTCATCAAGGTCAGTTAAACACAATGTTACCCACAGTTCATGAATTTCCTGAACCTACAAGCTATTGGAAACTGAGAGAATACAACACAGAAATATTAGTATATTCTTGCCCTTCTGCTCACTCCTCCTTTGACTGGTCACAGTTGAAGACATGACATGATACAATTGACCTTGCATGGTTGGTCATATGTTTTAAAGTATTATGCATTTGTATTCTGTTGCAAATCTATTTTGTTGTAAATGCTCTGTAAAAAGAGCCTAAGAGAGAAATGGATGTCTGTCTTGGAAAAGGAAAATATGCCTCGAACAGAGAAAGAAATTATTTGCATAGAGGGCATATTTGTTGAGCAAGAAAGTTCCATTCTCATGTCTGATTTTGATGAATACTGTATTTTAAGACTTTTTTATTAATTGATGTTTAATATATAATACATGAAATTCCATACTGAAAAGTATTCAAGCACAACTGAAAATTTAATATGCTTTGCAGAGGCCTGTTGTAATTCTGAGGTATACAGGTATAAATAAAATTACTTGAATTACTTAGAGTCAAATGGGAATTAGGAAATCAGTTCTTTTTGCAAAACACAGGAGTATAGCTATATATTAGGAGGCTTAAAGAGTTTCCCATTTTAAAAAGCAAATCATACAGTTCTAGGAAAATCTGAAGCATATGCTGAAGAAACTGTTCATCCTAATTAATTCTTACACCAAACAGTGAAGATCTTGATTTGCACAAGACAGAATACTGACAATATCTGTCATGCACTAAATTGAGGAGACTAAGCCCTGGAGGTTATTTTTTGCTTTTATTATGAAATACAAAGCAAATAAAAAAGCAGGTATGGTCTAACTTATAGAGCAGGGAAGGAAAAGGCTGGATAAGAGAGTCTCCTTATTTCTTTTTTGGGCTGGAGACCTCTATATTCAAACTGAGAAGAATGAACAAGTGGAAGTGACAGGATTTTGTGCTAAGAATCCGTACAAGGTTGAAAATGTTGAAAAATTAGACAGCATGGGGATTAATTGAAGTCTGGGCAAGTAAATTCTCTCTTGAAGATGAGAGCAGCTGAAGCTGCCTTTGAACTGATGTCAGTGGGACACTGTGATTAAATACAACTTGTTTTTAAAGCGCTGCTGGTCCCTGTGGAGCACTGATTAGGAACCCAGGTCAATTATATGTTGATATTTGTTTAAACCCGCTTTTTTCCTGCGCTTGCCAGCATTGCAAGCCTTTGGAGTGGGATGGTAAAAATGGGGAACTCCAGGTTACTAACCTGGAAAGGCTGTTAGTTCTGGGTAGGAAGAATCCCGTGGAATATCACGTCTATATATTCCTCCAAGTTCATTCAGGACAGCCCAACTTCTGGTTTTGATTTCCTCCCCTCCACTCCTCCCCACATCTGCCCTGGGTGAGTATGACCTGCTGTGGCTGGTAACACATCTTGATGCTTGCTGTGCCTTCAAGCTGTCACGAGCTTCATCTGGAGAGCTGAACTCAGCTGTAAATATTCTAAGTCCCTTTATCTATAGTTTGATTGCTTTGATAATATTCTTCTGTCATGTGTGATGACAGTTAAAGAACACTTAAATCATCAGACACAAAAGAAACATGAAGGAGCAGTGCCGGATGAGGGGGAAAAAAAAAAAACCTTTTATTTAAACTTTTTTATTTAAACAGTGGGATCTTAGGGAAAGAAAGAGGAGGAACCTGAATGCTTAAGATGACTTTTAAGCAGAATTTGAGTGTCTGTGCTAACACCACCACCCACTGTGTCGGGCAGAACTTCTACAAATGCTCTCTTTGACCTTAAAATTTGTGCCTGAGGATAAGCACAATTTTATGCCTGTTGTGCTAGGTTTAGGCAACACTAAAACATAAATCAGGACTCTGAGAGCAGGTGACCCTCAGTTTGTAACTGGCTTAATCTGATGGGTTTGCTCTGAGGAAATACAGAATGTGCCCTTCAGGAAGTTTGGACCTCACTCAGTCACACCAGCCACATCACAGCAGTTGTCTGCTACGGATAAAACTTTCCCAAGGAAAAGGAAAGCCAAAGGCTGTGTCCTTCCTGGGTTCCAGGCTGCAAACCAGGGGCTGACATCCTTTCCTTGAGCGCTGCTTGTTTCCATAGGGTGCCCTATGGTTTCCCCCAGTGAACTCTCTGCTGGATGATCAAGTGAAAGTCCACCATTACTCCAGGAGCTGGAGCAAGGAAGAGGCCAGAACCAACCCCCGATGTGGCGTGATCTGCCAAGCTGTTGGACTCCTCAGTAATTAGAGCTCACAAAAGCAGCTAGTTTTGATGACTGATTGATATTAATTACCTTTAGGATATAATCCCTCCTGTCTCTGACTATTCAAATACTCGCCTGAAAAGTCAAGAGAGAAAAAGATGAAAAATCCCCTCTTGGAAACTGTTTCCATATCCATTATTCTTACCCATTGGCTGCTAATTATTCACTGTGTGTGAGCTCACATTATCGTACATTGCAGAAAAGGCACCATAAAAGATGTGATAGATAGCATTTATGAACACAAAGAGCTTTGAAAAACCACTTTTAGTCCATAACAGCCAAGTCAAGCCTACGCTCCAATCAGTCAATCGCCTCTTACACAGTTTGGACAGACTTTCCTAAAACTCAGCATATAGTGATTTTGTTCTCTTCAATCATTCTCATTTGCTGTGAGAGCAAACCGTGGCCATGCTGACAAATGGAATTGAGGGTGTTGGGGTTTTCTCCCTCTCCTGAAAGAAGTCAAAACTATAGATATGTTTGTATGTGTATACTTAGTTCAGGTTTGTTTTCAGAATGGTACTTTCAACTGGTGGTAATGTCCTTGTCAGCAGATTAACTATGGTATACTGAAATAGTATTTACTACAGGAAAAAAAACCCAGAGTGGCACAGTGGTACATGAGAGCCTGCTCTAGGAGGAATAGTTTTCCCCTGAAGGTGGTAACGCTCGTTCTGGGGGTTTCACTATAACCATGTTCTGGGGTCTCTCAATATGTAAAATAAACCCCTGTCAAAGGGAAATTAACAAATTCTGTGATTCTGTGTCTATTTTTGTCAGTTAGGTTGATGGTTGGACAAGATGATCTTTAAGGTCCCTTCCAACCTAGAAGATTCCGTGATTCTGTGATTCTGTGATTCTGTGAAGGAAGCCTCACTAGGATTTAAACGCACATAAATCAATTCCTGTGCACTGCTTAGGGCCCAAAAAAAGCTGTTGTACGAGTGGGGAAGGCTCCCTACATGACAAGGAACACAGGTACTCACTGAGCAGTACCATGGGAGGAAGGGGAGACCCCAGAGCTCCTCCTGCAGCCCTTAGGGAGTCTCTCTCTGCTGTTCCTGGTCATGCAGGAATAAGGAATAACCTTCTTAGCAATAAGGTTATGTCTGTGCTGGCCATACAGCTCTTTTGCCCCATCCCTGAAGAGCATCATTGCTGGAGTCCTCCCTGCTGGACCAAACCTAATTGAATGCAGCAATGTGGCACTTCCTTCCTCTTAAAGGCGGCTGAGCTTGCCCTTTCCAAACAAGTCCAGTCCTTTCTCCGTTATCCTGCTGCCTTCTAAGGGCTTTCTGGCACTGGCTGAAATGTTTTGCAGAAATTTCATTATGGGCTGAAGGTGGTTTAGAAGGTTGGCTCCCATTCAGCTCGACACTTAGCCATTTGATTTTAATAATCAAATAATCCAGTGGGACAACTCAAAGACCTTTAATGAGATGGATTAAACTTCTTGGAAACAAGGGGTTTAATATGTTAAAAGCCATTGGGCTTTTCTGTTTGCCTCAGGCATGCCAGCGAGGTTATAGGAGACTTCTCTGGAGTTTGAATTTGGTGAACTAAAGCTGTTTTCCAAGAGACATGCACAAGTGAAGAAAGGTAAGCAAAATACTCAAGAATTAGTCACAAAAGGAGAAAAAAGACAGAAAAAGAACAACTTGAAGAACCCCAAGAGAACTCTTGGCTTAAATTCTGATCTCTATAGGTCTGGTTTGCATAAACAACCCAATATCTGTTTTGCAGATGAAGAGACTTCGTGGTTGTGTGTGGTTGGGTTGTTTTTTGTTTTGTTTTGTTTTGTTTGCTTGTTTGGTTTGGTTTGGTTTTTTTGTGAATTAGAGGCAATAAAACATCCACAGTAAAAGAAAATGGAAATAACAAGACAAATTAATCGACAATAAGCCTGAAGTCTTACTCTAGCAGAAACATCTTTTCCTATTAAGAATAGGAGAAAAATATTCCTATGACTCTTCACATGACCTCAAAGTTTGGCTACATCTAAAAAAGGGTCACCATTTAGAAACTAGGCGACAACATGTAGGATGCTGGTTCTTGGTGAATCTGTTGGTGAGGTCTCACCTACACTGTACATACCATTTTGTAACACCTTTTATTATTGTTAATGTTAAATTTAAAACAATCAAAACTGTCTGCAGGTTCACCTTGTGAGGATGCCCTTTCCACTGTCCTTCAGTGTCCTTTCGAAGAGCATGGGGCAAACTTGGCCAGGGGCTCTATGGGTGCAAATCCATGTAAAATAATTCTGATAAAGTCTGGACCTTTCCCCTGACCATCCCCGTTTGCAATTTATTGCAAACTACTGGAGCAGTCTGAGCCTAGTGAAGGTTTTAAAGAAGTGCTGTTACGCAGTTTGAGGAGCCCCTCAACTTTAGAGCCAGGCCAAACAGGGCAAAGAGGTGCACTTTGCTGGGATTACATCAAGGGGCAACAGTTGTAACAGCTTTACCCAGCTTTGCAGCTCTGGCTCCAAGCACTTCAATAAATTACTATTTCCAAAACCCTGATGGTCTGTGGTTTCATGCCTCTCGCAGAGGGCCCATTTTTTCACAAGCTTCAACATCTGCAGAGAGGCTGAGTGGCTGGACGTGAGGCAAGCAGACAGAGAATGATCCCTCTGGCTAAGGCAGGGATATGTTTAAGGACACGATAATCCCTTTCTCTCTGAGAAGCAGTGGAAAAGCTCCATAATGGAGCAGACGTTCCCTGAACTGTACAGATGTCACGTTAATGCCGTACCCAGGTGTACAATGGAAGCTAATTGAGGAAACTGAGCAAAAGATTGGTGCATGGCAAAAGATGTCAGTCCGGCACGCAGAGCCCAGGTGTTCCGTGGGAACTAATTAGATCAGGGAGTGAAGGCAAGATGAGGCTTTGACAGGGGAGGCAGGAGGCTTGGGAGGGAGAAAAAGCAGAAGAAAGGAATAATTAAATTAAGGAGGTTTGGTGCGGGGAAAGGGGGGGTGGGGAAGTGGTGCTGTAAAAAATGCACAGCCTGTGGCTTTGGGACAGTCGGTAGGATTTGACGAAAATCCCACGATGACGTGCAGCAGAGCTGTTCCTCTCTGAGGCTCCCTGGTGCTGCTGGTAGCTCGTAGCAGCATTTGCAAGTGAGTCCCTCCCAGCAGAGCCTGGGCACGCATTTGGGGAGGGGAGGGGAGGACTGGGGAGACCCAAGGATGTGTGCTCTACAATCCCCATCACCCCCAGCTGAAATCTTTCATGAGACGACAACAGGAAAAGCGGTCCTGCCTCTCTGATAGACAGGTTTCTAAAACATTCCCTACGCCCTAGTTTTGAGGTTATTTTCCTCCGTGTACAAGGCTATGTGAAGGCTGCTCTGAGGTGCTGCTGGAGTACAGACCCGTTGTCACAGAACACTAGAACAGAATTATAGAATTCTTCTATAGAATTATAGACTTCCAAGATCATCGAGTTCAACCATTAACCTAACACTGTCAAGTCCACTGCTAAACCTTGTCCCTAAGGACCACGTCTACCCGTCTCTTAAATACCTCCAGGGATGGCGACTCAACCACTTCCCTGGGCAGCCTGTTCCAGTGTTTGACGACCATTTTGATGAAGAAATTTTTCCTAATTCCAGTGTAAACTTCCCCTACTGCAGCTTGAGGCTGTTTGCTCTTGATCTATTGCTTGTTACTTGGGAAAAGAGACTAAACCCCTCTTCGCTACACCCTCCTTTCAGGGAGTTGGAGAGAGCGAGAAGGTCACCCCACAGCCTCCTTTTCTCCAGGCTGAACAACCTCCAGTTCCCTCAGCTGCTCCTCACAAGACCTGAGTTCCAGACTCCTCACTAGATTTGTTGTCCTTCTCTGGACACACTCCAGAACTTCAATGCCTTTCTTGTAGTGAGGGGCCCTAAACTGATCCATGGGGGATGTGGAGAGCTAGGCATGCCAGGGCTGGGCTCTTTCCACCTCCAGTGCCAAAGTGAGGGCACAGGGAGTAGTGGTATGCAGCTCTCTTTCTCCCTTGATGGCAAGGGTGGACTAAACCCCCTAACGTAGGTAAAGTGTCTCAATTTTAGACTTGCTAACTTGAGTTGAGGTGAGCTTAGCAACCTGAAAGCTTTGTGGCACCAGAGTAGCATTGTTGTAGGATGTTTTGCCATCTGCCTGGAGAACTTGTTTGCAGTCCACGGGGTAACCTAGTATAGTTTTCATCTGTTTGCAGGCTGAGTGTTCACTTTGTGCATATTAAACTATATTACTGCTTGTTCTTACTGATGTAACATAATAATGATGCAAAAATGGTGTCAGTTCTGAGTTTCCTATGGAATTTGGCTTGTTTTGTCACCATCTGTCTGCATTACTGACTTTCAAAACTGTAGGCTGTGAGATAAAGACTGATAGTTTTGTCAAGCCACCTCTCTGGTGTTTGGCTTTTTCCAGACAAACTGATGAAAACACACACATTGAATCCTAGTCATGTCTTAGAGGGAGAGAATAACCCCTAAAGTAATCAAGTAATAACTATTCTGAAATGCTTAACCAAAAGCTAATGAAGTGTTTTAGACCTCTATGTACTGGATCTTGTATGGCTATTTATCTTCTTCAAAGAAGATTTAAAAAAAAAATCCAAAAAGCAGCAGCAGGAGTGCTTTATTTATCTGAACAATGATTTGTTTAAAAAAAAAAAAAAAGGGGTCTGTAGAGGGTATGGTTTGAGTTGGACGTTTAAGCAATTTCTGACACTTAAATATCAGGAAGTACACTGGACCTCATTGATTGTAGTCATCCGATAATTCTGGGATGACTGCAAACCCATGAATTGCTCTGGCCCTCGTACATTTAGTTTATAGAAGATCCTGACAAAGGTAAGTTTTGTGCTGATTTATACATGAATGGTCTTTAGAGGGTGGAATTTCTAACCTGCTTTGTTTTTCAGGGAGACGAAGAACTGTTTCTGCTGTTTTCAGCATGTAATAAATTGAGCGTTTATCTAATTCACAGTAGTTTTCGTGACACAATGTCTCAGGTCTTTAGGTGACTCCTTGGATTTCCATTTTTCTTGTATAATTTCCTCTTACCCTCATTTAGGTTTTGTAAAGTCCAAATTAGGTTAGACACTCTGGTTTTAAAAGATCATTTATGTACATTAACTCAGGGAGGAAAAAAACCCACCACACAACACTTTGGCATTGAGCAAGGTCTTAACGGCCGTGCAATCACATTAAACCGAATCTGTCCTAAAATTTGTTCTCCCCAGGCAGAATGGGCACAGCAAACCATTTGACTGAATTGCTCCACTGGGAGTAGTTATATGCTACATTTTTTCCGCAGTATGCCAGGTTCCCTGCCATCCCTTCAGCTGCATTGATACAACTATGTGTGGGGTTGCAGTTTACACCAGGTCTCTGAAATTATCTGGGTTAGAACAAATAATACAACCTCGTTTTTTATTTTATCCTTTCTTTGTACATTTTTGCCTTGCCTGGCAGCACTGTAGACTCTCGTGCTCGTACAGCAGAGGAGCAGGGAGGGGTGCAGGCAGGATTCAATGGCTGGGGAGGGAAGGGAATCATAGAATCATAAAATTGTAGAACCATAGAATGGTTAGAATTGGAAGGGACATTAAAGATCATCAAGTTCCAACCCCCCTGCCATGACCAGGGACACCTCCCACCAGAGCAGGTTGATCAAAGCCCCAT
>JAOTQQ010000019.1:5975606-6009578 GCA_026546715.1 Gallinago undulata | reverse complement strand
GTGTCCCCAGAGCCTTCTCTTCTCCAGGCTGAACAACCCCAGCTCTCTCAGCCTGTCCTCATAGGAGAGGTGCTCCAGCCTCCTCCATTTTTGTGGCCCTCCGCTGGACCCACTGAAGGGAGGGTGGGGGTGATGGGAAAGTCTTTAGAGAAGGAAACTGAAGAAGTGTGTATAGTTTCATCCTTGCTTGCAATGCTGTTTGCTTTCGTGATAGACAAGCGTTTGAGCTGGGCATGTTGGCAACAGACAGTTTCCTTTGAAAGGGAAAGAAGATGGACTGTGACCCCCAGTTTGAAGGGAAGGACCAGCACAGGAATGCTGTATAGCACATGCATTTTCCTGGCACATATGATGGATTCCTTTTTAATACCCCCAGCACTTTGTAATTTGAACTGCTGCCTGCTATTTATTTTGCTTTAATCTGTGTCATTTCTCTGTGTTTTTTTATCTTCCTTCCCACTGCCCCTCAAGTTATGTACTTCTAGACAGGTCCCTATAATATTAGGGTGTCTTTTCAAGAAGAGGGGCCTGGGTTTGTGGGGAGGGAAAAGCTCAATAAATTATCCATGCAATTTGTAACTGTCAGAGTACAAAATACAAAATACTTAAAAAAAATAAAATAAAGCAAATGTTTGCATTTACATTCCATACTGGGAACTTATATTTCAAACTAAAACTAAAGCCTTTATCTGAACTGTCAGTGTTATAGATGGTGCCTTTATATATATAAAAATTTGCATAGTTTTTATCAAAGTGATGCACTTAACTGATTTAGCATTCCAGCCTTTCCTTTAGGAAGGAGGAAAAGATAATATTTTAAAAGAATATGACAAATGGGTCGCCTTTACTCAGGACAGTCCATCAATCTGTCTTGCATTAGTTCACTTTGGACACAGAAGCCCTTTTTGGTGGTTGTTAAGGGTACACTGTCTGTGAGAAGGATTCTGGGCTTGGTCTTCCATCTTGGTTTTCAGTCTCTATCCATAAAGTGTCACTCCTCCCATACTCTTATGGCACCAGAGGTCCTGCACATGATGGTGAATATACTGGAGATTAATTTAGGACTTGCCAGTTGGAGTAATGAAGGTTGGGTTGGTTTTTTCAAGCCTTGCATTAAGTTCAGGATTTCATTTCCACATCCTCTTGAGATCACCTGTAATTTAGAGTTATGGTTTAGTGATGGTGTTTGTCAGTGTTAGGTTGATGGTTGGATTAGGTGATCTGAAAAGTCCCTTCCAACCTAGGCAATTTTATGGTTCTACTAGTCATTTTGTGTTGTGTGCCCATGCTTCATGCATGGTTCTGCAGTTCTCCCAGAGTAAAGTTCACCACAGCCTAACTCAGTCTGTCAGAGCTCCCTTTCCCTCCCCTAGCACTGGGTAAGTCGTATGGCTACCCAACTTAGGGAGCAAGCCAACAAAAACTTGATCTGTTACTTTTACAGTGTTGGGTTTCTTATGGCTCAACACACCAAACTGATGTACTCAGTGAGCTCGAGAAGATGAGGGCTGGTGCAAGTGGGGCAGGGTGTCTGTTTGTGGCAGTTTGTGGCAATTTAGCTTATCCTGCCATGGAGCAGCATCTTTGAACTGTCACCTCTGACTGTTGACGTGGAGGACTTTAGCACTGAAAGAGCCCGTTTCAGTCTCTGGTGCCTGGCGTGTGGTGGGTTGTGTAACAGTCTTAACCAGGGAAATGATATTAAGGGGTATTCAATCCAGTGCACTAAAGCATAATAGAATTGGATAGCAGGAAGTTTAGGTCAAATAAATTCAAATGGAAAAGAATGAATTCTGTCAAGGTGTTTAAGCACATTGTAAGCTTAGCAAAGAAGGTGGTAAATTCACAGTGGAGCGTTTATGCCAGGACTGGATGTCTTACTTAACGATAAGCTATAGTTCAGCCACCAGCAAGTTATTGGGCTTGATAGTGTTCAGTTAGGAAGAAAGAAAGAATAATTCCCTCCGCCACAGTGGGTGAAATCCTGTGGTCTGTGTTAAACAGAGGTCATGCTTGCAGAGGGCTGTGATCAATTCTCTTTTAAGATCTATGAATCTCTGCTGGTAGGTGTTTTAAGGTTGCCATTTGCTATGTGTTCTACTGAAGATGTGAAGTCCCAGACCTCTGCATATGAAATTTGTTGCAGTTGTATTAATCTCTCAAAAATTATCTAGTCTTTGAACACATATGCCTGAATACAAAGAGCAACAAACTGTAGTGTCATCTAGGCACTCCCAAGTTGCTAGAGCCCTAGAATTTGTATTAAAGTGTCTGTGGGTTAAATCCTATTTCCAGGTATCAAGTGGAAATTGGGCAGAGATTCATTCAAATTTAACCTTTTGTCCCTTGTCTCCCAAATAGATTTCACAGCCTCAGTGTTAGGGAGCCTGGATTCACATCTGGGAGAATCCAATGACAGAAATGGATGGGTCCAAATACTCTAAATAGAGCAGAAAAGAACTTACAGTAGGAGAGATGTGTCTAAAAGCCATGGGTGTGTATGTCCATTGAAAGTCCAGCTCTGGGTGGAATTCTCTTTAGAGACCAATCACCAGATAACATCCATCCTTTCTGACGAAGGTCTCTCTGCCACTGGGGAAAAAACAACAAAAAACAACAAACCAAACCAAACGAAACCATCCAAAAAACTGAAACCAACCAAAAAAAAAACCCTTATCCATGATCTTCTCTATTCTAGAAGTAACCTTGCCACTACCTTCAGTCTTCATTGAAGTCTGTCTACACTCTTCCTGAAGCTCCTCCCCACCCTGTCCCCCACCTCTGGAGAAGTTCAATACAAAGCTAGAATCATAGTTCAAAAGTTCTTCTATCTGCTAGGTTGGTCTGCTGCAATTGTCCCCGGGCTTCACTGGTCCATGGAAAGAATTACTAATGCAGTGGGTACATTACTCTTTTTCTGTGTCTAGACCCTACTGGCAGCTTCCTTCGAGCATTTGTAGCACTGGAGTGTCTTCTAGACAGTGTGCTGTCCATAGAAATGTGACAGAGGTGCTATGGCTTCCCATGCCCTTTGGTTCTTTTTTTATAAATCTCTGAGAGCTTGATCCAGATTATTCACATAAGAATTCCTGATTTTTTTTTTAAAGATGAAAATTTATCTCTCTCATTTATAGAGAAAAGTTTAGAGTCTTCATCTGAGAGGAAGCTGAAAGCTGCAAATCACAACATAAGGATTTTTTTTTTTTTTTCATTTTGAATCTTGTGATTTTTAAAATTTGATCTCACAATTCTTGGGGTGGGGAAGGGCAGACCAGTATATTTATCCTGCTTCTCTTAAATGCTTATACCTCCTGCTATTTACTTCTGTTCTGGGGAAAAGTGAGTTTTACTCACTGTTGAGTTTTACTCACCTGTTGAGATTATGTGAGTCCAATGCAATGGCAAATACAATGTGTTATGGCAGCTCTGGGCAGAGGACTGCAGTTCTAACATGGGCAAAATCCCCCACTGCTGTCTCTTCCTAAGCAGCTAGCGTCTCATCCATTTTCCTTGTTTCCTGTCTTTGATGTTCTTACTGAAATTAATCATTTGACAACAGCAAAGACTTGCTACTGGCCTCCCGTGACTTAGCTATCTATCACGGATTTTATTTAAAATAATAGTACAAAGCCTTCTTTCATTTAAATCTGTTTTGATGTTTGTTTAGGAAGTTCATGAGCTATTATCTCCCTCCCCGCACCCGCTCAAGCCAAAAGTTTAGGAAATTGCTGGTTGCCCATTCACAGCCATGGTGGCCATCTGAAGTGCTTGCTGTCATTGGGATTAAACTAAGCTTGTCCTGCTCCTTCAGCCCAGCTTGCTGCCTTCTTATCTCCTGCTAGAGATAAAGGAGAATCTCTTTGACAGTTTCGCGCTGAGCCCGTGAGACACGCCGAGGCGGTAGCAATCCTGTCATGCAATGCATATTTTGGTCTGGGAATAGTTGTCTGTTCCACACGTTTGTTAGGCTGTGATGTCTCTGAAACAAAAGACCATGGCACAGACCCAAAACAAGACTGGAGTGTAACTCTCCTCTGAAAGGAAGGGCTGTTTGTCGAGGAGGCGGGCGGGCAACCGAGGTGCACGTTAACAGCCTGAAAAGCTAGGAATGTGGTTAAAGTTAGTCATACGCTGGAGAAACAGGCATGAGGTCTTGAAACGGATGTCGCACAGGAGCACAAGGAGCCCAGTTGACTGGCTTGGACTAGATACTCAAGAAACAAAGCTAAGTGAGATGAATTCCAACCTGTGTGATCTACCCAAGTTTATGTCTTGTTGGAGAAATCTGAAGGTCCTTGCCAGTGCCTGACCAAGAAGTTCATGTCCTTTCCTGTCTTGCTGACATCAGTGGGATCTTAAACTGCTCTGATAGATGAACTAGTGAACAGTAAATGGAGACCATCTGGGTATTTGTCTCAAAGTCATGCTACAGCTCCAAAACAATCACTGCAGCCACTATCAAAAAAAAAAATAATTGGCAATTTGGTTTTCTTTTCTTACAGGAATATAGCAAAGGGCCATGTTTCTACAAGAGACAGGCCCAGAACAACACCAAACCAATGCTCTATAACATGGGACTGTCAGTGGTCCCATTTCAAGACCATAATCCATCTGGTTTGTCCAATAATTGTGTTGGCTGAAATATTGGCACCTTACCTTTCTATCAAAGACCTTTCATTTTTTACTGGAGGACTATCTCTGCTGCAGCTGGTGTGGCAGACAGAAATGGATAAATTGGTTCTTGAGTTTTCTTCCATAACACAAAACCTTAAAAATCAACACACATTGACTAAAGTTCTGGACCATGTTGAATATTCAGAGTACGTGAGCTCATGTACCTGTGTACTCCAAAGGCAGAGCTTTATCCCTTATAAGGATAAAGCCTTATATCCCCTTATCCCAAAGGCATAAGCTTACTCCCTTATGAAATCCTGTATTTTAAATGAAAAACATGGTTCTCATGTTCCCTCATATTTCCAATGGCTGAAACTGGATTCCCTGTTTTCTCTTCATGTGAAGAAGGCCTCTACTCACATGTTTTTAAAATACCATTATGAGAGTGGTATAGTCTTGCCCTCAATAATTCCCTAAAATAAACATAAAAAATTTAGTGACTTTTCGAGCGTGGATTCTTCTGTGTTATAGAAAGAGTTTAATTCCCAAAGCCACAGTTCATATGTCTAAATCATTAATTCTGATTGGAGTCCTTAGGTAGAGTCTATGTTGTGCTGCAAAAACAGAGGGTGGTAATTAAGAACAACCAGAGCAAAGTGTTAGTAGTGGTGAGAGTTGAGGAGGGACTGTTAAAATCACACAACAGGAGCTGTATCTTTTCCGTCTAAGCCAAGACTCCATTATTGCCTGTCAGATTTCCCCCAGGAAAAAAACTACCAATGGACTAGCAGAACCATATATGTGGATATTTGCTTCCTTTACCTGCTGGATCAACAGCATGTTCGACAACACTAGTAGGGTTTTCCTGGAAGGAGACCACCTCTGTTAAATTCAACCCAAGCCGAAGACTGTCATCTAGTAATTTAATCTGCTATCAGCCTTGTAATTTGATTTCATTATATATTGTATTAATGCAGTTATTTGATCATTCTGAGTCTATTGATTTACTGATTTAATTTTAATTGTGACCTCAGTTTGACCATCACATTGTTCTGTCTTTAATTGTCGTAGTAAAAACGTAGCATATTAGCTCACTAACAGGCACTCTTAAGTGAACATTTGCTTGCTCATCCTTTTAAATAAATCCATTAAAAGTATACAAAACTGTTTTATTCCTTCTGCCTGCAATGTGGGTCACCCGTTCTGAAGATACAATTAACCTCAAGTGAGAAATTTGCAAGCCACTAAGTTATTGCATTGAAAAGTAAAACCAAGGTCTTTTCACTTTATTATGTAAGACACTATAAAGCCTTCAGTTTCTTGCTGGAGGGAGAATTCCAGAGCAGAGATGAAAAGATAGGATGAAATGAACAGAAATGCTGAAGTTTGGGGTTTTCTTTTTCTTCTCTTTTCCACTAGGACATCACCCAGGGAATACAGTACCACCAAGGGCCCATCTGGTGGCACTGCTAGCTGAAGTCTTCATTTCACAGACAGAAGGACAAATCTTACACAAGAAAAAGAGAAGGAAAAGGACAATTCTCACTAATGTAGTTATTCCTGTTGCAGTGGTCAAGTGAAATGATCAAGCCTCATTTTACTTGCCCGTACCATCACATTCTCTTCAACTTTATTCTCAGGATTCCTGCAGGTGGGAGCATCTGACTTCTTTTACCTTTTTTATTTTTTTTATTTATTTTTCAGTTGCAGCAAATACCAGAGAATAGAAGCATGTCTACTGTAACGTCAGAAACTTGGTAACGCTGAGCCTGATAAACCTATTAACACTCCTGAACGGAAATTCAGAAATTTGAAATGCAGGTGTGCTGAACACATAGATGTATAGAGGAAATCTTTTTATTAGTTTTCATTTTATACCTTAAAAAATATTCAATATGCTCCTACTTGGAATTGCTTATAAAGATACAAACAGCATCTCTTTCACATTTTCTGTGTTGATGAAGAGTCAATATAAACTCTTTTCTTGGACCCTTTAAAGTCATTGAGATTACACTGATCAAGAGATTCAGGTGCCTAAACCTAGATGTTCAGGGCCATTTTAGATGCCATAGGGTATCCAAGGCACTTCTGCCGTGCTGCAAGTAAGCCACAGGCAATCAGGTCCCTTTGGAAAGCATATGGGCACCAAGTGGGAAACCACATGGCATTATGTCTCCCCAAGTGTCACAAGACCTTTGTATACTCAAGATGCCTCAGTCCTCCATGGAATGAATGCAAAGGCTGTTGATATTAGTGTCTACACGTAGCACTGGAGTAGGAGCTCCTTCCATTTTCTCCTCCTGTCACTTGTCTGGGGCTGCCTTTAGCATTCTTAGGACCTCTGCATGAGCTAGTTTACCTCACTGAAACAGGAGCAAATGTCTCAGAGCAGGCAAGAGTGGGTAGTTTTCTGTGATTATTTAATAAAATTGGTTCTGCATAGGTCCAGAATCAGCTCAAGGGAGGGTGGAACACCATGGCTGTGAAAGAAGTAAGAAGGATGGAGACCTCCTCTTCTGGAAGCAGAAGTCTATTATGACATTTTCCTGCATTTGAATCAGCACCTCTTGTGTCTCCCCTTGGAGGGCTTTGGCACTCTCTTCACCAGGCGAGCTAGCTGTTTTCAGGCCCCAAGCCAGCAGCTCTCCCTCAGGTTTGATGTGGGAGGATATCTGGCATCTCCCTCAGCATGGTGTAGAACCCCTGCGGAGCTACACACCTAAGTTGGTGGTGCTGAGTCATGTGGCTTTTGAAGATGGAGTTGTAGCTGCTATAATTAGAACAAGTGTTCCATATCTAAAACTGCAAATAACTACCTCAGGGCATTTCTGCAAGCACAGCAAACTGGACACCTAACTTCAGTTGAAAAGCTGGAAGTCTTGCTATAGTCTCCAGCTTCTTGTTCAGAAGGAGATGTGACGGCTCAGCCCAGAACTACCTACTTACCCCTGTTAGGTAACTTAGGTACTTACATTCTGAAAAAGTTGGTAGGGATAGATTCATTTGTGGTTGCTATGAAAGTTTCGTTGAGTGAAACTTCTTAATCAAGCCATTAACTTTTAAAGAAGCAGTAGAGAAGAGTACAATGTAGCAGCAATAAAAATAATTAGGGTTGGAAATGGGTCTTTGTTGCTATCTGGGAATTTGCAGAGGAAATCTCAGTTTTGACATCTACTGTTATTGTCATGCTGCATTGATATTCAGACTGATGGTTGCTCAATGAATCTCTTCATCTTTTTTTTCTAGTATTATGTGAGACAAATGCACACAAGATGAGAACAACTACGTGTTCAAAATGCAGACTTTCAACCTGATACAGTAAGAAAGGAAGTTTGTAATTGAAAATTAATTCATACTGGAAAGTGTAGTCAATAGACAATTACTGAGATACAGCTTGTGTTTACTGCTTGAGGAATTTTACACAAGATTTATAACAACTAAAAGCAATTACCTTTACATGTAAAGAACAGTCTAAAAAGATGAAACTTAATTACTGTAGAAGCCTTCAAACATTCTTTATCTCATGTAAATAATCACCAACCAGACAGTAATTAAAAAAAAAAATTAGATGTGAAAGTCAGCATGTTATCCACGTCAAAAAAGATTACAGAAAAATCCCCATATTGTCCACAATTCTTGTTCTATTAGTTTTACAGAAATACAACACTACTGTTTGTGAAACTGAAGTAAAGAAGGCATGAATTTTTGTAAAGTATTCAGGTGCACCACTGCCTCGTCCATTCCCTATACCCACTCTTTAGCCAACTGATAACCCCAGAAACATGGAGATTTTGAAGGAACTTCCCTGGGTATCTTAATTTCCACCTGTGGGAATGGCAAAAACTGATCTGAATGTTGACCCAACGCAGAATCAATGGCCTGCTCAGAGCGCTGCCTGGTAAGAAATTCCTAATGGCATCAAAATGGGATTCTCACATCACAGGCTACTCTCTAGTTCCTTTTGCCTGACCCAGCAGATATGTTCATGCTCATTGAAAATGATTTCTTGGGACGTTATACTGGAGACAAGATGCCTGATATAGTGAAGACTATGTGCAACCTTGGAAAGTGAGACACTGAATGCATGGCAGCAATACATTTAAAACACGTCAAAAATAAAGGATCTGTACAGGCAGAAAAGCAAAGCAGCCAGACACAACTGAGTGTCCCAACAACAAATGTAGAAGATGGTTCAGAGCATGAAGACAACCTTAGCACAACAGGAGACAAAGGGCATTGGCCAAATTGGAATACTACTGAAGAAAGGAAAGGTGAATCCTCTTTCTCCAGAATCCTGGACTGACTGCTGTCCACACACAATGAGCAAAACCTCAAGAAAGAGGTTTTCCCTAGGTTTTGTTTCCAGGGGTCACTTGGGATCAAATTTGTGGGGTGGGGAGAGTATGAGTTCTTTCAATTTTGATTTTTTTTTTTCATTATGGTATGACTCACATCCTGAACAGTTGTCTGGGCCTTGGGCATTAATACTGTCTTTGTCTTTCTTTTTTTTCCTCAGTGATACACAATAGTTTAGACCATCAAAGACTGAAATGCCTAGCTTTAACTGTGGCCTGGGATCGGGATAACACGGAAGACACACGTGATGTTCTGTAGAATAAAAAAGAGTCAGATAGGATAAATAATGAATCCTTATTTTTCCTTTAAAATTGGTGAAATTCAACCTGTGTACTTTGTTCTTTTGGTGAGTTAATGTATTTATAATATTTAGTTCTGTCCCAAAAATCAGAATTGAACATCCAAATCAGAAGTGTGAAGATTCTTTTCTCTTTCTAATTGCAATGACCATAATTAACTTTTAGACATGCACTCTGTTTCCTTTGTTTCCTTTTTTCTTTTTTTTTCTTTCTTTCTTTTTTTTTTTTTTTTAAGACCAATATGTGAATAAGTGCTTAATCCCTTATGCTTAAAATAATGAAGACCTAGTCTGAAACACTGTGAATATGTTGTGATGATTGCAGTGAAGTTTTGACTCCATGCACAGGTGCAGAGAAGAGAAACGATGAGAATTGCAGTACATTTTCACCCTGGAGTGAAAGGAAGCTGCAAATTGGTTATAGAGAGAGAAGTAAGTGTGTGTGAGTGGAAATTTTCCTCTGATCTTCCCTCTGCAAATTACTTCTGAGATTAAAAGAGTAATGAGAAAAAAAAAAAAGCCACAAAAAGATTTATTGGTTAGCGAGCCTAGAGCTCTGGGTTTGTGCTGCTTTTGTTGGAGCTGCAGCAATCTTTTTGCTTTATTTTAGATGCTGGGAAAGCATCTTTAGCAACTGCACTGAAACAGAAGGTAAAGCTGAAGTGTCCCAGGAGAGGGAAAAATGTGCTCAGGGAAGGTGCAAGCTCCAGTGATTGCCCTCACAGCGGCATGTCACTGGGTGTCACTGGGCTCAGTGGGATAAGTTTTCCTTTTTGGGACCCGGATGGCATCCCCAGGGCTCCCTCGCTGAACGTGGGAGGTGCCCTCTCTGGCCCTTCCACACTTGGGCTTCCCCAGTGAGGGCAGAAGCAGCAATATTTACCATCACAAAGACTGACGGTCAGACACCTTCCTGAGCTTCAGATCTGAAAGCAAAATGTAGTGATGTGCAGTTAAAGGATATCGGTTAACAGGGGAAGGCTTTTATATTTATCTGACCTGCTGGAGGGCCAGACCCCTTGTGACAGTGTAGACCTGTCCTGTCCTGGTCAGTCTGCTCCTTTTTCATGTGCAAGGGGGGGTGGAATCGGGACTTGATGGCAGAACAGATTTGGTCCTTTGTGAGCTGGTCTGGCACAAAAGGCAAAACGTACATGTGGGCTATTATGCACAGACCTCCTAGGTGGCTTCTCAGCACTTGATTACATTTTAATTATTTTTGTAATGTGAAAGTGAGCCTACTCTCCTGAGAAGAAAGAACTGTTTCTATTAATCTAACAGGTTATAGCAGAGGATCAGCAATTAACTGTGTGCTTTTTATTATGCTATAATTATTAATAACGAGGGGCCTCCAGGAGCCCCATTTTTGATAGCAATTCCCATTCGATCAAGCTGTCAGATGGTTCATTTTGGTCTAGATTTGACAGATGGATCACAGATGATGTGAGCTGAGCAGACCTTGGACGGGTGTCTCTAACTGATGTGTCCCCTACAATGTGGTAGCACAGAGAGCACCAGTTCTGGCTACTACACAAACAGGTTCAAAGAAAAGTGCCCTGCAAAACACAACCCACAACCTGGACAAGGAGCTACCTTCTTTCATTTCTGTTGTTATTATTAGCAGTACAAATAGAGTCTGCAGCGGTTAGAGCTACCTTTACTGCCATTCAGCTGAAGGCCAACAAGAGCGTTTGGAGGGTGTATCATAAATGCTGGTCCTGTTATTCTCCAGTCATCTGCAAATGGTCAGTCAAGGGTGTGATTTGTATTCCTCTATATATTACAAAACCATCTTTCAAGCTACCTATGACTTGGCCAAAATTTATTCAACATCAGGTATTCCAAGCCAGATGTCTACAACCATGTCCCAGAACAAACTCAGGAAGAATTTTTTTTTTTTTTTAAATATTTCCTCTTTACACAGACAAACCCCATTTCTTACCTTTTCTTACTGAAAACCCATAGTTACTCAGCTTTTCTCCAAAAGTGCCAGTGGGCAGGTAACACTGGTATCAGTAACTGTACATGTTGAGTCTGAAAAATATCACATGTGCTGAAGAGATATTGGGAAGCACATTTCTGAACCCCTTAACAGGTTAGAGGATGGTTTGCTCTCTCATCTGCTGTCCTTCAGAGGGGTGGTGCCTGCTCCTTCCCAGGATGGCTGAGGTTGGGAAGTAATTTTCCCTGCCATGACTGTTGCTTGGTGTGAAAATTTAGTTTACAGGAAAGAAAAAGCATATGTGACCCAATAACATAAACATACAGAAACTGTGTGAACTAAACCCTCAGCTCTAGCTTATCTAATTTTTTCATATCTTGATACTGCAGCCGGGCTATTCTTCTAAGAGTGTTTTTGGGATTGTTTCTGGACTTAGTAAATTCCCAGCAAAATGGAGAATTTAACAACTATAATTTTATAAAGGAGTCCTGCTTCTATTTGATAGCTTCTGCTAGGAAAAGAGCTTTACAAGATTAGTGTTCCTCTGAGCAATTAAGTAGTAGGGTCCCCTAATCTCTGAAGTCATACACAAAACAAACACAGTAGTAGATGTTGCTTCTCTGGGATCATAACAATTATTTATTGCTTTTAATAAGTCTGAGTTTGCTTGGATCTGTCAGGATATCCTTCTGTACTAGTGTCATTGGAAGTAATTCTGACAGTGGAGCTGATAAGGTGAAATCAGACTTACGACCAATGTACTTTTTATTTTCTGCATGATGAAGGAAATGGAGAGCCTAGAAAAACTCCAGGGAACTTTCAACCCTGTGGTTTTCTAGCTCTTTCATAAAACCCTGTTGTTTTAAAGTTTCAAATATATAAAGCTTCTGTCACCTTTCCACATCAAGTAGAGCAGTTTTATAGCGAACTAACACTTTTCAAAATATTACAACACAGAAAATCACTCATGTTGATCTTATTTCATGGTTTAGTTTTGAATTTCATCACCTGTAACACAGGCCAGTTTGCAGGAGGGCGGAAAGGAGCTAGAAAGGCTCTTTCCCTCTTGCATGAGTTAGACTGGTGCCCCTAAGCAGGTGGACTATAATGTCATTAGTTTTAGTTTATGATACGTTGCAGTATTTGGTCAGGAGGGGTGTTTGTAGCCTGAGAGTCCTATAGGCACAGTCATCCCCATAATTGCTGGAAGTTTAAACCGGAAGAAGTGAAGTCTGAGTGATGAAGAGGATCACGAATATCACGAGTATTTTGGAAACTAATGATCTTCAGGCCTGCAAGGGGACTCCAGTCCTGTGGGGTTTTTCCCTGGGCAGTTTCACCACTAGCTGTGTCAGGTTTTACTTGATCAAGATACTATTTGGGCAGGAAAAGTGCACTTTAGTTGTTTAGGCTTGACTGTGCTTGCCTCTAGGAGCCACTTGATGGCAGTCATTAGCGTAACAAAATTGTGTGTACACTTACATGTGTTTGCATACGTTTATAATATACATAGATAGTAGAAATAGTTTCTAGGATCAACAACAGTCTATTCTCTGCTTCCTTGCACTTATACACAGTGTTTTTCCATGTATTTTCCTAGGTTTCTCTAGCCTTTACAAAGCATTCACCAGCTTCTCAAAGCCCTTCACCAAAAGCCAATTCATCACACACTCTGGGTGGAGCCAGGCTGTTTTTGAAAAGTGGAAATAAAGTTCGAAAACATATTTTCACAGCTATCGTGATAAATTCTATTCATGATACAGCCTTCAAAACCTGTAAGTTTTACTTGTGTGACACTTGGATAGTACTTGAATGCAACGTACATCCTCCCATGTGAAATGTGTTCTCCTGGAAACTGTGTGTGCAGAAGGAGACAGCCATTATGCACCAGCACGGTCTTCTAAGGATAATCAATAGGGACAGAAACATCAGGTTATCAGAGAGAGGGGATTTCTTACTGAATAATCATTCTAGCTCTGGCCTCTCAGTCCTGAATCTCAAGGGAAAGCTACTCCACACTCCACTCCCTCCAAAAAACCCCGCCCAAAAAATCCTTCAAAAAACAAGTCTGCAAACTGGAATTCAAAACTGCACTGGGCACTGAAAACCCTGGACTCCGGAGAGACACTGGTTTCAGATTTGTTTCAGTTTCCTCCTCCCTCCCCTTGCCACCTTCTGCCTTTCCCATAGGTGATAAATGATCTGGCTCTGCTCTCCCCATAGGAGATAATTGCCTCATCACCTTTTTCCCTGCGTACGCTTATTTTTGCTTTACAGATACTGCAGCATTTTCTCTTGGATGATTTAACTAATTATCGTATCAAGTTCAACTCATAACAGTTGTTCTTAACCCGAATTTGACACTGACAGTTGCTGCTTCTCTTTCAGAGCAAAAGAAGAGCTTTTGTGTGAGGAAGCTTGACTATTTCTCCATCTACAGCAGATATTACTTTTCCCTAAGCCCTCACTAGCCCTCAGAAACACACAGAAGCTCTAGGACCATTCTTCTGAGCCCCGTGTTTCATGCCCTGAGGATTATGGCAAGCATTTTAAATGCAATTATTTGATGCTGCAATTTCAAATGATTAAATTACTTTTCCCTATTCAAGTCCAGACCAAATTGTGATGAAGGGAACAAAGACCTTTGTTCCAAGGTAGCTCCGCTGACCCCATCTGGAGCCCTGACCATGGGACTGGGAGGCTGAACAGTTAAATAGTGCCTGGGGGGCAGCGGGCAGTAGATGTGACTCACTCCTGCCTGAGAACCAGACCGGCCATTCCTGTTTTCACAGAGAGTGAAGTCACTGCCCATGCTGCAAATAACCCTCTTTCCACCACAGACTTTCCATGTATTATTTGCAGGGGGAAAGAGATTTTCTAGGTTTTGCTTTTTTTTTAATTGAAGGCAAATGATGGTGAACAGAGATCTCCGGAGAGTCAGATGAAGGAACCCAATAATTCTAGTAATCGGTGAAAACGGAGGATGCTGAACTGGTTAATCCTGAGACCACCAAAAGTGAATGATTAGTCCATTGTCCCTCCTGTGAACTCCAACAAAGGGAGTTGGCCAAAGAAATTCTCCCCAAGAGAATTTCAGGCTGAAGGGTACAGGACCCTGTGTTGCCCTCATGTTGCCCACAAGGGTATAGGACCTATTCTAAAACATGAGGAGAAGAGAATTTGAGGACTGAGTAAAATTTATGGTGACATGTTTTAAGGGGATTATGGACATGGGCATACCAATGGGATGGTTGGGAGAAGGACAAAAGGTGGAGAAACAGAGGTTCAAGGGAGATTGGGAGGAAAAAAGCATGGGAAAATAAAAGGAAAAGGGAATAACTCCCGTGGTAGAGGGGTTGGAACTAGATGATCTTCAAGGTTCCTTCCAACCCAAACCATTTTATGATTCTGTGATTCTATAAAAGTGTCCAGTCAGGTGTGGACAGGTGACTGACCAGCACCCTTACCCTGTGCTTGTCCTCTGGCCTTATCAAATGATATTTGTGACTGCGTTTTGTATGGGCACGCTCTCAGAACATGCCTGTGTGCGTGACACTAGTCAACTTCAGGCTGGATGAGCCAGCAGCAGGATAAGAGGTCTGAGTACAGAACCTGGTGCAGGACCAAGAGTGACAGGGGCTTGAGGATCCAGGTGTCAGCAATTGTCTGGGGACAGGGATACTGTGGTAGCTCAACTCTTTGGGGCTGGGGTGGCAAACCCCCCCCCTGTGTCCCATAGCCCACTGAGTCAGCAAGCTGTCACTGAGAGGATTAATTTCTGAGCAGTAGTTCCCTCCCTGCATTTTTAAAGAAGAAAAAATATGGAGGGTAGACACTTCTGGAAAAATGATGTCTTTCAGGCTGAATGGCTTAATTAACTGTGAGATGGCCTCTCTGAAACTATGCTGCGATGTCCCACCCATCCTGGGGGGAAATTTGCCTCTGCATTTGAAGTTTACTGAAAGGTTTATGTGAGGATGTATGCTGTGTTTTCCGTCAAGTTTAATGGTGTTTAAAATATAACTGTTCCAATAGCAAGATGCTGCTCAGTGAATTTTATGCTGAGGGTTTCTATTAAATCCGTATAAACAGAAGCATCTGCAATCGCTATAGCTGTCTTTCATGTCATCAGCTTAAATACCAGCAAGATTAAAAGTGCTGTAGAGCTGAAGGATAGAAAAAATGCATGTGAGCTCATTCAGTTGTTTGGGCAGAGGGCTGGTCCAAGCTCCATGAGGGAACTTGAAAAATTCAGCTCAAGCCCCATATGATGAGAAGCTGGGCAAGCTCATACATGCCAGTTGCACAGAAGACTTGACAGTGAAATGCCATGAATAGCAGACACTTCAATTTGGAGAAGCTTCATCTCCATGGGAACCAAGTTTTTTGCCCATTTCCCAATGCCTACAATTTTCCTTCTGGCCCTGATGTGTTGTGTCTGAGCTGTGTTGGGAGTCACCGGTGGTGTTCCTCCACAGGCACAGCCTGAGATGGTTGTTCTTTGCATCCTGTCTGTATATCTCAGGGTACCAGGCAGTAACCCTGGGCACATAAAGAGTGTTTGGAGAATGGACTGATCTCACTTACATGACCTTATATGATGTATCAGAAAAACTTCCCTAAATGAGTAATTCAGGGTTTGGATAAAAGGTTTCTGTAATGACTTTTCTTTTTTTTCTGAAATTCAGGAATGTCTATGAGATTTCTAGATCAAAAAGATTTTTGTTTTGATTTTTTATTAATATTTCGAAGAAAAATAACTCATAACTCTCTAGTAAGGGTGCAGGTTTACAGCATACCTTGCTTACAGTCTCTTTTGACACCCTTTGGGAAATTAACTATTTCAGGGGATTCTCACCTGTTAAAAAAAGGAACTAGACCTGAAGTCAGCAATTTTGATGTTTTTTGAGATTCTGATTGTACATTCAGAGTTCTTCGGAAAGTACTGCCCAAAGTACCCAACAACTCCCAGGTACCAATTTGTAGATACACAGCCATGATTAATTTTAAATGGGAACCGAAGTCATAATTCTGATGTCTCTATTTAGACACAAATGCAAGCATTTAAAAAACACTGAACACAAACCAGCTTGTATACAAATCAGCAATCAGCAGCTCCAAAAATACATCACTTTTCTCTCTACGGTGCCATGCTATTCTTCCCCCTGCTCTACTTGTTTTTCAGATAGGGAAAGTAAATTGCACTTATTAGGACACTGTCACATATGTACCTCATGATAGCCTACAGCTATAGACTATAGAAGCCAATAAAGGGAAGAGGAAATTTCAGGCAATTGTGCAGTAGAAGGATAGTCCAGAGTAATCAACTGACCACCCTCCCTCACATACCTCACTTGAGCACATTGCGTAATATACAGCACACTCCAGCACAGCTGGGATTTATAATAAATCTCAGAAACCTTATTCCAGGTGCTAGATAAGGTGGCAGTAGAGGTGGGCATGTCAGGAGCCTGTAACACGACAGAGTCTGTCAGTTTGAACTCTGAGCTGGCAACAGTGAGTGGGCCATATCCCCAGGAAGGAAGGAAGGAGTTTCCACCGGTTTTAATTAAAGAAAGTTTTCTGCTGTAAATCGGATGCCTGTTTCAGCTCTGAGGGCATGAGGAAGACACACGAACCAGTCAGTAGAAAGATCTGGACACCTCATAACCCTGAAGCTCTGTAATACGGCACTGCCATTGCCAGGGACAGGCTATGGGCTGAGTCTGCACATCTGCAGGACAGAGGTTTGACCAACCTGCTCCAATTGAGATTTTCCTGACCTGCCTGCAGCTTTGCTTTACTAGCTTTAGTTGAAATTGTAGTTTTTATAACTGGTGTTTATGGCTAATATGTTTTACTTTTGTTTATCATTGTATGGGGCCACCATGGTTTTATGAGAAAGGTAACAACAGGAAAAAGGCTAAAAAACTAAGAAGTGTGCATTTAACAATTTTGACTTTATTATTAGTTATTATTAAAACCTTTTCTCTGTAGAACATTATTTCTCTTTCTTTAATAGTTAGGTCTGGACTAACAATGATTCTAAGGCTAGACCTTTAAGATTTCAGTTATACTAACAATGAGCTCTTGGCTTTATATATCAGGTGTGTTTCCTGTTTGCACATAAGCAAGCTTTTGACCTAAGACATTCTGGCCAGCCCTTCCCACTCCTCCCTACATGTACCAAATTTCTGCTGTCACTGCAAATGTTGAGAAAAAAAAGGTAGTTAGTGTTTTGGAGTGATTGACAAAGGATGGAGGTAGACCTACACGGCTCTATCTTGCTGAGAAAATCCAAGCATCATCTTCTTGTTACCACTGAATGAATCCACGGTTGAGTTTGTGCTTCATGTCCATTTGCCTAGTTTTTGGTTTGTGTTGTGCTTTGTCTTGCCATCGTTGATTCTTCTCTTTACTAATTTTTCCAGTTGGCAATTAAATGACAGACATTGAGGATAATCAGACCAAACAAGTATCATCTGTTTTTAGCTTAACTGGAGAAAAACAACTTAAAGCTTAGAATTCAGAACTTCTCAGTTCTCAAAATGCAGTTTTATTCCCCTTTTAGTGTAGTCCGAGGAGATAAAATGGAAGGTGACTTGAAGCCATGTTGTTCATCTCTCCAACAAAGGTAAAAGTTTCCTTCATCAGTGGTATCTAAGCTATGGTATGCAAACCAAAATTGACCCTGAAGTAGTCTGTAATTGATCTTCAAAATCTTAATAACCCATACAATTCTTTGTATATAATTTCATATAAAAATTCTGATACTAAGAAGATGTGATGTTGTGGGAAAATTTTTGAGCATTAGCAATAACCCACTTATTTGGAAGCTTTGGTGAAACTGCCACTGCCTTGCCGCATTCTGTATGTTGTTATACAAATGAGAGCTGCTCCTTTGCAATCCCCTCTCCGTGGTAAATTCACAAAATATTTAAGGTGGGTGATAAGTGTGATTTGAAATTATTTCAAAAGCTCTTTAATGAAAAAAAGATGTATTTAATAATTTTCCACAAGAAGCACTAGGTATCCCAAAGTTGTTTTTTTCTTTACAAATATTCAGGTTGTGTGTGTTTGTGTGTGTGTGTGTGTACATCATGTGTCTGTGTACATTTCTTTAAATCTTTTATTCATTTATTCATTATCTAATTTTTCAGGACAGTAGGAAGAGGAGAGGAGAGGAGAGGAGAGGAGAGGAGAGGAGAGGAGAGGAGAGGAGAGGAGAGGAGAGGAGAGGAGAGGAGAAAAAATGTCCTACTGTAAACATTATTTATTTGAGAGAAGGTGTAATACAAAAGGTAGAATCTTTCAAAAATTACTGAAATAGTTTGTAAAAATATTTGTTTTCCTTTTTCTTCTCTTTATTTTAAAATAATTCATGACTAAATGTATTCTGTTTATCCCAAGTTGTAAACATGTGGGCATACCTGTGGAAAAAAACACATACCCCAGGGATCTAATCTGATGGCTAATCCGATTATGTCGGCCAAGCTTTATCTAAAAACTCTGTGCCGTCCGAACATGCAGTGATTTCACCATTACTCAGAGTCTGGATTAATTTCATCTATTTCTGTTTCTTCTGGGAATTTAGCAATGCCCTTTGTAACAAGCCTGTTTTCATCTCAGTGGTGTTGCTATATACATATTGGCCTTTGATAATACAATCTTGTTTCCTGGATGGTCTGCATCCATTTGAGGGGGGACGTCCTGATTTAATTACAGACTGTGACTGTTCATACCCTGGGTGGTTATGTCCAAAACCGCAGATCTCTCAGCTTCCCTCACATCTCCCAAGCTGAAACAGATTGTTTTTCAAGTTTACAGGTTGAGGTGGAGTTCCCAGTTGTACAGCCTCATTTCTCATTTGCAGTTATCTTTTTGTCAAGAAATAGCTGGTGGCTAACTCCAAGCAAGGGTAAGGAGAGGCAGTGCTTCTGCAGTCCTCCCCCTGAAGGTACGGAAGACATCTGCTGGTGTCTGGGAGCCACACAAAACGTGGCATTTCCCTTTTTGGGGGAGAAAAAAAAAAAAAAAAAGAGGAAAAATCAATATATAGAAATTAATGTGCCTTTGTGAAGATTCAAAACAGATGGGGAAAAGGTCAAGGATTCTTTGTTGCTAAGTGCGTTTCTATGACAACTGCAATGTGTATGTTATGAGTGAGCAATCATTTGTTCCAGCTGCTGGATCATTAAAGGGGCAGCATTTCCCGCAGCACTGGGAATGTTGTTCATGGCTTATTTACTTTTTCCTTACCCCTCTTTAAACCAAGGTTTCAACAGGTGAGACTCGGTGAGTACATGAAAGCTTCAGCGAATCGCAGCACGCTACACCGAGGGTCTGGATGAGTTTGGATTGCACAGTGTGTGCCTTAGAGGGTGCTGGGGTAGCTTAGTAAGGAGGTTAAGGAGATAGATTGATTTACATCCAATCATGCCATTAAATCTGTACGCTCATGATGAGATGGTCTACGATTCCATGACGGTGGGCTGTGTTGGATGCGTTTCTGTAGAATTTATGGCGTAATTTCAGAGACTCATGTGACTTGGCTTTCCACTCATCTGTAACATGGGAATAATAGTATGTACAAAGACTTATAAAATATTTGAATATCACCTTAGAAAAAGTTAATTAACTTTGGAATGATGGTAGAAAAATAGTCCTATCTTCACACATTGAAATAAGAGCTGTCATCATGGCCTTGTCCATTGCTTCAACAGCATGGGTATCTGGTTCAGGAAGCAGAGATTTTATTGTTTATAGAAGTCAAATTTGTAAAACCTTTCCATTCACCTCGTTTTACTATTTCTTTTGAATAGATGGCCAGTATCCACTGCCAAAGACACTGAAGAACATGTTGGGTAATTGTTATGTGAGTTGTGTGTCTGGAAAAGGTGACTGCTTCAGAGCCTCTGAGCCTAGCAGTGACTTCTCAGGGTACATACAGCCCTCTAGTCTTCTCTACACTGGAGCATAGTACTTTAGCTAACAGCCAGAAAATGTCTCTCTAACAGTTTATATGACATCTCGTTGGCTTCTGGCTGTTTGTGCAGTTTGCCTTTCATCAATAAGGATCTTTTTTAAATTTTGTTTTTGTTTGTTTCATGTATGAGTGCAATAGAAAACATAAATTTCTACTAATTGTTAGGAAAAAGAAAAGGGAAAAAAGAAAAGGGAAAGCCAAACAGTTACAAAGAAAATTCTGTGTCATCTGAGACTTGTAGACTACTTCTCTAGACTGATATCTTCTTTTTGATCTTGTCTGGTAATTAAAATGTCTTCCACTGTTTATGTCTTTATAAAATTTTCTTTGGAAAACTACTATGCAAAACCACTAATACTACGAGATTAAACTTAAAAGTGATGAATGTGAGGGAAAAGATTTATGCAAGAAGCATTAGGAAACTCTGAGCCTGGATGTTGGTAGACATGGCAGCCCAGTTGCCATCAAAAGACTCATCGCAGCAGGAGGAATTGTTCTATTGCCATGACTTGCTTTTGGCCAAGCAGCCCGGTTGGTGTTTTTAGGTGGGAAGTGGAAGTTGCAATAAAACCAGGCCTTCAGTGTCAGAAAGCCAGACCATAATATAGGCTTAGCCAGCAACTCTTCTGCCTGTCTTCTGACAAACAGTCTTTCTCTTTTGCACAGATTTTTTTCCTCACACTTTCTTTGTTGCAGCTGGTGGAAGAACAAAGGCGTGTGGCTGCACTGTGTTTTGGATCCCATCCATCTTGCCTCGTCTCACCATATGGAGTGATAATGGTTTCCCCTATTCAGATCTTGTTTTGTTCTTTGAGAAATACGGAGAGGGAGGTATTTACTAAATTCAGTCAAGAGTGGCAGGAATGAGACTAAATGTCTTGGAAGCTGAGCATCCCCCAGTGATTTAGCATCTATGTGGTTTACTGTCTTTCTGGAAGCCTGGGCTCAGCTGCCCTCAGCATCACAGCTCTTTATACCTCAGTTCTGGCTTTTCACAGCCAGCCAGAGTGCAAATTTCTCCATGCTATCTCAAATAATTTCACTTGGAGAAAGAAGAGTTTATTCCCCACTTTGCAGCCACAGCTTGGTGAAATAACTAATTACATTAGTGGTTTCAGCTTGGTGTCTGTGCTCGTAGATACAGATATCTGGACTCACATCTGCTCCAAACTGACTACAGATAGGACAGATTATCAGCACAACATTGGGCTGAAATATTGCAAGGGTCTTCCCTGTTCTGGGTCACTTGCATTTGTAAAATGGGTACTTGGAGATCTGGGAAAAGAAATTTCATGGGGCACATGTCTGCTAAGAGGGAAGAACTGGAACAAGTTGTAAAAAGGTACAGAGATGGAGTGAAAACCAATGCACTGCTGTCAGTGCAGCTCAGATTAGCTCGGGTTAGCTACTCAAGAGGAATGGCAGAGAAAAGATGGCTGGAGGAAATGAGATTAAGACATCAGCTTTGGAAAAAAAATAAAATAGCAGAGTTGGGAGAGTCCTCCAGAGGATGCTGATTTCCAGAGCCTTGAAGGTGAAGGGAAGTCCCTGAGTCTTTCCAGCTGCTGGCATTAAAAATGAGTCTCATTTTTGTGGGGATATACCTGAAAAGATAACAATTTATTACTTCTGCCAGTTATTCCTCTACCTAAGGTATCTTAGTGGTGCAGACCTGTGAAAGAAGCCAATCATGTCCCATTTTGGAGTTACTGGATTTGGTGTCTGACTTCCTTTAAAAATCTTGGAAGCACTTTCAACTCTATATTCTTCCTTATACAAACACTAATCAATCACACAAAACCCTAATTGGAGTAGGTAAACAGTTTACCCATGTTATAATACCCAAATGCTAAACAAGCGGTGACCTCCTTCACCATTTTATGCTTTAGGGTGGAGAAGAGCAAAGCAAAAAATCACATTTATGGTGTTTCCAGTAGACTAGATAAACTTCAGCTAGCTGGATATGAGTTGCTTGAGCCATATGTGATCTACCTGCACTGTACAACAGTTCACAAAGTTGCTAAGCGTTAAGCTGTGCACAAGGGGAGGACAGGAAAATGGCGCTAGCCTTTTCTGAAACCTTATTCTTAATGGTAAAAAGTTAAGGCTTATAAAATATCTGTTTTCAGAATCATAGAATCATATGGGGTTGGAAGGAGCCTCTGGAGATCATCTAAGTCCGACCCCCCCACCAGAGTGGGTCTACCTAGAGCAGGTTGCACAGGAAATTCTCCAAGTGAATTTTTAATGTCTCCAGAGAAGGAGACTCCACCACCACTTCTCTGGGCAGCCTGTGCCAGGGCTCTACCACTCTCACAGTAAAGAAATTCCTTTTCACGTTTAGGTGGAACTTCTTATCTTCAGGTTTGTACCCATTTCCTCTTGTCCTGTCACCAGGCACCACTGAGAAAAGACCAGCCACATCCTCCTGGTACCCTCCCTTCAAGTATTTGTTAGCATTGATCAGATCCCCCCTAAGTCTTCTCTTCTAAAGACTAAAAAGACCCAAGTCCCTTAGCCTCTCCTTGTAGAAGAGATGCTCCAGGTCCTTAATCATCTTTGTGGCCCTTTGCTGTACCCTCTCCAGCAGTTCCCTGTCCTTCTTGACCTGGGGAGCCCAGAACTGGACACAGTACTCCAAATAGGGTCTCACTATAGCAGAGTAGAGGGGCAGGATGACCTCCCTAGACATGCTGGCCATGTTCATGTTGATGCACCCCAGGATGCCATTGGCCTTCTTGGCCACAAGGGTACATTGCTGACTCTTGGTCATCCTATTGTCCACCAGGACTCCCAGGTCTTTTTCCTCAGAGCTGCTCTCCAGCACGTCAGCCCCCAACCTGTCCTGGTGCAGGGAGTTATTTCTCCCCAGGTGCAGCACCCTACACTTGCCCTTGTTAAATTTCATTAGCTTTTTCTCAGCCCAACTCTCCAGTCTGTCCAGCTCTTTCTGGATGGCAGCACAGCCTTCTGGGGTATCAGCCACCCCTCCTAGTTTTGTGCCATCAGCAAACTTGCTGAGAGTACATTCTATCCCTTCGTCCAGGTGACTGATGAATATATTAAAGCGGACTGGCGCCAGTACTGACCCCTGGGGAACAGCACTTGTTACAGACTTCCAGCTGGATTCTGTGCCAGACATTCAGAACTGAGTTCCTTGTTACAGCCAGTTCTGAAAATGTAGCTGTTGACCACCACTAAGAACTACTGATGTTCACAGCCACTCTCTCGCCCCATCACATTTTGGCTCCTCTTGTCAGTCTGACCTGACCAAACACAAGTTGTAAAACTATTTTCCAACCTGCCGTACTCACCTCCACAGATTTTTACAAGCCTGGATTTACCAAGGGATAGAAAAGACTCTCCTGAGTCCTGTGCTGTTCTCGTTGTTGCCTGGCTTCCTGCTCCCTCCCCAGCCAGTCAGGGATTTAGGCTCTGATAGTCCTGTGCATCATTGGTTCCCAGTGTCTTTTGTGTGAATATATGCGCACACTGCACCACATTGCAGATGCAGTGTTGCTTGTATATTAACACATTTGTGGGTCCTTTAGGAGAAAGTTTCCTTAGTGAAACTTATCTTCATCTAAAAGACTATTAGCTATGAAGAGAGCAGAAAAATGAAACACTAGTTAGAGCAATAATCAACGTGTCTGAAGATGGAGCTAAGTACTTTGTTCACAGATGTGAATATTAATAAGCATTTGCAAGAAAACATCAGTAATTTTGCAAGGCATATGCTGTAAAATGAAAATTTATTCAGTTAAAAAAAAACCCACATTAAAAAAACCCTCTAAAACAAAACCTCAAGAAATATTAATCAAAACACAATAGAACACAAAATTATTTATATATATATATTTTTTTTTTTAATTTTGATTTATTTACCCTCTGCAAAAGCTCCGGGGCTCAGATAGAAAGATCCGGTAAGAGTCAAAGCCAAAAGAGCTGAATCTACCAACCCATGGAGAAGGCACAATCGTGTCTCTCCTGCAAGTTCCCTGGATGGCTCCAGTAGCTGCCAAAGCAGTTACAAAAATTAATTAGGGCAGAGGAGTTACAAGAGCTAGCTATAGTAGCAGCTAATTAATCCTCAAATGAAAGTGAACTGGATCCTAACTCTTAGGGCTTTCAAGAGTGGCACTGCCATGAGGTGGTGCCTGAAGCTCCTGGGGGTGCCAGGAGGAACAAAACTCTTCACCAGACTCATGCCTGGGCATCTGCCAGTCTATAGGCTGGGAAGCTGCATCTATAACACTGGAGGACAGCCCTGCCTCTGGAAAAAGTGCCAAACAGTGGGCCTAGGGGTACTGGGCACAGAGTCAAGCTCCCAAAGTGTTAGGCAGCTCCTTTAGAAGCCCCCAAAAAGCAACTTCCCTAAGGATTGCACTGGCAGGTGAGGAAATTGCAAGCTGCCAGCATGACTGGAAGGTAACCTGAAGCAATATAGTCTAAATGTCCTAAACACCAGTCATGTTATTTGCCCCTAATCAGTTTTTGTTCTTTTTTTTTTAAGAAAGGGAGAAATATGAGAGCTGAAAAGATTTACAATATTTATTTCGTTAATTGCTTAAAATTTTTATTGATACTCAGCTCCAGGGTGTGCCTTTCCTGATTTACTATGTATCATAGTTGAGAAATATTTTTCTTAAATTCAATAACTTCAAAATAGCTCTCTAATGGCAGTGTGTTTTCATTGCAATCAGTAATAAAATTCTCTTTAATTTAGGGGAATTGATAAGCAAATGCTCTGTGTGTTTCCAATACTTTCCTTGAATAATTTTCTAATTCTAGTTGCAAGCTTGTCCTTTTTTTAAGAAAATAATAATATTGCTGTAAGAAACTCAAGTAAAGTTTCTCAGTTTTAGGACTTCTGGCAGAGAATTGAAGTAGGCATATGCTCAGAACAGCAGGTAGGAAAGAATCCGTTTTAAATTAAGGATGATATCTCACTCTTCAAAATTAAAACCGGAAGTTGTTTACTTTAGAGGAGCTAATCATTTTTTGATTAATCCAAACACTTATTTTTTCAAGACATTCTGAAGGTTAATTGTGCATTTCTGAGCTAGAAAGTGCTAGAGAAATGAAGACTGTCATTGATACTTGTTAACCATTTAGCCTGAGTCTTTCAGTTGAGAGAGTAATTACTCATAAAAGCTCTGTAACCGTCATCCTTACCTACCTCTGCTGATGTGACTACAATATTCAGCCCTCTAGGAGAGGTTTTATTCTGCATTTTATTTCCTTTGTCTCGCAATTATCAGGTTTTTTTTTTTTTTTTTACATGAATACAAGTTCAACGCAACTGCAAGTCACTAGGAAAAAAACCCAGTGCAGTGATGGGTCCCATAGATATTTTCCTCATAACAGTAGAACTTTAAGAGTCAAAAATAAAACAAGCTCATGCCACAGTGGGTGTCTGGTTTGTTTTGCAGGCTGAATCTCTAAGGGCTATAAATACAGAAATAAGCAGTTTGTGCTGATAGCACTGCTGATTTCAGTAATAGGCTTTTGAGAGTGTCAGTGAGCATTTGCAGAGAAGGAGGCAATAACATTTGCTACAAATTCAATAACAAAGAAGAAGAGGGAAAATGTTTGACATAGAAGGACTAAGTATTGTTCATACTGGAGGAGTTAAGAGTTAAAGTACTCTGGGGTAAGAATGCGTCTGTGAAGATCTGAGAAAGTAAATAATGAATAATAAAACACTAAGATTGAACTGGGATACAGCTGACCTGAAAGGAAGATAGTATCTGCCCTTAAGAAAAGAACCTAAAAAAGCTCAGCCCCTACCTTTGTTTCACAAACTTACATGATAGCTCATGATTTCAACTGAAATGTGTTAAAGAGAGTCTACCTTTTAGAGAAACAAAAGGATGGCAAAAATACCTATTCATGTTATTACGATAATAGACACCCCAGCTACTGGTTGAAAAAAAAAATAATATAAGGAATATAAAAATTGATGTTAACAAGTCTCAACAGTAAAACAGATTGTATCAAGTAAATACGATGATTTCGATTTGTTATTTTTCTGAATTCTATATCAGAATATTGCAATAGATTTGAAATTGCTAAGGCTACATTTCCATGTTAAGAGCCAGCATGCAAACCGATATTAATGGGAGTAATGATTTTCAGTGTTTAAAAAGTCAATATAATATGGTTCTTTTACTGACAAAGTTAAAACATATTTCAGAGACACCAGTGATATTAAGCCACACAGCTCACCATCTGACTGTCAGGAGAGCTAGCTCTCCATTAACTGCTGTTTAAATATCTTTAACACATTTAAAGAGGTAGGTGATTAACCATCCAGCATCCTTTGACTTTCTGTGCAGAACAGGAGCTAATGATTTCTCAAGTGTCAGTGGCTGAAGTCTTACAAGTTTAATGGGATGCATGCTCTGCAACTTTTTGTGGGTTTGATAAATTCAGGGGAAATGGCTATTGCCAGAGATTTGCTGCTACAATCACTGGGAGGATGCAGGTGGTTACCCAGTAGGCCCAAGGGGATGGTCTACCACCGTGAGTATGACCAGGAGTTTTGGCAAAAGGGAGGTGGAGTTAAACTCACAGAGTCAGAGGATATTTCATTGAGAAACCTCCTCGAAAAACTGCTGAGATTCAGACTTGCTGAGCTGTGTGCTGATGTGGCAGACCAGGAGTAAGAGCAGTAGTTGGAGACCTTCAAATATGAAGGAAACTCTTGGAGAGTGTGGGACAGAAGGCTAAGGGCTTTTAGCAGGTTAAGTGGCAAATAGGTCCTTGGGAGTTTTGTTGAAATTGCATGCTCTTAACTTGATGGGCACTTTGATCCCTCAAAAAGTCCACATTATACCTCATTGCATCTTTGTGTGTGTAAAGGAGCGTGTGTCCCACATGATACATTCAGTTTTTGAGCAGTAGCAACCTCGTCATCTTCTGAAGCGTTCTCAGCCTTTGACTGCAGCTAAGAGCAGCTCTAAAATAAATCAAGTATCTTAAGTGAGCAGAGATTTCACTACATGAAGGAGAACAAAAGTTACCTGTGAGGCTTTCCCCTGTCTCATAAGTCACGGCATGTTTTCCATCTCTCTTCTCTCACTCTCTTGTAACGCTTCAGGGCGGAAACCTTGTGCTTTCTGAAGCAAATGGGAGGTTTCATTTTCATTCTGCTCAGCCAGAACTTAACCTTTATCCTCTGTGTTGCCTTTTGTCAGGTTGCTGTCCTTCCTTGCTTCCAGTCCTATCCCAGCAAAACCTCACTTAACTTAATAGCAAATAAAATGGTTTAACCTGTTAATTGAAAAAAAAAAAAAAAAGGTAGTTTAGGGATTGCAGTTTCACATTATTGTTTTGATGCAAGGAAGTCCCAGCTGAGGTACTCCTTACCAGACTATAAAATGATAGTGTAAATAAGATGGTTGTGATTTTGCGGGTTGAATATTCAGAACCAGATTCTCATTTATAGCAGGTGCTTTGCTGGTGGGTCGGCAAGACAAGAGCTATTAGTGTGAAGGAACATGACCATTTCTTGGCATAGCTTAGATGCCCATTTGGTGCAAGCTGGCCTTTCACTGTACTCAGTAAAACTATTTATGTTTTAAATAAACTTGGGCTTTGTCCCTGTTTACTTTACCTTTGAACAATATTATGAGGCATATAAGAATTTAATTGGACTTCTGTTATTTTCTGCATGAACTTGGACCACTTCATTTGTAGCTGGGGAAAAGAAAAAGATCCTAAAATTACAGTTGGGAACAAATATTTCTGCTCCTACTATTCAAATGAATATCTTTTCACAAGTGATTCAGTAACCCTTATACAAGGTGATCCATTATATTGACATCTCTAAGGGTACTTGCGGGAGTAAAGCCTCCCTATAGCAGTCTGAAGCTCTGAACTGTGATCTATGTAAATAGCTTGTTGCCAGCATTCAGAGTTTTATCTTGGATATTAGTGCTGGATTATTTTTAAATGCCCCAAGTTCATGGATAATGCAGTGACTCGAGAATTCTATTTTGCTTTGAAAAACAAGTACAAAAATCAGACAGTCAAAAAGCAAAAACCTGACCCTTACCTTGGACCTCAGAGGAGAGAGAGTTGCAGATGCAGATTTAACTCAAACCAAGGCACTGGTGAGTTAAGAAGGCTGTTACATGCCTTAGTAGATTAAAGGTGCCTATCAGAGTTGTTTTCTGAAGGATCAGAGTTTTCAGTTTCCAATATACTTGGCATCATTGTGATAACTCGTCAAAAACTCCCATTGTACCACTAATACAAAGGATTAAGCTTATGGTTTTTATGCCTTAGGCTTTTTCAGCTTCTGTAACTGGTCATGTTGTTTGTTTTGTTACGATCTTGCAATTTCATTTTATTCCTTGGGTTTTGATTTTTTTATTCCTGATGTTTTATTTGGGAATATTGTTCTACTTTTAGAGTTTATTCAGCTGAAACAAACGCGAGCACAGCTTTGGCTTATTTTTTCAACAGGGGATATCATTACTGTGTGTTAAGAAGTGTGCAGGCAAATTGAAGTGCCCAGCTATTTCATTTCTGCTGTGTGCATAAGCTACTAGGAGCAAAAATGCTTCTCTTGTTATTGCTTACTTTAGTAGGAAACACAGTCGGCTTCCATTAGCCTATTAAAGTGGCTGATAGCTAATTCTGATGTCTGCAGAATTCTTCAAAGAACAACTAGCAGTTCATTGATGTGCTAATACAAGCAAACAGATAACACCTTCTGTGATTTTAGATACAGCTGGAAGGCACAATTAACCAACTGTGTCCTCTTTAAGTGTCTGGTGCCCCAATCCTGATTTAGAGAAATAGTTTAGAACCTGATTATACACTGAATGGAATTCAATAACTGAGGCATTGCTAAAATGAGATGCTAGGTAAGGGTGACAATATGTCATCTTACTACCCCTTCCTGATCTTAAGAAATATGACTTAGAATTATTTTTCTATAATAAAACCACAATTTGACTAAGTATTTTGCTTCTCTTCCTGTCTCTCAATTCTGTTATTTATTTGTTGTATTACAACAATGCAGAGTCATGGTGATCTTTCCACAAACATGCATAAAAATACAAAGCAGTTTGAAATATGGATGTGCTTCATTTTTTTGCATGTGGTAGAAGCACAGACCTTTGAATAAGCTGGCGCACAGAGACATCTGCCCTTTGAAATGGAATGTTACCATCCGCTTCATGTGGTCAGCTGGCAAAAGCATATCAGAAAAGAGACAATGAGCAAAAAGATGTGTTAAAAGGGAGACTCACTGCTGTAGAAAGAAGAAGGGAGTTCCAGCTATTTGGACTCATCTACTGGGTAAAAGATGACTGCCTGTTAAAAGACTGCTCTTTGGCCTGAGAAGAGGCAGCAGTCACCACAGAGGAACCAGCTAAGTCATAAACCAGAAAAAAAAATAATATCTGGAATTTAAAGATACTGTATGTCAAATCACAAAGCACAGCTCACTATAGAGCTAGGAGAATTTGTGATTCATCTACAGGATGGGGGAGGAAGGCTTTTAACAGTGCTTGGGGCTTTTCTCACTCAATGTTGCACAAACATATAGTGGGAAGCTGAGACAGCCTCACAAATATTATGGTGTTGAAATTAAAAAGTCAAACCCTCAGAGTCTCTACTTTTTGGATGAGGACCTGAAAAACAGTGGTGACACCTAAATCCTTGTGTTTTCTTAGGCTTGGTCCTGAATTCAACATGAATACTCAGATGGTCTGAGCTCCTTAAATTTTACTCACATTCTGCTTTGGATGGGGAGCAAGTAGAAGGAACCTCAGAAAAAGGTGAAGGTAGATTCCCGCTCTTGCTCTGCCTCTGCACACAATATAGATACAATGAGCTTGAGTCAGCTAGCTCTGGGGTATTTGATCCAACACCAATGTATTTGAGCTGTGCACTCCCAAAAGAGCACAGATACAGACAAAAAACCTAATTCACTGCTGTCTATATTTCAGAAGACACCTTGTTGACTGGGAAACTAAGTATTTTCTTGCTTGATTAACTTTAATGAGCCAACTAGCATGAGAGTTAGCTCCAGATTAAAAAGCCAGTGTAGATGCAGATGTCCACGCTAGGCTCTAGGCTCTATGGGCTCATGTTATGGCCCATATCTTCAGGTTTTGTCTATCTGATTTTCAAGTGCTGCTGAAAAATGGTGGAGCCTCTCACAGGCTCCATATGACAGCCGCCATCCTCCACAGATGTTTCCTGTCACCAGAGACCTCTATGTAGGTAACTAAAGCCTGACCCCAGTCATTAGTTTCCTAAGTATCTCAAGCACCACTGAGTGTACTAAGCAGTTCTCCATTGACCTGTGAACATCCACATTTGAGTGTCTTAATCTTGAAATTAATCTCGTGCAGATTAGAATCAGTCTTTGAAAACAACGGGTAGTTTGTGAATTCATTAGCTTCTTAGTGTTCAATCCAAAGGATTTTGAAAAATGGAATGTTCTTTTTATTGTTTCATAAACCAAGCTGTATTTAATTACTCATGTGGATTTCAGCCTCAAGAATCATTGCCAGAGATACCCTGACAATAATTCTCCTCTACAGGGAGCTGCTTTTGTCTTCTTAATCATTTTATGGCATGAGGTTATACCCACACTCTTTCAAAAGCAGCCCTAAGGCCTAATTCGCCAGCTGTCCTCAATGTTACTTGGATGCTAGTGGTTAGCTTTCAGATGACCACCTGGTGCAAGTGGAAGGAAACCCTTAAATTTGCCTGTTGAGTTGGACTGCTCTCTAGTGTACGGTTATCAGCAACAAAAATGGAGCTTCAGAAACTAGGATCTAGGTTTTCAAAAATGGTTAGTTCCTGAAATACCCACAGCTGAGGATCTATTCCCATACTGGCTGACTAGCTGATGGAGAGAAAGGACATAATTTTTGATCTTGGATACCTTCTTATTCTTTTTTTCTCGACCCAGAGCAGTCCCATATGTGAACTGTAAGGTAAATGCATATTTTCTTTTTGTAGGCTATTCTCCATGACTACTAGCCACAAATGAGTGGTTTGTGTCTATAAGAGATGACACAAAGCATAAAGGATTCTCTGTTTAACAATAATTCTGATCAAAATGTTAAAAGCTTATTCACTGCTGTGTGTCAAACCTTGAAAATAATTGGCATTTATGAAGAGAAGGCCATGCAAGAGCGGTTGCCTAGGTGATTTGTCAAGTATGACCACCTCCATGGAGTATAAATACCTTTTCTTTAAACAACAGGTGAATATTTGCCATGTTAGTCCACTGCTCCAATAAACTCAATCTTTGTTCTTGTCGACTTGATGCCAAGTCATTCTAAAAGCAAGAGACATTTCTGCTTTGCAGTGCTGCACGGCTAGCACATGAACTGCTGTGTCCCCAGGGAAGTGTCACAGATATCACAAAGCGAGGAGGAACATGCAGTGCATCCCAAAGTCCTGGATGCCAGGGAGAAGAGAGAACAGTCAGGTTACCTAGCTTCATCTCTCTATTCATGCAAGATTTCTTCCATGCTATATTCCAGGCTATTCCAGACTGTATCAACCTCCAATCTAATTGCAAAGGCATAAAGAGGTCTCCACCTCTTCTCAGGGGGCCACCTTTGCACAGACTAAGGAATTAGTGAAGATACAATTTCAATTTGGAACAAAAGGAAACAAAAAAGAAAGGCAAAAAATTCCCCTTTTACTTTCTGAGTGTATTGAACCATTTTGGGAATATTTATAACTGGTTTAAACAAAGTAGAATTTACAGCTGTCCTCCATGCATCTTGCTTGTGTAAAGAGACAAATCCACAAAGTAATATTGCCCTCTTCAACAATTAATTTACAGTGAATTCATTTTCATCAGACTCTCTGAGCACCAAGATGCAGATGGATATAAAAACATGAAGGATGTTAAGGTGATGTTAAGAACTAGTGTTGAACAGGAACATAGAAAGAGCAAGTTTAGACTTCTGTTGGACCACCAGGAGAGAGGAAAGGATGAAAAAGAACTTCACAGGGATTGATTAGAAGAAAAACTAAAAGAAGATGCCAAAAAAACTAAACACACAGACACACACACAAAAAAAACCCCAAACCCAAATAATCCAATGACACAACAAAAACCTAAATAAATACAAAGCTGCAGAAGTGAAAAAAAGAGATTGAGGAGGGAGAATAGCTACTAATATTTGTTCAGGAAGGGGTCATTAAAGCAACAGTAAAGAAAGATTCAGTGGAGAAAAAGAACTGCAGCAATAACATCAGAAGAGCTCCCTGATGCAGAGAAGCTTCAATGATCATAGACAGTGTTTCTGATGAATTTAGAGGGGAGGGAAGTAGGCAGAAAGCTAGAGAAGGAGAATGATTCCTTATTTTTCCCATAAGGCTGTGAATAATAACCGAATGTACTTGAATTTACTATGAAGGAAAAACAGTTTAAACAGAAAACTAGAGGAGAAAGGTTGCAAATATAGTCCACTGACTTCAGAAGACTTGAGGAATTGGGCTCAGTGCTGCCAATGAAAGTCAAGAAACAATGTGATGGGTAAAAGAGAAGGAAAGGAAGGTCTTGTGTACCTGTAATCACAGGTATGCACAAAATACCCCTTCCAAGTGCCTTTCTGTTATAGAAAAGTCTGTCAGCTTAATTTTCAGAAAAAAAATGATAAATATCCTGACATTTCAAAGCTCAAGGGATATGAAAACTGAGGCAGCCAATTCTTGACAAAATATCTTTCACTGAAGCTGTTTAGGGTCAAGTTATATGTAGTTAAATTTCTGTTGTAGACTTTGATAAAGTAATGTGCTGTGCTCATGTGTCTGTGTTTACAGTCTCACATGACCACTGTGAGGCTTGTGCAGTTACAGGAAGGGTCCATGCCTCCCTCAGTGATGGGAGAGCTTTGGGTGAGACTACTGGTGTTGCTCGCACACCATCTACGATGTCCAGACCTCATGACAGGGACTTCAAGAAAGAAAGCCTTCCAGATGAAAGACTTGATGCTTGCGCTTGAAATTATGTGTTGGGCAAAGCTGGGAATTAGTTCTTAGGTGAAATACTTAAGGACACTGTTGCAGCATTATGTGACATGAGCAATAACCAAACCTTGTCTTCACAAAGAAAAATACTGATGAAGGGATCAGCCCTAATGAAGTACTTGACACATCTGCAAAATTGAAGAAAAACAACCTGTTGATCCTGATCCCACTTTCATACACAAGGCAGCAAAAAGTCAAGTTGCAGAGTGCTGTATTAGCTGCCAAAGAGGCTGATTTGCCTTCATATCCATTTTGGAATAATTATTCCTATTGGAATTCTGCCTGACTATTCAAGGTGAGACAGTTCAATTATTTAATCATGCCATCACTCTCAATTTGAAAGGCCAGTGCTAGAGCAAATGTGCTTTCTGTTTAATTTATACCAATACTTAACCTAGTTGGTCTGTTCCCTGTTTGCGTGTCTCCAGTAATGTATCAGAAGGTAATGGATATTTCCTCCATTTTTATATTGTCAAATTTTATGAGTCTCACATTCAGAGGGTGGCTCTGAATATGTAAGCTTTGTTCATCTGTGTATGCATTTCCACAGATGCCAGGGAGCTGGGGGAGAGATGAGAAAACAGAGACGCTTTAAGTCTGTCCTCTTTCATATTGAGAAACAAAGTTGGCAAATTCAATGTATATCTGCAAGTAAATTATAAATACTTGTACCTGATTTAGTCTGCCCAGGGAGGTGGTGGAGTCACCATCCCTGGAGGTATTTAAGAAACGTGTAGACGTGGCTCTTCAGGGCAT
>JAOTQQ010000019.1:5959945-5975506 GCA_026546715.1 Gallinago undulata | reverse complement strand
TTTTATGTGGTTGGACTCGATGATCTCAAAGGTCCCTTCCAACCACTAAGATTCTGTGATTCTGTGATTCTGTGATGATTACTTCTATAGTAATCTATTTCATTGTCTTTGGATGACTTTCGCAAGTACGTGAGTTTTCTGTCAGGATTTTAGTCACTATAAGCCTTTTGGATATATATGTTCTCAGCCTGTGTTACACAGTCTAATAACATTTTCAATTTCTGCTATACTCTTTCTCGGAATTTTTCTGAGGGTCACTTAAAGTTTGCCTCTTCTCATAGATGGTAAAATAGTAAGAGCAGAAATCAGGGCAAGAAAAGATGGCTGGATTTTTTTGCTAAAGAATATGCTTTACTTAAAGCTTACTTAATCAAATGCCATCCAGTAAACACGGCAAAATTAGGAGGTGTTTGGAGAGACCTCATACATGAGATTAAAGAAGAAATTTTAGGGTTACTACATATAGCTGTGAGGATCCAGGCATAAATATGAAGTAATATAAATTTTAAGTTGATTGTGGGGTACAGCTTAATTATTCTTGGGAACACACACAGACTTGGAGGTGGTTGGGAAAATATTCTTTTTAATAAATTCCTATGCAAACTTTTGATACAGAGTATATTCCACAAAAATGAAATTCAGCAATCTTTTTTATTTTTCTTTTTTTTTTTAAATTTTAAAACCAAGAAGTTCTGGATACTAAATGAAAAAAAAAATTCTGATTATAAAACAACTCTCCTATGTTTTCTAAAAAAAACCCTTGATATAAACCCAAGATATATTAATAAAATAATAATAAAAATGGAGTAGATAGTAAAATTTATGCTTTACATTTTAATGTTTTTGAAATAATCTTGATATTTCACAGAACTAGCTTTGCACAGGATCTGGAATAACTGTTTGACCAAACTCAGAAGATTATTCATTCGGCTGGGGCATTAAAGCTTCCAGAATCATAGTTGCCAGACATCATGGTTAAAAAATAGGAGAACACTTTCTGCAACAAAATGCAGTTCCACTGAAATCAAAATATATCTTTATGATATGGGAACACTGTTTCAGAGAAACTGTGAGGAAGGAGTTTCATGAAGGGATGAAGCTCTGACAATATTTTGGCATCCTTTTTAAACATTTTGGAGTGAAACATTTTGAGCAGGTTTTTGAAGGAACTGTTCAAAGCTACTATGCTTTTTTTCTCTATATTGTAATTTTAAAACAAAAGTTGACATCTAAACATTTCAAAACATTAAAAATATGGGTCTGAAGAGATGTTTCTAATGCATCAGATTTGTTACAATTTTAAGAAAACAGACCAAAATCCTGAAACCAGTGTGAAGTGGTGTTACTTCTATGTAGTATCACTTCCCAGCTGCTTCGTGACCACGGTCGATCTTCAAATCCCAAAGTGCTCAAACAACCACACTCCAAATGGTAGCAATCTTTCTTCCCACACTCTTCTTTATATAAATGGAAATGACTCGAGTTACATGTCTTCAGTGCTGTGACTTTTTTTTACCTACAACTGTGCCTTTTCTGACTTCATGGCCTTTTTGTTCTGTATCTGCTCTCTGACTCTTCAAACAAAATTGTCAAAAAAATGACTGGAAAAAACTTGGAGATTATTAACTAAAGGAAGTCAAGTGAAGTGGTGCTTAAAATGTCTGTATTCATACATCATTTATTTCTGAGATAAGTCATAATTAAGAAAAATAATAGACATTAAGGTTGTGATTGAAGAATGATCAACTCCAGTATTCCCCAGTAAGGTGACAGACAACACTTAGCCCTGGAGTTATAACAGTTACAGTGTTTTGGTTTGAGGTATACCCCATACTTTGATTCCTAGCTATGAAAATAATATTCAGGCAGTACGTTTTCTTACCCAGTGACAAGAACTTAGCTGACTGCCACGATGGACCACCAGTGTTGTGTAGCCCATGGTGGGAGAACTACTGAGTTATTCATTGACATGGGGAGAAAGACACAGGAAAGGCTTATTTCAGTAAAACCGATAGGTCAGCTTATGTTCAGACCATTTACATGTTCCTGGACCAATACCACATGATCAAAAAGCTCTTGTGAGTGAGGCAGAGTCACACTTGTGAGTTCAAAAGAAGTTTGAAATAGTATTTGCTAAGGGACAGAGAACACAGACTACAGCTGTTTACCCAATAGAACAAATTCAATATCTGAATGAAATTGGAACATATAATCAATATTGATCTGGAGAGAAAAGCAACAATAAACTTATAGCTCATTGGAAAAGGCTTAGCTTTGTTAACCTTCTGGTCATGCTGCAAAGCCATCTGTTTTTCTTCCCTTCTGCTCTGTTAAGGATTATGAGGAGGACATAGACTGAGTTTGCTACCCTGCCGTGATGACCTGTTATTGTTTGTCTCTGTATTGATACTATTATTTCATAGTAAAGAAATTGTTTCTTAGGATTAAGTGTAGAGGAAGGACTATAGAGGAACAAGGCTTTACAGAACACTGGCTTTACAGAAATAAAAGGGAGTTGGACTAGATGGTCTCTAGAGGTCCTTTCCAACTCTGACAATTCCATGATTCCATGTAGAATAGATGCACCTAATTAAACATGAGACTAGTGGAAACAAAAACTTCCAATGTTCAGGGAAAGTGACCACAGATTTTAAGTATTTGGCAACATTCAGAGAAAAGAGGAAGACTTTTCTCCAGCAAAGGACTTGTAATTCTTCTCAAACTGTGATGGCAATGCAAATGCCCTAGGAACCTGTATCAGATGGACAGTTGGAGTGTAAGACTTTCTGTGGTTAAAGAGGCAAAATTAAGAGATTCTAGGTAAGCTTGGTAATCTAGACTTTTTTTTTTTTTTTCCTCTGACCATATGCTCAATATGATTTTAACTTCTCAGGTTTTTTTCTGAAATTTGGCACAATGCATGATATTTATGATTTTTTTTTTTTTTTCTATTTCTGGTCCTTCCCTCTATCTTGAAATGAATTCACTTGAGGTATTTTGAGACCTAAGGACCTGGTTAAATGGTACTTTTCATCCTTAAATTCAAAGTAGAACATGGATTAAAAGCTCCTGTTGGAAGCTTTTAACCTCCTGTTAAAGCTCTTACTTTGAAGAACACAACATCTATAGAAGGCATGAATGAAACAGTGCAGATAGACCAGAAGGTGGAGATTTGAGAAGAGAAATGTCATTTGCTTCTTCAAGAGCAAGAAGAAAAGCTGTCTGTGAGGTGGTTGACTGGAGAGGGGGACAGGAAGAGTGGGACAAGAGACTGTTGAGGATGTGAAAGACCACTGAGAGCTTGGGAAGGAGAGAGAAATAGAAATAGCAGGCAGGAGTAAGGAAAATGAGGAAAAGAGGGGGTTTTATGCAGTTATACATCAGCTAATTATGACTAAAAACTTGAAATTATTATAAAATGCTAATGTGTTAATTTAAGAAGACACATTCCAGTTTTTTATCAGTCCTGTTAGCAACCGAGACGCCAAAGAGGTGCCAAATACTTACTCTGTTCAAGAAAGGGAAGAAAATGAGAATAAAAGCAGTTTTAATTGAATCTCTCTTCAGTTTCAAGCACAACTGCCACTAAATTAGCTGAGAAAGTAGAGCTTTTTTTTTTTTGTTTTAGGTACAGGAGCCAAACATTATCCACCACTCTTAGAACAAAAGGACGAAGTATCACTCATGTAACCTTATCTCTGATAAACTTAGGTTGCAAGCTTTTATTTGGGTATATAAGGCATTTCTTGTGTTCTGTGACTGAGAAGTATATTGCCTGTCTAGTTATGTCCTTCTGCACATTATCTGTCACTGACCTTACATTTTAGCACTGTAGCTTTCCAAAAATGGCAAAGTCTAAATGGCAATATGCAAAATTTAAAGGTTTTCTCCTAATGTATTTTGCATGCTAACAGTGGAACAGACATGATGCCTTCCAGTTTTGAAGACAGACTGCATAAAAGATCAAAAGCACAAAAAAACCCCAACAAAATAAACAGACTGAAATATTTTCTGAGTGATGGCTGCAAACAACAGGTAAAAGCATGGGAAAGATTCATTAGCAATATATCTTTTCCAGTGCCACGTGAATACAGCAAGTACAGACATGTAACAAAGTTATATACTGATTATTTTTTTTAGTTTTTAAATCAGGCCCATTGCTTTGCTCATGTACATATAAAATACCTGATTTTAAAAGTTCGTCTAAGCCAGAAGGTTTGCAAATGTGTTCAGACATTCTCTCAGCACAAAATTTAGATGCAGTAGATATTGTAAGGAGCGTTGAAGCCATCAATAATCATAAATAAGATTCCAAGCAGTAAAAACCTCTCTGAAAATGCACCATGTTTCCAAATGAAATTTTCCAAACTGAGTCTCGAAGAAATCCAAATGTGTCACTTAACATAATTCCTCATCTGATGCTGAGCTATCTGCGGCGGGTACGGTAACAGCCTTCCAGTCACCGAATGCTAATGTAATGTGCATCGTGCCATTTGGAAATTTAACTTGGAGTCAACTTTCAATAAGCCATTTCTCCTTTCTGATATGAAGGTTTTCTTTCAAAATGGACCTATTTGTGCAAATTGCAGGCAGGCCTGTTTGGAGTCTGACTATTTTATACAGTTGAGGGAAAGCAGGCTACTGCTTTTTATGGAGTGAGCTATCAGGTAGATACACATTTGACACAGAGTGCGCTGAGTTATCAACTTTCTCCAAGGGCAATCATATATCTTGTGTATCCAGAGCCAAATTATATTTGACATTTCATTTAAAGCCTGAGACATCCTGATGCTAAAGCAGAGTGTGAGTGGTGAGAGTAGGAGGGCGTTCAGTTCGACTGGATGGATGTTTCTATTCCTCCCCTATTCATCTGCGTTGTAGACGAGGTCTAATTGCCCACCTTCACCCTATACTTTAGCCAGATGGAAATCTCTCAAATTTAACACCTTTTCTGATGACATTCCTTCCCATGTTAGCTTTTGCCTGACAATGTTAAAGGGGACTAATCTGAGCTAGCTTCAGATAGCATCGTAACCAACATTATTTATGTAGCGAGTTGTGAAGATTTCTTTGGTTATACCTGCAACTTTCACATCAAGCCTGGTAGTTTGCAGATGGAAATGCAGTCCCTGCATTTCCCAATCTCAACCCATTCAAAATCTTTATATCTTATTACACGTACTCATTGCAGCCAATCTTTTCATGCCCTCAACCTCAGATTAAAAACCAGACTGTTTTACTGGGGTAGTGGATGGGTCAATGGCAACGGGATGGCTATGGCAAAGGTAGCATTAACCACATTTATCTTTCGTCACAACCATGGAAATATTCAGTTGTTGGAGCAGTTTGTGACATTTATTGAAATAGACTCAAAGCTTCTCAAAGCTTACATGGTATCACCCTGGAGTCATGGAATATAATCTATACCTATAGAACTAGGTTGAAATTTTGTGTTTATTCCACTCATATTAAATTTTTTCTTGTGAAAACTGGATCAACAGCAATGACCCAGTCCTGACAGAAACATCCATAGTAGGAAGAGGTTCAGGATGTAATTTCCTAGGTATTTCATAGAAAAATTACTTCTGTATTTTGATAACTCCTCATTCATCCCGGATCTGTTGTGGATATCATTGCATGCAGCATGATTATTATGAAGGAAATTTTTTTCTGATTAAGAATATTGTTCATGGCAGCAAATGCTATTGCTGTGGGTGAGGAGGCCCTTTATACATGCTTGCATTGTTTCCTTCATTATTTTTTTATTTCACATGTCACAGGCAGATACATCTCATACATCTTAATTATATGATTATCTTCCAAGATGGAGACATCTCTCCTGCCTCTAAGGTGGGATGTTTCAGGGGGAAGGGCATCTTGTGTATAAGTATAAACAGAAATAGAGGAAGTCACACTTTATATTAAATTGTTTTCACATTTCCTTCTCTATTGATTTTTCAAAAGATAATTATTGTGGGTGTAGTGTGAGCTGCTCTCATTAAGAACACATTGATTGTCATCCACTATTATTGCTTCAAATGTTGGAACTGGAAGGGAATATATAAAGGGAAAAATCAGGGTCAATATTTTATTGCTTTAATGTTTGTTAATTACACACTTCAGGCACTTCCTTTACCATTTTTTTTTCCTAATAAAACCCCTGGAAAAGTAATTCTCGTTTTTACACAATGACCTCCTCCCTTTTATTAAGGTCACAGAGGGAATGTATATTCCTTCATAAAAAGCAACCTTGGATTGATTGAAAAGACGAAAGCCCATTCAACTCTTTTATTGCAAAATGGCCAGTCTTTCAATCGCATCCCCACTAACCTGTGCTGGAAAGAACAGAAGCACTACCGTTCATTTAGCGACATCACTCACCACTGTAGAGTCTGTCAGACAGGGCCTGTTAGTTGTGAAGTTATCCTTTCATATAGTTTCCTAGAAAGATGAGGGAAACCTGTGAAATGCTGTTAAAGTTACACGTTCTCACTTTTCCTGTGTAAACAAAATTTGCCTGAAGCCTGTATTTTGGTCTAAGGAATTTGGTGTCGACTCACTCTGCAACCTTTCTGCCTATTCCCTTAAGAATTTAGAGGTTTCCCTGGGTGTTTTGCTGCTGTTGCAAAGGGCTTGTAGCTGTTAACGTTACGACAGGCCCTGGAGGTAAAATAATTATCACCAAAATCCACATGGGAAGCCTAGAGAAGCTACTGGGCAAATCCCACAAAGATACTTAGACTTTCCATGGCCAGCTCCATGGCAGAACTCGTAACAAGAGTTCATCATTTCCTATGGAGGTTGTGGGTAGATTTAGGGACCTATGACTGGGCTTCCTAGCAACCAGTGCAGAGGCTAAAGGCATAAAGGACACCTCAGACATGCCAAAAATGAATTAGTGATCTCCTACCACTGCCGGATTTGGGGAACAAAGCCCAGCGATCTGAATGAGTTCAACACAAGCTTTCCTAAAATATCCAAACTCCCCTATTCCATCCCTGACCAGGAGCTCCTCATGGGGTTTTCTGCATCAAACTATCTCTACATAAATTTGTTTCTTTTTGTTACAAATGTGTGTAAAAAAAGCAGAGGCTCCTCCTCTCCCCCCATCAACTATTTGCTTTTCCTGGGCCTGCCAAAAGCCTGGCATCCCACAGGAAAAAGGAGTTAGGGGTTCAAAGTCCTTCCACAAAAATGTCACAGAAGCTCATTTCTCTCTGTCTGAGTGTGCAGAGCACAGAACCGTGTCTCAGTCCAGGAGACGGTGCTCCCATCAGCCACATTAATGATGGAAATTACTGAGACTGCTCAGCTCAGTGCTTGCTGCGGGCAGGAGTTGTGTTCTGAGTCCATCTGCAGGACAAGGTTTTTCAGAGGATTTAAGCACAAAAAGATGAAGAAATTCTATTTTGAGCCCCCCGCTGACCTTTTTCATACCTTGGTTGGTCACGACAGGGAGAAATGAAATTACCTGCATGCCTGTATACTCAGACAAATTCTGCATAAAGTTGAAACCCAGACACCTACGTCCTTCTGTGGATCAGGTGCTGATACGTATTTTTCCAAGGCCACAGAGACCGTCTGCAACAGATCAAGAGATTTCATCCAGAATTACTCACTCAGACCTTGTCCTTTGCACGTCAAAAGCTGCCACTGCCTCTCCAGGGCTCCCCGTTTCACTTGCTGCTTGAAGGATGGCCTGCCTTTTAAGGGCATGTCTACATTGTCAGCTGCAGACAGACCCATGCTGTGCTCTGAACTGGAGCTACCTTTCCCTAGGAGCTGCGCAGAGATGTAAACGCACAACTGCTGCCTTGCTAATGGGTCCAGCTGAGCGACACTGTGTCCTACCTGGCTTTAGGTACAGGCATTCCTCCCAGGGAGAGCAGCGGTGGGGTGATCAACATCCATCTTGGAACAACATTATTGTGTTTGGTGTCAGGGAGAAGAAGTATTAGAGAGACAAATAGGATTTTAAAATAACAAACAGCGGGAATATATATTTAGTCTTATGTTTCCAATTTGACATGTCACTCTGAGTCAAGTTAGATACGCCGTGATCCCAGGAATGGGACTTTTTAATGTTCTAACAAAGCACCAATTTTCTTACAGAGAGGAGTTTGTGTCAGTGCTGTTGTTCCTTCTATTTTTTGGTAGTGCGTGAGCTGATATCGAAATCTTTAGGTTAATAGCAGTAGCATGAAACCTGATCTTATTTCAAAACCAGACCAAGCAATATTGAGTAAATATTTGGAGCAGAGTTGCCATAAACGTGAGTCTGCCTGTTACTGCAGCCACAATCTTAGTGCTTAATTTGAGAATTAAGTGTTTTAAACCAAGTACGGGGTACCTACTGCCCCCGCACATGCTACCATGTGGATCCAAAATGATTTGAGGGTCTGGATGAGAATGGATTAAAGCTGTTGAGGCTCCTTACTTGGAGTACTACCCCTTGAGTGACTAATAGAAAAAGCAGTTTTCAATTTTCACTAGGTAATTCATCTGACGCTTGCCTAAACTGCTGTCTGGAGAGAAACAGTTTTGGGAGAAAACTACTTGGGAAATACACAGCAATATACTGACAGCTACCAAAAAAAAGGACTCAATTAATGTGACACTCGTCACGCTCAGGAGCACTGATTCATATTAAGTTTAACATTTCCTGAATTAACATATTTGATGGGTCTTTTTCTCTCTATTGTTATTTTCCCTAAACTAATCTTAGCGTACGGAGTCCGTTGATAACGCTGAGGCATCTGTTGACAAACGCCTCGGTGTCACTTCTTGGGCGAGTGTGTGGAAGCACCGTGTATGAAGCACAGCTCAGCTCGGTTTAGCAGGGGGATTAAGCCATTAAACAGTCTGTGAGCATAAAGATCTCTGCACCGGCTCTCTCATTTGTGCTTCCGCTTAACTAGCAGCAAACGTGTGTCGTAAATGCCACATCATATGCCTACGCACTCCTGCCCTGGCTTAGCATAATAAACACCCTAAATTGTATTACGCTGTGTATCACTTGTTCAGTATTCAAGGTCTGTTCCTCCCTAACCTAATATTGTGATTTAACCCTGCCTTTGATTTTCTCTATTGACTGCTGGCTGTTTCTGTAAGGTTACTGTGGAAACGGGAAGAGGATCCAAAGATAGCAGTTTGTCTGCGGCATGTCTGTGCATCCGTATGTCACATCTATATGGCCTGGAGGTGCTGACGTGTAAGAACAATCAGGGAGGGGTTGAAAGTTAGGAAAATAGTATAAATGTCTTAAATGACATTTTTTTCCTGAAGGATGCTCCATGACTCCTTATTCTGGATTAAGAGAGAATATATACTTCTGCAAAATACTGCAAAATAAAGTAGCCTTGTCTTGATTTCCTCCACCTCCATTCCCCAGGTTAGACAGCTTCCTTCTTCTCTTATAGTAATATTTTCCTTTGTGTCTGTCTTCCATGTGTAAATCTCAAACAATCTGTGTAGCCTCATCTCTACCTTACAAACCAGCCCTCCTCCTGCCTTGGCAGCACAACCCAGACCCTTGATCCGACCTCAGTGGGAGAGCCAGCCCCACACACAGGCCTTGGCTGCATCCAGGCTTCAGTGCCAGTTCCTCAATTTTCTGTCAGTCAAGGGAAATAAGGACAGGACCCTAGCTATCACGTCTGTTAAATCTGGTGGGGTTAGTACCATCTATTTTTATTCGTTGACATACTTGATTCTGAGGACAAGCTAGTAAATGAGACTATGAATGAGGAGCATAGAAGACACCTAATAATTTGGCATAATTTAGCCCAGTTAGCATTACATATCCTGGTATGAGAAGTGTTCTGTGAGTTAAAACGAGTTGGACTAGAAGGATAGGCAAAAATTACCTTACCCTCTGACTAGGCTTGCCTATGTCTGTGCTCTGGGGACACATTTTTAGTACTGTTAGCTCCTTTCAACCACCAATATTACCCATATGACTTTTCTGGGAAGTCAACTGCAAATCCTGAAAGCAAGAACTGGAATTGAGAGCAAAATATTCCTGTAAGTCTGAAAACACAGACACCATTTCCCTGCTGATGTTGTATAATGAAGAGATTTACCTGCTAATGCCTTAAGAGAGAACATTTTCCTGTGTAGGGCAAAGAATATAAAAAACCTTTAATGTTCCAAGGCTAGAAGATTAGGGCTTTCTGTGATTCCCTTCTTGCTCATCTGCTACACTAGAAGCTGGAGTCCCCTCCAAAGGAGATTTGCCAGTGTTGCCCTGTCTGCTCTGCTGTCGTTCTTGCTTCCCTGCCCTGCAGAGATGTGCAGGGATGCACAATGCAGCTGGTGGAAAAGCTGGATTAATTAAACTGGATTCAATTCCCTTGTGCAGTACGTAAATTACATGCTCTTTTACCTCAGTCAGGAGCAGCAGGCTTGGCCAACATTTCGCTCAGTTACCTCATCACTTCAATATCATAGGAGATCCATCTCATGCTGCAGGGTTCTCCTGCCCCAGGAGAAGAGCTGTGACGCTCAGGGCTGGTTTATGTAGCAGGTAAGGCACCAGAGAGACAAATGGAGACAAGAAAAACACTGTGAAAAGGGGAGATCATGCCCCAAGGAGATGAAAGATGGAAAATAGCAATGAGGGTGGGAATGTGCTACAGAGCTCCCTGACGCAGGCAGCCTAATAACTTGCTGAAGATCACACACAGGATTGGTGACAAGAGCCCAGTTTTGCCTCTTAACTGTCAGTTATAAGTTAAAATTAGTCTCCTCTTAAAAGATATATTCCAGTTACATACATGGGGAAACTAAGACACAGTGCTTTAGTAGCCCAGCCAACACCTTGTGGTGAAAACAGTGGCAGTGAGAGATCTCCCGGTGCTTGGTTCCTCTCCCTTAATAATCCCACCTTTGGTCAGGTTTTAAAGTGGAGGCAACTGAAACCACCTCTCAGTTGTGACAACACTCCCTGAGAGCTGTGCCTTGTAAAGGCAAGAAGAGATTCAGAAAAGAGAAAGCATTTTCTGAGTGTTAGGGAGATCTATCAGCGTCCGCTCACACGGCTGCAGAGTTGTCATGTTTCTTGAGTTATTTATAAGGTCAAAGGAAGACAGAGGAAAAATGACCCTCTTAACACCCTCACAGAGGCTCCACAGCCTCTGTCTGTGTGTTCATGGCAGTGGCCATTTCACTTTAACCAGTGTTAGAGCAATTTTTCATCCCCATGTGTGTAATGAGCTGGAAAGTCTCAGTGAAGTTCTCACCTACTTGAGATAAAAGTAAAGAGACAAAACAATAAATGATATTAAAAAAATTAGGGGTCTCTTTTGGAATCCCCTTCAGGTTAGGGGTAAAGACCATTAGAAGTTGCACAGTAGGCAACCTAATTATCATTTTCATTTACAGCTTTGGGCACTATGGTAATATAGATGATTTACAATGACAAATTCTAATAAAAAGTAATGAAAGAGCTTTCTTTAGAGGAAGGATTCATAGATGAATATTTGAATGAACCAGATTATTATAACCAGACTGTTGGTAAACTTCTAAAAAATTTAATTACTTTAATTAAAAAGTATTTTGTGATCAAAAAGCAAGCTTAAAAAATTCCCAGCTTGATGTAAATCACTCTGTATTTTGATAAGCCAGGATCCACACGTTTTCTGGGGATTTGTCAAATATTCACTGTCTGTAGAAACCACTCCCTTTATGTGTTTGTACTTATGAACTGCTGTATAGAAGTATACTATGCTTCCAAAGTCTCCCAATGGATGCTCTTTCTGCAGCTTTCCCAGCAGTAGGATCGGGGCTTTGCTGAACAGCTTGAGCCCAGGAAGATGTGGATTTACCCGAGTGCCGTACGGTTAAACAGGCAAACACAGTAAGGAACGGTGTCCTTTGCAAAATAAGCTACGTTCCTGAAGTTTCTGTCTCTTGCCCATGCAGCAAGCTACAGGGGCTCTGCTCATCCCATTGGTCACCACCACCACTGAGGGAGGCTGAGCATGTGGGTCTTGATCCCCTCACCTCAGCAGTTGTCTCTTGTTTCTTGGTGGCAGTAAGAGCTGGAAAACCACTTCCCACTGACGCCATAGGGGAACATTACATCTTCACTTCTGCTGCAGCAGGACTTGATACTCTGTTTGTCTGCGTGTCTTGCACCTGCATCTGAAATTCCCCCCCCCAAGCACCCCGAGCAAAAGGGCTCTCTGAGACGGACTGCATTGGTCTAAGTTGGTGTAAGTGCACTGAGGAAGTCTCATTAGGGTAAACGTCCAGAGAAGAGAAGACTGAGGGGGAATCTGATCAATGCTTATAAATACTTAAAGGGAGGGTCTCAAGAGGATGGGGCCAGTCTTTTTTCCATGGTGCCCAGGGACAGAACAAGAGGGAATGGGCACAAACTTGAATATAAGAAGTTCCTTCTAAACATGAGGAGGAACTTCTTTACTTTGAGGGTGGTAGAGCCCTGGAACAGGCTGCCCAGAGAGGTGGTGGTGGAGTGTCCTTCTCTGGAGACATTCCAAACCTGCCTGGACACATTCCTGTGCAACCTGCTCTAGGTGGACCTGCTTTGGCAGGGGGGTTGGACTAGGTGATCTCCAGAGGTCCTTTCCAACCTCATATCATTCTGTGATTCTGTGAAATGTGATACTGGAAAAAAGAAAAAAAAAAAACAAAAAAAACACCAAAAAAACCAAGCAAGCTTTCATGTCTTTCTACAACCCTTTAATCCAGCCTGAAATAGCAGCAGACGTCAAAGGCACCCATGGGTTAAGAGCAACTGTTCTAAGATTAACTTGTTATGTCAATCAGTTGGTCGGAGAGAAAAGCAGGTCTGTTCACAACAGAGAAATGAGTTAATAAGCAGAGAGGTGGTAAGGATGTTAGCCTCTATGGGATGACGAGAGACAGGTAATACTTTACTTGTATAACACACAAGGAGAGCTTCATCTAATTTATAAATTGCAAAAGCTTCTCTCTATTGATTGACCAAAAAAAGTTCTTACAGCTTTGGAAGAATGTACTCTGGATTGTTTGTGTTTCTCAAATTCTTTTTCAATTTTTTTTCTAGCAAAGTCCTGCTATAAATTCAAGACGTGCTTGTAATAAGATGAATTATTGGTCCAAAAGAGGTGTGCTTCACATCTGGGGAACAACTGTAAGGTAAATGCACAGTAGAACTATACTAACACAACATCAGTGAAAGGGAATTTTATGCCTTACTGAAATTGCTATAATTGATGCTGTGAATTGCCCAGTTATTAAAAATCAGAGAGAATGACGGCAGAATGTTGTGTTGTAGAGCACTAACTCCAGCTGTGGGCCAGGATATAGTGTCTGTATGCAGGAAATGTGCAAAACAGGACGGCCTCTGTCTCAATGCATTTGCAATGCATTTGTGAACATTTTGGTCCAACTGTAAATAAAAAGATGAATAGATTCCACCTGAATCATATTGGATACGTGTGTGAAATACAGGTATGGTAGAATTAATGATGATCCCAGGTATGGAAAGCTGATTTTGGGAAGCAGAGAGTGAGAAGGACAGGTTGAGGAGCAAGAACTGTGGCTTAGCATTAAAGCATCAGTTGAAGACCCCTGGCACTTGTGTGCCTTGTTCTTCTTGTTTGTAAAATGGAAATAATGACACTGACTTCTTCTGCCACATATTTTGCCCTAAAGACTGTTTAAGGTTTCATTAATAACAGATTTCCTCAAAATGAGTGGGGAGTAAAAGCATAAATATGATGGTTTGGCCTTCCTTAAATAAAGGGATTCCCTTTCTGGTGGAGAAGAATACTTCATTGACTCAAAAGCTGTCTGAAGCTGGACTTTGGAGTCATGAACCTGTTTCAAGTTCTGCCTTAGACCTGCAGCAAAACAATTTCATAGTCTGAAATGGATGTGAGAGGGGCACCTCTTGCTTCCAGTGCCCAGCAGAAAATCTTTTTCCTGAGCAGCTCCTAAGATCCCAAGAAAATGAAAAGCTTTGCCCTTGGTCAAATTCAATTTATTTATCTATTTTTAATTCCTCTCATGCACATAGGGATGGCACAACTAAAAGTGAAGCACAGAGTACTATTAAAACTGAAATGTTGTGGGTTTATACACTGTTACTGTAGTATTAACCTGAGAAGTTGCACGCTATGTCATTTCTTTCCAGATCATTTTGCGTGGGGTACCAAATCTGGCAGCCTGGCTGCATTCCAGCTTTTTTCATGCCGGTGTGAATTCTTGCTCTCCCTTAAGTCTTTTCTCCGATATGTTTGTGGGTTTTTTCCACAGCTCTCTACTTAGTTCAGTGATTGGTGCGTTTCAACCCAGAAGAAGTTTCTGTTCTGTGGAGTTTAATTGATATTTGCGTGAAAGGGCCAACCTTGCACATGCTTATTGCATCAAAGTAAATTCATTTGCGTGCAACTTTATTGAAAATAACCTTGCATTAGAATCTGAACTGGTGGCCCTATATGCACTTTCTCATTGTCTTTAGCAGGAATATTTCCTATGCAAGGTGCATTTGTGAACTGTAACTTTTCTTGACACTTTTTAAAAGCACTTTCTTCATTCCCAGGATTTTACAAGATGTCTTTCAGTGAAGAAAATGCTTAGAAATGTTCATAGCATTGCTTGTGGAGCTCAGCCTGACATTGCTTGCACTGCACAATGCGGTCTGCATTTTGGATCAAGGATAATGGGATGTTTAAAGACAGGACTGATCATCGCCAGTCCCCTCTGGCTCTCTTTTGATAAACAAAACCTTCTCATCATCAAATTTTAAAACAATCTTACAAATAGCGGTCAACCTCAATAGATTGATGAGATCTCATTTATTCCAGACTCTTTACATATGCTCTGTAATGCTTAAATTCCTGCATTGGGAAGGTTTATTCAGGAATTTTCTAGTAAAACATTATCACCAGAGAATTAATATTCTTAGAAATTTAAATTTATAATGCTGCTCTGTTTTGAATTATTTCATTATTAATATTTTTTAATAATTGAAAGACCATATTTCCAGCAGAATATTTTTTGGTTTAGAAATGACCCTTTGTTCTTTTGAGAAGTATAAAAATTATCAAAATCTAAGCAAAATAAGACATTTCAAAGACTAAAAAAGGAAAAATTTCAGATGTTCCAAATTAAGCTTGGCAAGATCAGTCCATAGTTAAAAGATAAGTACTTTCATCTCATGAGCCAGGAGAGGAAATCACTGTGAAATCTCAAAGTCAAATTTCTTCATGCCTTTTTCCATCAGGTTTGTTAAAGAAAGTTTTGGCTCATTCTGCATTTTGATCTTATTTTGATCTTATTATTTAAACTTACTTTAAAAATAAGTAAACAGCTAAGAGGAAACAATTGCCTCACTTAACCACCTTGTTAAAAAGGTACGGCAATTAGTCAAAGCTAATCATGTGTATTACATTTATTGACACAGAGACAGTTGCATCTAGAGGACAACTCATTGCACCTATTCTGGAAGTATTCTAGGAAGAAAAGAATTATCCCAGGATTCTTCTGGAGAAACTCGGTGCTCATGGCTTAGATGGGTATACTCTCCGCTGGGTTAAAAACTGGCTGGAG
>JAOTQQ010000019.1:5923930-5952974 GCA_026546715.1 Gallinago undulata | reverse complement strand
CTTTTTCTTTTTCTTTTTCTTTTTCTTTTTCTTTTTCTTTTTCTTTTTCTTTTTCTTTTTCTTTTTCTTTTTTTCTTCTTTTTCCTCTTCTTCTTCATTTTTTTTTTTCTTTCCCTTCCAAAAGCTCATAAGGTTTATGTATAATTCAATCAATGCCTTGAGGCAAACTATTTGATGATTACAATAAAAAAAATCTCATTTTGCTGTACTTTGTGGAGGTAGTTTCATTATTGCATGTCACTTGGTTACAAGAGTTTATGGGACTGTAACTCCCCAAAGGACATTTTAAACATACACTTTTTATGGCAACTAAACTCTAAGATAAACGAAAGCATTAAAATAAGATATTGGAATTGTTTGCGTTTGCCTTTGATTGATATGAATGAGATTTGTAAAAAGTCTTGTTTCACCCTTAATCCCTGCAGCCTCCCCTTCCCTTCTGTTACTAGAAGACAGACAAATAAGTTTTCCTGTGTGAGTTCTGAATGAATAACAGCACAGCGGTGGTAGCCAGTATCAGAAATTGGGACAGTGTCAAAGCTGAAAACTTGTTCATACACAGGACTGGAAGGTAAGTCCTTAACCACAGGGTTTGCTTTCTGACCTATTGTTAACCTCTATCTAAATGCAGACTGATTTATTTTCACTAAAATGTACTACTTTGCCTCCCAGTAGTAAAGAGTATATGTGTGCTGCAGCATTCCAGTTGATGTAATATACCTACCTCTGTCTCACTCCCACAAACACAGAAGCCACAAGAATTTTCCAGAGGCAGCCCAAGAAAATACTAGCCCTGGTCACATCTGACCTAGCTAGAAGTTGTAGAAGGTTCCTGGTTTGTTCGTGTGGTCAACATTTGTGAGAGATTATGTGCCAAATAATTAGAGTAATTACCTGAGATGCAAAAATGCAGAAGCTAGCAAGCAAAAAAGTTTTCTTTTTATGTAGGAAATGTAAGAATTTTATTTATGTAGGAAATTCCTTCTTCAACCACAAACAGTAGTCTTCAATTTTGCTGCATAAAGACAGAACTAAATAAAATATTGAAAAAATGAGAAGGCCAACATTTTATGAAGGTGAATATTGGGAAATTCACTGGATCAAAGTGCGTGTGTGTCGGGGGGGGTGTGGGTGTCAAAAGACAGAGAAGTGAGGTCTTTGCAAATCACTGTGGAAAACAGTATTACAGGTGGTTCTAGTGCTCTGTCTTGCAAGAACTGGAGCCTTAATGAATGAGAACACACAGGGGCTCTACCATTTCAGACGAGCACTTTGAAGGTCTAAGGTTACATATGACTTCACTTAAAATATTTTATTCCATTTTGTATCGCACTCTGAACTGTACAATGATTTGAACCGTTAAATCTGCATGTGTTTCCACCTGAAAAACTTATTTGTATTTTGCAGGTGCCTAATGAGTGGTGCTCAACTGCCTGCTAAGGTTTAACTATGAGGACCAATGCTTAAATCTTAAACAGGAAAATGACTCTTTTTGATTTGAACTTCTGTGAAATCAAAAGGACTCATCTGCTGCCCTGACTAAGCTGTTGATCATATTCAAGACTATCTTGTATTAATAGCGTACAAGAAGAAATAGTTTGGTTGCTGTAATCTCATAGAATCTTACAGATCAGGTTGAAGCAGAGGGAAAACTGGAGCTCAATAAGCAAGTAGGAGTGGTCCATAGAGAGCAAAGACCATCAGTGAAACAGTTGCAGGGTAAACGTGTATTCAGCCTGGTGCTTCAAATCAACTGAAATGAAGTCTACAAGTTTATGTTAGCTATTAGTGAGCCAGGAGGGCTGGCCAGCTGCAGGGTGGGCCAGCCACACGGTGGGATCCCCCTGCTTAGAGAATAAGGGGTTCTTCATGGCTTTCTTGCCCCATAACTGCAGTATCAGAGTTCTTTATGACTGGCTCTTAGCCTTAGCGCCGTCAAGGGAAGCTTCTGTATTTTTGCAATAAACTTGGAGAGAGTTTTAGGTTTGGAGATTACTTTTTTTTTTTTGGGGGGGGGGAAGTGGTTTAAGGCTTTTTAAATTTTATTTCCCTCCCTGTTACTCTCTACACAGCAAAATATATTCAGTTCTTAAACACAAAAAGGCAAGAGCATCAGAAAGTATAAGTCTGAGGACAAGGAAAGCACATATGTAATCTTTCCCACACAGAGTCAGACAATGAAAAAGGGAAGAAAAACATCAAGGAGACAAACAAGTACAAGTATCAGATGAGTGAAGACAGAGCTTTCAGGAAGAAAGTCATTCTGGCCACTGCTGTGCTGGGACCATTTACTTGTCACATGGTGCTTAATCATAATAAATTAAGTTTTATTTTGCATTTTGCAACATGCTAACTTGGCTCAGCAGGTAATGGGAGGAGTCCTGGGTCGCCAAATGGTGTTTAACTGAGAATAACAACAATTTCCCCCCTGCAGGCTGGCATAAATAATGAATTCAAAACGTGCCTCTTCTGAGCAGATTATTCCAGCTGCTTCTTGTTCTTAAAGCTCGTTGGGAGGTTTAACACCAGAAAGTCAGCCCTCCTGAAGCTACAATTATCATCCTCAAGCAGCAGGCCTGGGAAATGGTGAGTTTAATTGAAGTGGCTTTGTGTTGCCAGAGGTGGAGAAGGTTCCAGCAAAGCTCAGTGAAGGTCCAGCCAAGGTGACCCATGTCCCTCCTGAAAGTTAGATATGTGATGGCATCCGTTTCTCCAGCGTGGATCTTAAACACCACTGACATTGAGAGGTGTTGATCTTTCTGCTTTCTTTGCACTGGCTTAAATACCATCATGGGGCTTCAGAGAATGATGCCCAGAGCAATGATCCACCAGGCAGGTAAAACAGCAGAGGAGATGTGGGTCGGGCAGTAGGGGAGGGAAAAATAATACCCAAAGTTTTCTAAGGCTAAGGGTAGAAAAGCACAGTGAGATATTCCCTCAGGAAAGAGAGGAACCTCCAGCATTGTAAGGGGTTATAAGGACAGGTTAGACAAGCAGCTGTCAGGAGTAGTTTAGGAATAGTTTGCCTGTTTTTGAGGAGAGGCATGGACCAGTCAGTCCCTCGAGGTCCCTTACAGCCCTCTATTCAATGACTGATGGAAATTGTGATATGCTTGCAAGCAACTTGCTTCCAGGTTCAATTGGGCTATATTCAGTGCCTCCTCCTGTTCTCTGGAGCTAATAGCTGTTTTGCCACTGTCTGCATTAGGAGCAGGGTCAGATCCTTAATTAAAGCTATGATTGGCTGCAAGTATATTTTACTGGGACTAATGAAGGGTCTGCCACTTGCTAGTAGCAATTTCCCTGTGGGTATCTTCCCATTAAAAAAAAAGAATGAGATCCAGTGACTTCAAAGAAGGCACTGATTGTTCATTAAAAAATAGAAATAAATATATCTAAGTATTTACAGTTGTCTGTTTTTTTGCCTGATTTCTGGAGACAGAGGGAGGCTGTGGGTTTTTTTCCCCTTTTGTCCCTATGAACTGCTGCAAAGCATTCCCAGGTCCTACCTGTCAGACCTCAAAATCAAACCCTAAGAGAATAGAGCACTTAAATATTTCAATCCTTCTTTGTCAGCAGAGTGACAAACTGTCGGCATTAAACGCAGCCTCATGCCCTTGCTGTAGAGCTAAGATTATCTGTGCTGCTGCCCCTTCTGGGGCCTGGAGTAGCTGCTGTGGAAAACTACAGATGTTTATATTCCATCTTAAAAAGACATTTTCTTGAGAATTGCTCTTAAGCCTGCAGGAGATTAGTATTGCCTCGAAGGTCATCTTCCAAAACCCTCATTGTTACAGGATAAAGCTCCTCTCTATATCAGAATGGTTTTGCCATACTCAGTCCTGGCAGAACTTTGTTTCTATCAGGGAAGGTAATTCTAGGTAAATATGGATTATTTCTGTTGTCCATTGCACATTTATCTCATGTTCTTGGACTGACCCTCATTGCTGTGGTGTTTTGGTAATAGTGGGCTTTATTTGTATTCATGTGGCCTCCTGCGAGGAGGAAAGTTGATCATATCTGCAAAGTGGGAGATGACTTCCCATGCTGTAAGAGAATTGGCACGTGCAATGTGCCTTGGTTACCCTGCCATGAATCTTAACAACCTTAATTGCTGTGGGTGGGTGAAACACCACCCTCTCTTGTCCAGTTTTCTGCTGAGGTTTGTGACTGTGGCTGGGTGCAGTCTGGGCTGAAAATAAGGGGTGGTAATTAGTCTGGGGAGCAAAATATGGAACCCTCATGTCTTAACAGTATAGCGCCTCAGTGGGCTGTACATGTGGGGATTCTCTAATGGCTACTCTATGAAAAATTATGCTGAAACTTTTACCTTCATGGGGCATGAATGGAGTTTCTCTTCTCTAGTCAGGTGTCTATCTCCTTGAATATTTTTAGAATATATGTAATTTTTTTGCCCTTTTAATGAAACTTTCTAATGAGTTTGGGCCTATAAATATGAATGAGCCCCCCTCCCCCCCCCCCCAGGAAACACGCTCACTCTTTTCTTCAGGAAACAGGAGGAATACCATCATTAATAGGAAGTGTGTGATTTTAAGATACAAAAGATGCTCTCTGACAAGAAGTAATATCCTCCTACTTCTTCGAAATATCAGATCCTAGGGGTTAATCTTGGCCAGCCAGAAAACGCAAATTTCTTCTGTACAACTATGTATTTTCCATTCCTATCAATTATTGTATTTTCTTTTCATACTCTGTGTTCTAAAATTGTCCTATGTAAATCAAAAGCAAAAATTAAACAAGATGAGACTCATTTGAAGGTAGGGTGGGGGTGGGGGCATAAGAATTCAATTTATGGTTTAGCTGGAGATACATAAGACTTTGCCAGAACCCTCTTTAATCCAGTTTCAACAACATAAACGTATCTGTAGTAATTCATCAGTTATAATGTAAGGTTTTATAGAGGTACTTTGTACTACAGACTATATATTATTTGAGAGAGGAAAAATATTTCTGTCTTACAATTGTTTAGCATAAAAATTATACTCAGTTTCCTTGGTCACACTGAATGATCTTTCTCACATTCAATGGTGTTATTAATTTTAATGAGATATGTTTAAATTAGGCTTTGCTTACGCTGTTTATTAGTTGTATTCCCATGAGGTTCCCATAACTGTATGTCTGGCCCTTTCATGGCTAGGGAATCCACACCAGTATAAACACCAGCCAAAGCCAAGGGAATGAATAAAGCCAAGGAATGGTAAAACTGAGGAGGAGATAGAGGCGGGAGGAGAGGGAGCTGAGTGTCTGCAAGCTCTTGGAGAGGACAGGTTGCCCATGGAGAAGTGTCTCATGCAGTGTCTTTCCCCATATTCAGATTGATGTTTGGAGTTGAGTCCAGCTGGGGATGTGAACTTGTCAATGAGACCTTCCTGACTAAAGAAGACAATCTGGTTTCCTTAAATGTATCCAGCAGCTGCATAATGATTCACAGCACATTAGAGTTTATTCCCATATAAAATTTTATTTCTATGGTTTAGCATCCCCCAAGAATTGTTGTGGTGGGTATTGGTCTATTTTTCCACTAGGACATGCAGATGTACAGGCCATGCAAGTTGGAAATCCCTCGGGCATGTTGGCAGTTGACCCTTCTGCATGATGGATGCACTCCCTGCCTCATCTCAGCTGGAACAGTCACTTTGGCCCTCTCCTCTCTTCTCTACATTTTTAGGAACATGTTAATTAGTTCAATCCTTCTTAATGGCAACAGGTTATGGGCATGCACATCTAAAGTTGTAAGGTTACTTTAGAAATTTCAAAAGTAAAAGATGCCCTGCAGCATAAAGGGCAAATGCATTGAAAAGCCTTTAGAAATGTCAGTATGCTTAAGGACATAAAAGTACTTATTTGAAATTTTATTAAATTTGGGAATGATATGGTATGCATGAAGATAAGATGATTTGTGAAATATGTTTAGGAAACAGGAAAAATAATCCATGAAATGAGGCCACTTGGTCTGTTTTTAATAGGGTGTGAGGCTTTCTTGGAGGAGAGAATCATCCATGCTCTGGAAGGAAGTGAAAAATGGCAAAGAGAATTTCCATGGCGTCTGTAATAAAAAGTACAGCATTTTCTTGACCTAGGAATTAGGACTGATGGGAATAGCCTACAGGAAAGCTACATTGCAACTGAGCACAGAAGGAATAGAAATGTAATTGGAATGTTGATGTGAGAGTGCAGAGAGTAAGGAAGAATTGGGAAATTTATAACAAGGGCTTCTGCCCCAACATAGTGACTCAGGTTGAGACAATAAGGGACAAAAAAGAGGGAGATTGTTAGCTAGCAATGTGGAAGGACCATGAAAAATGCCAGAACATCCTGTCAGATAGGTAGAGATAGGGAAATATTAAAAACATTGTACAAGACACTGAGACATCTCAATGGGAGTTATGTGTATAGTTTAGTCATCCGTAATGGAGAAAGATGAAATAAATCTGAAACAAATGATGGGAGAGAAATACAGAAGGTACCCATGAAGTGCAAGGGGATGAATAGTAAGAGATTCTGCTGAGAACATGGGGATATCTGTTAGGAAAAACTGAGTCATGGCTGGTTTAACGTATCGCAGAGTGATTGTGGGCACAGATAGGATAACACAATCAAAAAGGTTAATGGTATTTCAGGATATGTGACACAGAGATGGAGAAGAGATAATGTTATTACACAAGGTACAGATTAGACCCTATGCTTAAAACAGAAATGGGGGAAAACAACAAAACCCCTCCTTCATATATTCATTTGACATGATTGTTATTAAAAGCATCCTAGAGGACTGAACAACAAGAAAAGAAAAGATCTAATTGAACTGGAAGAAATCGTTAGCCCAAGAATAAAGGAATTTGAGTGAGAGATGAGTAATATATAAGCCTAACATGTGAAGAGACTCTCCAGCTGTCAGAGTAGGGGGGTTATAGAAAATTTCTTGTTGGGTGGAAGAAGAGGGAAATCTTGCTGGGTGTAAAATGGAGTTTGGAAAATTTATGGCTGGAAGTCTAAGCTTAAGATGATTGCAGCATTACAAAGCTCATGGTGAGAAGTCAGGGACTGCTGCTGGGTAGCTATGAACCTTTCTCCTAGGGAAGAGACTTCCCAATCTGAAATAGTTCTGTTGGCACTGATACACATAGGCTGAATGCCATGCAACCTCTTTCCATGCATTAAATGTTATGTTATGCTTTCTAATTAAATTGGAGTTTCCTTTAGTCTACTGTGGCTGAATTTTCAATCCATGCCAAAACAATCTGATATCATTAATGTCAGGATTTAGATTTGCTACTAGATTTTAAAAACTGAATAAGATTTTTTTTTTTTTTGGGGAGGGAGGGAAGAGTCTGAGAGGGTTCTTGGGAAGCAAGTGGTTAAATTATTTCAATCTCTTCAAATTGAACTCAGTGTAATGGCATTTCGGGGCACACAGCAAAAAAAGAGAATGAGAGAGAATGAATTTTATCTGTCAGCTCAAACCGTAATTTAGAACCCTTTCTTTATGAAATGGTCTTAAAAGTCTAAGAAAATAAGTCAGCTACCTTATACCATCATGAAAATCATCAGCATATTATCTAATTGGCACTAGTATTTTTGTAAAGGTCTGGAAATTGGAATTTTAATATGCAGTGGTCACACAACTGCAGACTAGATAGCTTTCTCTCTGAAGCATCACCGTATTGCATTAGCAGGTTAGTTTTAGAAAAATAATTCAAAATCATGTCTCCTCTGACTGTATTTAAAAGAAAATCTCTGTCGCATTTCTTACTCTACGAAATAGAAAACAATATATAACGTTCAGTATTATCTGAAAGATAGAAGGTTATTTCAGTGGAGAAAGCAAATAAATACTCCTAATCTGTCACTATACGATTGTACAGTGAATGCAATGATTTTCTGTGATGATGATTATTATTATTATTTGAAAAATTCTGCTTCATGTCTCTGTTTTGTTGCAGACTTTCTCAGAAAAGTCACTTTATCTCTCAGTACCACCATTTCCTCTGTGTTTAAAGAAAATAATATCGTTCCTTGGCTTGCCAGAGATGTTAAGAGGACAAATGTTTTAAAGACTGAAAGGCTTTCTTTAACTGTAGTGTAGGACCTGGGATATACAAAAGATGAAATGTAGTCTCTCAGGCTCAGGTTCGTGGTGTGTAAATGAAAGCTCTCATCTATTGAGGATACATGTGGTTGGTGGGAAGTGAAGTGAGGGAAGATGATGTGATGGTAGAATTAGGGTGATAGATAACTGTAACCGAGCATACTATCTCCGTCTCTGGTAAAGAAAAAAACGTAAATGTCTTAAACCCAGTCAACTGTCTAAATATAATGATGATATCATTATATAGTCTGCACCCATTGACAAATGCAGGGTGCTGTAGAAGCATAAAGCACTGCAAGTAAATAGTAACACGATTTCATCAGAGGTTAAAAAGTAAACACTTAGTTCTGGCCCCATTCATATTATTTTCCTTTTTTTTTTCTTTCTCTATTTTTTTTTGTTGAGTCATTTATTAAGGTCTTTATATAATATATATATACATATATTATATACATTATATATATACATATATTATATGTATATATATATAAAGCTCTTCAATTTATCCGGGGTATATAACAGTTGACAATGGGGCCTCTGAGTGGTGAAAGAGACTTTGTAGTCGAGGTTAATATTATATTTCATATAAAGCAAAATTTCCTCCTGTAATATAACCACCCACCTTCAAAGTGTACTGAAGACAGAGTTTTCTGGTGGTTTCTGAGCTCTGGCCTCTGCTTTAGAGGCTTGTCAATGACAAGCCACAAATACAATTTGGGAAACAACAGAAAGGGAACTGACTTTGGTTTAATTTTTTTAGTTATTCCATTTTTGCTAAATGAATCAGGTATGCATACACATGTACCTGAGCTTGAGTGCATGATTGCATGCACAGAGAAATAAATTCTCTAAGTGATGTATATTTAGGATCCTATAAAGATTAAAAAAAAACAAAAAAAACCACAACACCAAAACCCCCAAACAAACCAACCAACCAAACAAAAACTTTTAGGGAAGACTTGAAGAAAATCTGACTTCTCTGGTGGACCTTCATATGACCTCCTTTTGCACATGCCATGTCTCTTTATGCTTTTGAAAATGAAGAAAACATGGTGGCCACCTGTCCTAGTGCATGTACAGTAGCTCCAACACATCTAGAGTGATTCATGCACTTCTGGTTGGAACTTTTGAGCTGAAGATCTGGAAGTACTATGCATAGCTGGCTTCACAATCATTTAAGTTTAAACTAATTCTTATCATTTATGTTTAAACTAATTCTGACTTTCATTGCATGGGCAGCCTTCAATGATTTTCTGCCTTTCTTTTCAGATAGTAAGCCATTCGCACACCCAAAGAAGAGAGGGGTCCCGTGGCCCACCTCTAAAACAAGAACAAACACTATTCAAGTATCACACCACCTCCCTAGTTTTGGGTGCCTTGTGTCTGAGCAACCCCGAAAAAGCAAGCATGGGGACTATTTAAAAGCAATTGGTTCACAATATATTAGAGACCACGTGCAGTAGCTGTTGGATAATTCTTCCCCATTGGGCCATCTATTGGTTCTAGCTGGCAGAGTATCCAGAAGCTCTATGTTGGTGGTGTGTTTCTCTTCTCTTCCCCTAGTTTAAAGTGGCTTATTTAATAAGGTTTTACTTTGATAACAATCCTGCAGTCTGGTAGATCACATCCCAGGAGTGCATTTGTCACTGTCATCTCAAGGAGAAAAAAAAACAACCTGACATTCAGTCTGAATTAAAAAGCAATAAATGTTTAAAGATATGAGAATTAATAAATAATCTTTTATTTCTTTCCATGTAGTAATTATTCACTCTGGGGCTAATCTAAATACTAGCTTGTCCATTCCCCCCATGGTTTCTAAGCAATGTAGGCAAAAGTAGACTTTGGTTGCTTGCTGATCAGAACAAAGCATTTCATCTTGGATGATGAGCAGAACTAAGAGCTTCAAGATCTGGCCTTGCTGGAACCAGAGGAAAAGAGGGTGAGAAGTGGGTGAGGAGCAGAAATGACTGCCTACATATGCACACACCCCTTCCCACAACAAAAGCAGAGAAAAGTCAGTGTCCAGCCAGGCAAGTGAGAGGAAATCTCTTGCAGAAAAGTCTTCCACTACTAAAACAGCAGAGGCCCAAAATTGGTGGCTGTTTTCCACTCAGTAGAGCTTTGTACAATCTTATGGCCTGAGCACCTGGGCATGTGGTTAAAAGGGCTCAGCTCCTCCCTTTCTTGTGACCAGATCTTAGTTTTATTTTTTGCCTTCCTATGTTCTCCCACACAGAGGTTAGTAGGAAAAGGTGGTGGAAAAGAGGTGAAGACTAAACATTAACAAAAAAAAGAAAGAAAGATTAGCCAAGACAGTTGAATTGCCAAACACAAAAAAAAGCTACAATCATTATGCTGCTATTTTTGATGCATTCTGTGTCCCTTCATTAAAAAATCCCTAAAGCACCTAAGCATGGTTTGGCTTGATAGAGGAGGTGGTATCTTAAGGAGCAGCATGTAATAACAAGTCCAGCTATTATACATTTATATGTATGCAAGAAAAGAGTAGTGATAGTAGCCCACTGTGGGGCAGTCCTGTGTTGAAATGACAGGTATTTAACAATGGCAACATAGTGTTGGTATTTCCCAGGTGACTTTCTGTGGATACTTTTTTTTTTTCTTTTTCCTAAGCAGCAAGAGTAATTCCTCTATTGAGGACGTTTCAGTATTATATTGACCATTGACCAGCAATATTGACCATTGCTGCCCTGGAGCAGAAGAGAACCACCCCTTCCACTTGCCTTACTGGCAAATGGCAACCTTTCTACATGGTGAAGCACAGGTGTTTCCTCATCTGCTTGGAGCTCGGAGGGGAGGAAAATCACCACTAAAATGTGTAGTCAAGTCTCAGGTAGCTGCAGGTAAACTGACTTAGAGGAGCAAGGCTGGGATTTGTCACGCTTGGCTTTAGTTACCTCAAATAAGATTTAGTTTGAACAGACCACAGCAGTTCATTTAGTGGTCAATGAATGGACAAGGGAAATATTCAGAAATTCCTACTAATAGCTATCATTGACCTCAGACCGGGATACAACAGGGGGACCATAGACAACCAGCTTAGAGCAATTTTCTAATTTTTAAGCAGTTAAAATCAGGCAAGGTCAGTCTAATCAGTGTCTATTCTTCTGAGGTTTCTCATGTCACATGTGCCTATTTGAAACATAACCAGCAATACCTGCTTGTGAAGACAAATGAAAAAGGAAGTCCTCCATGGTATGTAGAGCAGGGAGAGGGAAAATGACAAACCCCAGGACAGGGGTAATTTTTGATTGGATGCCAAAAGTAGACTAACTTGTTGCTGTAAGAAAGGCACATTTCATCCTGCCTGCCTTCAGTTGCCAAAGCTATTTCAGAGATATGCTTGGAATAATGGAGCTTTGCAGGCTCCCTCCAAAAAATGATGAGCAGGCTGGTTTTGGGGTACCCTTCACAAGAAATGCCAAAAAAACCCCACCCTGTATGTTTCTACCCTAAAGCTTGAAAGAACCTCAAAGGTTTTGAAAACCTTCCTTTTCATTTATCCTTTCCTCAATTTACTGAGAAGGAAACATAACTAAAAACTTCTGCTTTGTCTTGTACTTGACATGGCTGGTGCTGTCACTCTGGACTGCTCCTCACCAAGTGTCCTTGCGTTGCCCTGCACGTGAGCCACAGACATTACTGTCACACCTGCAGTCGTGCTGCTGCTACTCAGAGAACATGGTATTTCCAGGGAATTTCTTCATTTCTTGCCAACTGTGCCAACGGGTTGCTTCTGTTCATTTTACAGAAAAAAATTAGGTGGAGGCATCATTTGTGAGAATTTTTTCTCTGCACATCCAAGTTCTGCAAGAGCCATTCCTTCAGAAAGCAAAAGTCTCTGTGTCTTATCTCCTCTTTTTTCCCCCGGTATTCTCTATATTAACTTGGCTTTGACCTCTGACACTATCAAGAGTATGTAACATATTTTTTTTTTTACTTTTGTCTTATGATGCAATCTAGGTCACTGCAGCCTGCCGGATTAAACATTGAAATCTTGTTAAAGAGGTTTAATTCTATTTTATTTCCTTTCCTTCCTCAGTCACAGAAAATAGATTAATATGGTAACACTTTGCAGTAAGTGGACATTAATTAATGCTAAATTACACCAGAATTTCTCCAGAATCACATCTTAACAGTCACACTAAGTCCAAAAGCGCTTGCCATGATTAATGTTTTTGTAAGGAATATCAAAGAAATTAATAACCATTTGTCACTTATAATAAAGTGTTACCAATTAATTTCATGCCATTTTCTGTCCTGGCTTTGCTGGGAAAATGAGACGCTGGAATTTTAAAGCCTAGTATATTATACAAGTATGAGCTTCTGCTCCCCGACCTAGTCAGGACTTTTCGGTGCAACTTGTGCTGCTGCTACTCCTCCTACCTCACATGAGAAATAGAGCAAGTGTCTCTTGGTTTGGGATGCAGGACCTGGGAAAGAGGAAGAGTTATTTTAATTCATGTGCCATAATTCACTCCTCACTATTGGAAATTCGAATCCTCAGACTATTCATTAACTTGACAAACACCATAATGAGCGCAGAAAATGGCAGCACATAAATCCATTCTCTTGACAAAGAACATAATGAGAATGGGAAGTGACACAAACTAAATAGTGATCACTTTACAGTCTGGAGACTGTATATGCCTGCTTTTTCTGTCACAGGGGCTCTTCCCTCTTGCTTCTCTCCCTCCCTGTCGGCTGATGAGTGAAGTCTAGAGGGGGAAAACCTGTGCTTTTCCAGGACTCCCTGCTAGCCAAGCTCCTCAGGGGCTGCACGACCCCTTTTATTCTCTGAGTAGCTCGGTACCTGTGCAGGTCCCAAATGAAATAATGACTTAAGAAATACTTCCCTTCTGCAAGTACATTTCTTTGTTCTTCTTTTCAAAGGCGTGTATCATGCATCTATCACCATCGTTTTATTCACAAGAATTTCTTAACTGGTTGCAGAGATCAGTGTTGACTTCAGCAATAAGGGAATAGATATGAAATGATGTGGACAACTAATTCAAACATGTAGCATCCCCAAATTCTGTTCAATTTTGCCTGATGATAGTAGGAAACCTCCCAGGAAACTTGCACTTTTGATAGCAGCCTTATATACAAACAACCCAAGGGTCAAGTTCTTACTGTCTGACATGGACCGGAGAACCAAGTTAATGTTCACAACACAGCTGGGTGCTGAGGTCACTGGCATATGGTGTGTTGAATGAATTATTGTGTCAAAGATACTACATTTCCTATGAAACAGAATAATCAGCCACAATTGTTTCCAAGGGTTAGATTTTACACTGTTTATTTTTCACCTGTCTGAAGGACTTTTTTAGTGGTTAGTGAAAGAGCCTGTGATATCCTGCTACTCCTTCAAGCACTAACAATTTGAAAACTTCCCTTCCATGCATACGTCTTTCAAGAAAGATGGTGTCCTTTCTGAAGTATGCTGCAGCCTGGACTTGCCACCAAGGGGCAATTTTGCAAAGATTAGTAATTAGTGCTGTTCTTTAATTACACAACTGAGGTCTTAGTGTTTTCAAAGTGCTTAGAGAATTTTACACAAAACATATGAATGTTAATAATTATTATTAATAAAACAAATTGTGTTGTCTTTTTCCACACAGAATTGTCCCAGTACTCCATAATGCAATAATTTTATTCAGAACTTAGGTTGCTTTTCTTGGCATCAACAGCACAGACCATTTAATGTAAAATAAAAATCCTTCTTGCTGCTGTAAAGTGAAATCTAAGCATTTATTTGAGCCTTTCTTTCTTCTTCCTTTTTATTTCTGAGGAAAATGCTCACAGGGAATAACATAGCATGCTTAACTGCATAATTCTTTATACCGTAGGTTCTTTAATTTTCTGACACTGAAACCTGAAAAAATCAGATGTTCAAAACAAAGTCTTTTTCTAAGTATTCAGTAACAGAAGAAATTATCAAAGCTTAGGGAAATTGGGAAATAAATGCACTAAGCACAAATGAGGAAGTAGCAAAGATGAATCCCTAATTTTGTCCCAGTGCTGTGTAAAACAGCCTTCCACCTCCTCTGTATTCAGCCCCAAGTCCTGTATGACCTTCGGCTCTAAAGATGAGAGTCATATATTTAACTACAGTATTTTTTTATTTACTATGGAAGCTGAGATGCAAAACACTTAATCTACATCGTAAAATGGAAAGTGGCTGAGTTTGCAGTGACCTTGACCATTCCTACTCCAAAAGTTGATCATTTCAAACAAGTGCAGCACTTCGGCTCTGCTAAATTGGACTCAGGTTCATGGCATGTGTTATTTTTCAAAATCCGACCTTTTTCCTTTTTTTTTTTTTTTTGGTGGGGAAGCGGAGAATACAAATCTAGAAGACGCTTTGCATGTATTTATTTATGAGTGCATAGATTTTCTCTGGTTAAACAGCTGTGAGGAGGATGTAGCAGTGGGAGGTTTTCAAGGGAGTTATCCACTCAGTCCCTACTGACCTTCTGAAGGAATTGGGTAGCGAGCTGCCTTTTGTCAATGGCAAAGCACGGAAAACTGAAGGCAGAAGGATCAACACTTTCACCATCTAAACACATTGGTGAAGGTGTTGATTAAAATCAGTAATAAAACTCCTCTATCTCCTTCCTGTCTTGCATCTAGGGTGGGAGTGAGGCATCGGCCATTCCCTTAGGTGAAACAGTGAATTTCTGCACAGTCTGTTCCTTCAGGTAAAGCCACAAATCCACAGTTGCTTTTTGTATCCCCTGTTACATAGCTTTCTCTCCCTTGTTTGCCCGATATAGCCATGGGATTTTTGTTTTGTTTTCTTTTTTTTTTAAATATGAGCCAAACAAAAACCTTATGTTACATTCCTTGAGTTATGTTTTCACTAGAATAAACACAGAATCCTGTAAAAATAGCCAAAAATCAGGATCTTGTGTTTTTAACAGGTGTTCCCTTTCCTGCTCAATACCTCTTAGATGCTGTAATGTCTAAATGCCTGGTCACTATGCCTCTTTTCCTCTATTGTTTTGGGGTTTTTCGGTTTGTTTTTTTTTTTTTTTTTGACATTGACATGATTTTCCCTATAGTGGTTGAAAGTGTTCTAGGTAAGGTTACCACCCTGTTTGACATCTAGAAAGCCGTTGTGCTCATGAAAAGCATAGGGAGAATAACCCTAGTAGACCCAGAAGGACATGTTCATTTTTAAAAGGCAACTGCCAAACCTACTAATGCTTAACAGCCAGTCAGTGGCAGATCAGTGTTTGCAGGCTTCTGAAGCTTTGCTCTGCTGTGCCATATAGTCCAGGTTATTTTTTTTCAAAATACTACATTAGATTAACATCTGAAAACTTCCAGGTGTGAGAATAGCTTTCCCATGCTATCAAAGCAGGGACAATGAACATGGTAAAGAGGAGCATCAAGGTACTCACAGCAATGATTAGAGACAACTCAATCAAGCATATTAAACTGAAATAGATTTGCAAGGTTAATACCAATTCTGGAGACTATATACAATTTTAAGGGATGTGCTATATAACTTTGCTCCTTCCCCCAAATTTATGAAATTTACCAGAGATTTGAAACGAAACACGGTAGTAATTAGATTCTAAAGGTCAATAAAGGGTTGGGGGGGAAAAAAAGAAAGGAAAAAAATAGAAATCAGTGCAAAGAGCAGAAGACAGAGGAGAGCATTTGACTCATTCTGTTTCCGGTATTGTTATTTTGCCAACTAAATGTTACAAAGATTAAAAGAAAAAAAAAAGAAAGTGTCTGTGGAAAATGTAGGTTTGCCTTCATGAAGAGAGATAATGTGAGTTCTAAAAACCTTTAAAATTATATTCTCTAATATATAAATAAATTAATCAACAATTTGTATGAAGTCACAGAAAACTCACTGTACATCTCATTAATCTTTGAGATATTTTAGGAGGGTTTTAAATGAAATAAATCCTTGCTGCAGAAATGTTTATGTGCCATGCTGAGGTAACAGGATTTGCCTTAAGGCTGGGATTCTGTCTCTTTAGACCAAAATGATTAGAAGCATGGAGAAAAGCAAAATAAAACAAAAAAAAAAACCCTCATAAAGAAGAGTGATTAGAAAAACTGAGTTTGCTTATTTAAAAGAAAGAATAATAAAAAGAAGTGAGGTGTAAAAATGCAAGCCAGGGAGAACTCCAAGAAGACATAATCACCTTTTTTTTTTCTGTGTTTATGTAGCTATTTTGTAAGACACTGCGGTCAAAGATTTTCACTCCTTTAGTCAGAGAGCTACCACAGATGATCTTTTCAATGTTATGATCTGGGTGACACAGGAGGAACATGTCTGGCAGTTTGTCCTTTTTTTCCATTTATAACTACTACTCTAATAAAATATATTATCTTTATAGAAAAGCTTGTCTTCTTTCTAAAAGAAGGAGCCAAGAGCAGTCTGTGCTTTGTATGAAGACAGAAACTCCGAGAGCAAGAAGTTATAGGAAGTGTTAAAATGGATGTTGGTGTGTGTTAGAGAGACAGGGAAGGATCCTCTGTTTGGTAATTAAACGAAGAGTTGTCTTCTGGATATTTCTAAAGGTGTGGATATCTTTGAAAGGAGGTCAGAGAAAGGGCCAAAAAACTACCAAGGACTAAGCGAGGTTTCATTATGAAGAATGATTTAGAGAAGTTAAAAAAAGAACTGTCTGCTGAGCCTTCCGAGGACTTGCCAAGTCATCACGTCATGTGGTAGAGGGAGAGCCTGTATGACAAAGCAGCTGAGAAAATGCATTATAAAGAGGACTACCTAATATGATGTGAATGTGAGAAAATGGGCCTCTGCAGGAAAATTTCACAGCACCCAAATTGCCACTGGATGATGTATCATGACAGAAAAGCATTGCATTGACCAGCGTAGCCACCACAGACCAGCACAGGCTGACAGGCACCAAGTGATGAGGAGAGGTAGAAGTTTCATTTCATACTTAAAAAATCAGTTGGTGAAGATTTTCCAAATATTAGAAATGCTGCTTGCAACACACACAGACCAGGGGGAAATTGGACCAAATATACTTTGGAAAAAAGTGATAGTGCAGTGGTGGGAACTGACTCCCTCCCTTATCTTTAACCACAGAGCTGTCAATTAGGTAAAAGATTCCATTCTTAAGAAACATTTTAAAATGTATTATGTTCTGTTGGAACAGTACAGAAGAGAAAATTAGTTCTGTTTTAACTTAAACCATGACACACACCAATATGATCCTTTGGGGTATGTCAGGTAGGGAGCAAGGGGAGAAACTGAAACTGTACAGTCACAGAATCACAGAATGATATGGGGTTGGAAGGGACCTCTGGAGATCACCCAGTCCAACACCCCCGCCAAAGCAGGTCCACCACAGGAATATGTTCAGGTGGATTTTGAATGTCTCCAGAGAACGAGACTCCACCACCACCTCTCTGGGCAGCCTCTTCCAGGGCTCTGCCACCCTCACAGGGAAGAATTTCCTTCTCATGTTTAGAAGGAACTTCTTATATTCAGTTTGTGCCCATTTCCTCTTGTTCTGTCCCTGGGCACCATGGAAAAAAGGCTGGCCCCATCCTCTTGACACCCTCCCTTTAAGTATTTATAAGCATTGATCAGATTCCCCCTCAGCCTTCTCTAGACTAAAAAGACTCAAGTCCCTCAGCCTCTCCTCATAAGGGGGATGCTCCAGGCCCCTCATCATCTTTGTAGTCCTCTGCTGTACCCTCTTCAGAAGTTGCCTGTCTTTCTTGTACTGGGGAGCCCAGAACTGGACAACTAGTCACTGCTGGAAGTGTCCCTGCTAGAACAGAGAAGCCTGCTTGAGGCAATCTGGGTTGAGGACATATGTGTACCTCCCCACTCCACACAGGTACCCGTGTCCCCACAACCCACACACATACTAATTTCAAAAAATTTGCTCTCGTTCACGAAAAACACCCTAGCAAAATAATTCTGGCCAGTTCCCGTCCACAAGACTTTTGGGGGTGAAATTCAGTACAGCCTGGAAGACATTCATAAGTCCCCTGTGAAATGAAATCCCACTTCAGACCTCAGCGCTCAGTTTAAGTACTCCCTACATTTCTAGCATTATCCACACAGATAATATAAATGCAGAAAGAATACCCTGAATGTGAACGCTATTTATATCTTTCTCAGAAAGAAATTAGCAGGCGTAACAACCTCCCCAAAGGTGGGATGTAAACATCACGAGAGATCTCAGCCAGAACAAGAAATGGAGTATCTGCCATCTCATAATTGGAATTTAAATTTAATTAAGACAGAGAGAAAAATATTCATCACCTTTTCAGTGAAATGCAGGAGCCCTTGGTGCAGTTATCTAAATATAAGAAGTCAGCCTTTCTAAAACTTTAGTTAAACAAAAAAGTACCTGTGTGAAAAATGGCTTGTAATCTTAATTCTCAAGTTTATAGTTAGATGACAAAAAAAAAAAAAAAAAGAAAAGAAAAAAGTGAAAAAAGTGTCTAACTGTTGCTTTGGCCTTCTTATGCACTTCTGTCTCCTGAATCACGATATAGAATTGAAATACAGCATCTTAGCACCAAGACCCTTATTTTACAAAATTAAGCTCGGGTACTCAGTGTGCATGTGGTGGGACCTGCTCAGATCAGGGATAGGGAGAGATGTAACCCCTAGTGCATGGCGAGCCCCCAGCTCCCACTTCTGGGTAAACCAGAAGAAGGAGGAGGAAACGTTGCTCTGTCTGCATAAAGTACTATGTTACCCTGTCCTGCCTTGTTTCCCAGATGTCCCTTGTGGGAAGGGACTACATTTCAGGATGGATAAAGCTTCTGGCAACTGGTTTCCTACTACAGTCTCTCCCAAGGGTTCTGCAGTCCTTCCCCATTCATCTCATGGACTTCAGGTATGTCAGCTGTGACTTGTTATGTGATTTTCAACCATGTCTGTGCTATTCTCATACCTGAAACTCTATCTGCCACAAAACGTAGGCAGGGTATCTGACCAGAGGTCTTGGTGCTTACCAAAGCACAATTATAATATTAATACATAAAACTAATGAAGACCATTGTGAGGACAGTGTTACGACCTCCCACATAGCACACACAAAGCAATTTCACCTCGTTATTACTCTGTGAAGTATATAACATCTGGTTAAGCTGCTAGATATCTATTTATAAAAGCATTTAGTCTTGATTTAAGACTTCAAGTAAAAGCGAATCCATCATGCTCTAAGATAAAATGTCCCAGTGGTTTATAACTTTCAGTGTTAAAAAAGTGAGGCAATTTGTAGTTTGAATTTATCTTCTACCGTGAACCTTTGAAACTCATTATGCTTTTCCTTTCCTAGATTAAAGAGCTGACTGTCAGTTACCTTCTCTTTTGTAGATTCTTTCAGATTGATCAAATCAAATCTTAACCTTTTCTCGGGTAAGACTGAGAAGGGGGAATTTCCTTGTTCTCACCAAAAGGCATTTTTTCTCCCCCAACTGCAGGTCAAGGTTTCATTTTTTTCTGGATCCCGCTCTCTTCCCCCACCCCCCCAGCCTTTGTTAAAGTGTTTTGTACATGTTATGTAGAGGGCTGGACAGAGTATCGCAGTTATGGCACTAGTGATGTTTGTGAGGGTTACATAGGATGGCATTCCCTCCGTGTCTTAACTTTAATGAGACAATTAACTCCCCTTGATTTACATCTCAGGATGACCTGTTGTCTCTCAGGTACAGAGCCATGCTTGAAGCGGATGTTCCAGAGTTTTATGTGTCCCCAAACTCATTGCAGAGTTACTGTTTTCTGAAAGACCATCCACAGGCTCGTAAGTGTGACCTAAGTGCTTTGCTTCTGCACGCTTGGCTGGAATTTAACTGTAATATTTGCTCAAGTTAATACAGCAGCTCATTAAAGATGGATAAAACTTATTATCTGGATGCAAAGCATTGTGGTTAAAGACTTGAATTTGGCTTCGGGAAATGTGGGTTCTATTTTAGGCTTTTATTGTAAATGCCTATGTAAATCTTAACAATCAAAGGGGCTTAATTTTGTCCTGCGCCAGGAGGCAGGCAACGAGTAAGCTAAAAAAATTTCAAGCCTGAATAACAGGAGCAAAGTTAAAGGCTACAAATGAAGCACGGAAGAAGAAAGCACACAAACAGAACAAGAAACTTATTAGGAGCATAGACTTGGAAAAAGAGCCTCCTGGGCCATGTAATTCAAATTCTTCTATTACATGTATTATGATCTAAATTTCAGTTATCAAGCTCCATTTTACAATTCATTGGCTTCCCCACATTAAAATCCCTCTTTCATCAATGCCAAATTTCTGACCTAAGTGTCTTGTTTGCCCTTTTGCAGTTAATATCCTTTAGCCTTTAAGTTCATGGTGTTTACACCATCTGTTTGCAAATATGAAGAGATGAATTGTTATATTGCAGTTCTCTGTGATTGAAATACAATCCTTCAATTAAAGAGAATCCTACATATATGACATATATATAAACTCATGGAATTTTAGAATCATTTCTGTTGGAAAAGAACTTTAGAATCGAGTCCAACCATAAATCTAACACTGCCAAGTCCACCATTAAGCCATGTCCCTAAGCACCATGTCCACGCGTCCTTTAAATACCCCTAAGGGTGGTGACTCAACCGCTTCCCTGGGCAGCCTGTTCCAGTGCCTGATCATGTCACTGTGTCTGCCATGTCCAGTGATGCTTGCATGGATAATCTTCAGATTGGAAAGTAATATAGCCATGTCAGGGTTGTGTTTTTCCACACATATACTGATCTAAACTCAAACCACTGCCTGGCAGAGCTCAGCACCATCGAGTTGGACCATGTAGTCTGGGCTGGCCTGTGGATGTAGGGCCATGGAGATAGACTGCTGACATCAGCTGAGCACTGCTGTGGCAAACACTGTGCATTTCAGTAATATAGTCACAAAGAAAAAGCTGACATCTATATTTTTAAAATATTTATCCCAGCCAGATACAGTGCATAGTGATTAGGATACAAATGAGAACAATTCCTCCTCTCTGGAGAGAAATCGAGATTAATTTGCTCTCCCTCTCCCACCAGTGCTTCACCCCCCCCCCCCCCCCCCCCCTTCTCGCCCCAACATTCTCTTTTTTATTATTATTTTCTTTTCTGTTGCCTTCTAGACATTCAACAAAACGATTAAACTGTATTCATGTATTATTGTAATTCCAGTACTAGGACACCGAATTATCTCAGGGGTAGCACTGAAGTGTGATGAGTGTTAAATTTTGAGAAAGTGCAAATGGGTTAAAACCCCTGCCTTTTGTGTGTGTGTGTATGTAATATGTAACATTTGCAAAGACAAAAAACCAGCTCTTTCAAGCTCTTCTTTGGAGGATTTTGGACTAAAAAGAAGATTTACTACTGAGCTTTATTTTCCACTCCAAATAAATGTTATCAGTTGATTTATGGTCCTTTTAAAACAAATGATGTGAAGGAGCATGACAACATACTGAAAAAGGAGGAGGGGGATTATCCCAATATCATTTGTTCCACTTACAAGTGAGGGAGACACTAAGGGGGAGCATTTCTACAACGCTATCAATGCCAGCTATGAAGCAAGAAAGAAAATCTCTGTCCCTCTCTACTGCTGTCTTTTCCTGCTCTCCTTCCAGGGCATTTAAAGTATTTCTGGATTTGACCACAAGCACTTAAACGTCTCTGGCTCCTGGATGTAAAAAGAGCAGGCAAATCTGCTGCCAAATCTGATGCTCCTGCATCAATACCTGAAAGTTGGTGTATATATGAATAGTAGCTGAGTTGAAAGAAGGCGGCCAACAGCATCCTGGCTTGTATCAGGAATAACGTGGAGGGCGGGAGTAGGAAAGCAATCAAGCTTCTATACTCGGCACTGGTAAGGCCTCACCTCAAGTACCATGTTCCCTCACTACAAGATGGACAATGAAGTGCTGGAGCATGTCCAAAGGAGAGCCACCAAGCTGGTGAGGGGTCTAGAGAACAAGTCCTATGAGGAGAGGCTGAGGGAACTGGGCATGTTTAGTTTGGAGAAGAGGAGGCTGAGGGGGAACTCATCGCCCTCTACAACTACCTGAAATGAGGTTGTGGAGAGGTGGGGGTTGGCCTCTTCTCCCAAGGGAATAATGATAGGACCAGAGGAAATGGTCTGAAGTTGTGGCAGGGGAGGTTTATATTAGATACTAGGAAGAATTACATTACTGGAAGAGTGTTCAGGCACTGAAACGGGCTGCCTAGGGAGGGAGGTGGTTGAGTCATCATCCCTGGAGGTATTGGAGAAATGTGTAGATGTGGCACTTCAGGACAGGCTCTAGTGGCCAAGACTGTGGGGGTCTTTTCTGTGTGTATGGTTGGACACTGTGATCTCAGAGGTCCTTTCCAACCTCTAAGACTCTGTGACTCTGTGAAATAAATGCATCCTGGGTGACATCAAAAGAAGAGCAGTCAGCAGATCGAGAGAGGTGATTCTCCCCCTCTGCTCTGGTGAGACCCCACCTGGAGTGCTGCACCCAGATCTGGAGCCCTTAGCATAAGGACCTGTTGGAATGCATCCAGAGGAGGACCACGAGGATGCTCCGAAGGCTGGAGCACTTCTCCTATGAGGAGAGGGTGAGAGAGTTGGTGGTGTTGAGCCTGGAGAAGAGGCGGCTTCAGGGAGACCTTGTAGTTGCCTTCCATTACCTGAAGAGGGCCTGCAAGAAAGCTGGGGAGAGACTGTTTGCAAAGGCATGTAGTGATAGGACAAGGGGCAATGGTTTTAAAGTAGAGCAGGTTTAGACTAGACATTAGGAAGAAGTTCTTTACAGTGAGGGCGGTGAGACACTCGAACAGGTTGCCTAGAGAAGTGGTGGAGTCTCCATATCTGGAGACATTCAAGGTCAGGCTTAATGAGGCTCTGAGCCTCATTATCTGAGCCTCAGTAATCTGATCTAGATAAAGATGTCCCTGCTTACTGCAGGGGGTTTGGACTAGATGATCTTAACAGGTGCTTTCCAACCCAACACATTCTATGATTCTATGATTCTATGATTCTATGATTCTATGAAAGAGAACATTGTAGCATATCAGACCACTCTTACCTGTCATCCCTGTGGGGATTTCCTTTGTGCATCTTTGGTTGCCTTACCTAGTCATGCCATGATTGCCCAGGCTTACACTCTGATAGTTAAAAATACAAATAATAATCAAGATGTGAATTCTCATATGCTCAAAACATCAAGGCAGAGAACAAATTAATTAGCATGTAGTTCATAAATGTGACATTGATGAATTACTGCATAGCTATTGATTAATCATATATCAATTACAGTGGTCTACGCACTACAACTACAAATCAATTTAGGCCTATCTGTGAATTGATACTCAGTGTAAGAAATTAAATCAAAGACTCCAAATGGTACAAAAGTGCAGGCTAAGGTTTAACTCCCAGCTGATGCACAAGTAATGTGCTTGATTAACACTAATGGAAAGCTAACTAGATATGCCTGCAGTGTACTGATATGAGAACAAACTTCACCTGATTGAAGACTCCCTCACTATTTATCCTGTTTTGGGCCCTGTTTATAGGCACCTCATTAACGAGAAAGTATGACCCCAACCTGGGTGTAATAGAGCTGCCACTGAGGTAAGCGTCCCATTTATTCAGCGACAGTACTATAGGAATTAATTTCGTAAGGTTTATTTCTACACCACTATAGTAGACCTAGTTTTTATTAAACACAAAAACAGATGGGGATTAATTTATGCAAGCAATTCCTGTGGCTTCAATGGAGTGTTTAGCAGAATACATTTTATGAGACCTGGACATAATTCAGGAGTGTAGAAAACAGTCTTGTGACCTAAGCAAAGGCATCACTGGGGAGTAATTAACTTGAAAACAGTTGTTGGGTAGTTTTGATAGAAAACTTACAAGTTGAGTGGTTTGTTTCTCTTCCACATATATTTGTCAGAGATCTTTTAATTCCTGACACACATAAAAACCACCTAAAAAAAACTAAAAAAAATCATGTTAGGCACAGCCTTGACAATTTTTTCAATATATTTTAAGGTTTCCACTCTAAAGAGGAAAAATTACTTCTTCCAGGAAACCCCAGATGGCCATTCATTTTATTTTTTTCCATTATAAAAAATACCACTGTAGTTTTGTTGAAAGGGTTTTTTCTAGTTTGGGTGGGATCCTCTCTGTTACACTGAAACACACAACTTGTAAGGAAGCTGCTGGTAGAGCAACTCTTTTTCAAGGAAGTACTTACCTTTTCAGGGAAGACAAAGCTTCCAAAGTTAGAAGAAAATACTTTTTCCTGAAGTTTAGGAGTCTAAGGATGTCTCTACAGATGCTTTCAAAAACATCTTCCTCTCTTCACCAACTAAGAGAGGTCCAACAACACCCGTTTCTGTTGTGGCGAATTCAGAGACCAGAGGTACCTGGCCCCTGGGAGCTGCTCCAACAGGTCTCTGTTTCCCTTGTGCTCCATCCAGATTTGTTGCACTGTGAGTATTGCACCTGATGTGGGACTGGTCACGTACACGAGAGTGACTGCCTAGGGCCCTCAATATCTTGCTGCTCTACTACCACCCTTCAAGGCTGCAAACTGAAAAGTAGGTTCTGATTTGGATTGTTTCCACTCAATTTACATTATCCAAATGGTGGTGTCATATGAGGACGCAGAAACTCTCTTTTCCCAGGGTTTGCAGGCAGCTATGTCTGCTTGTGACCCCAAGAAAGAATTCCTGCAATAAAAAAAACAACATCCATGCTCCACCCTCCCATTTCTGGAAGTAACAAAAGCCTTGTGGAACATATTGCTACACTGTTGTCAACATAATGATAGTGTTTGTAAAATAAACTCCCACCAAACACTCCAATAATTACTATGTCTTTTTTCCCCCTCCCAACCTTATGTTCCTTTGAACACAATGACATCAATGTTAATTAATTCTATATTCGAATGTTCATCTTCAGTGGCAGCTCTACCAAATAAACAAAGCAAAACAATATTTAACCATGAGAAGATGTAAAATGTTTACATAGGAAGGGAATAAAACCAGTGATGGCAACAAAACTCTTAATCAAACTCAATTATACAGACCAGGCACAATCTGCCACAGCTGACTGTTTGCTGACTTTAGTTACAATATTGTGCAAGGAGAAATGTTTTATTTACAGGCCTATGGAAAAAGGTTCTTGGTTAAACACCGTTGAGGAAAATCACAAAGTGGGTGACTTCTTGGCCCCTAAACCAGTTAGATCATAGTCATAACCAAGGATCTATGGGTATAAAACAGATGCAGTCACTCCTTCTAAAACTGTAGAAGATATCAGTTGGGTCAGTGTTTCTAATTATGCACCTCTCTGCTGGAAACAATGTCAGTCTTTACTCCTGAGATACATTTTAATAGCAGTGAGCAAAGCCCTTCAGGAAAAAGTAAAACCTCTCCTTCTGAAAGAAAAAACCTAACAACTGGAGAATTGTGTTTAGCAAATTCGTTTAACTGGAGATTCATGGAAGTTAGCTAAACAGCAATCTGCAAAACAGTGAATGATAATTATTTCCAACTTGCTTTGTTGAGGACGCATGACTTCTAAGAAGAAAAAGCATAATGACATGAAGAATGTAATTTTAAAAAGTGTATGCTCCTGAATTTGTGGTTTGTGTTGGAGCAAAGGATCAGCTAGAGTCCTGGGAGTTCACTGAAGTTGAAAGTCAAATCAGGAGTTTGACCCTCCATGGACTAAGGTAGGCTGTAGCAAAAAACCCATGCTTTTCTGGCCTCAGAAACTAACCTGACTTACTCTTGGGAGGTTTTTTAAACCTTGTGTATTGTTTTGGGTAGTGGTATGTGTTTAAATGGAACATTATTGCATCCTGCCTGCATCCTACCATCTAGACAGGGATTAATTTTTAATATTATTATTAAGGAAAAATTTTGATTATTCTCACTTTTAAGGAGGCAATTTAGACTAATTGTTTCCTCCCTAACTTGGATAGATTCTGTGTTATTTTGCATCAGAAAGTGAAAGACAGCTAACAAATGTAGAATGATTTCAATGTGTGTCTACTGCAGTACATAAATAAGAAGAAAATATCAAAAAGAGGGACAGCTAGCTACAATGTCACATGAATTTCATATGAGAAGCTTCTATGAATATAGAGGATAGTCCAATAAAACTGCTCAGTCAACTTCTTGGTTTAGAAACAGATCCTCCTGCAATCATATACTTTTTTTTTTTTGAGGAGTCTTAATACTGTCTCAATTGTGAATCCTTTTAAATGTCCATCGAAATGTCCAGGCTGAGTGCCAAAAGGAAATCAATCTATGCTGACTCTCTGAAATCTTCCAAGTGTGATAAGCCTAATAGGAACATTTGTCCATTTTATGTTACCTTCAGGAGCTTTTACAGTGAAAGTCTCACCTCTTTTCTACTGCTTTGCATGCAGCGGCTGTTAATTTTTAGTTGAACATATTCACTCAAAGCAAAATTAGCTTCTTGCTAGAACTGTATGAGATCAAACTCATTTTTGTCATGTTGTGATAGAAAGATATATTTTCTCTGGAAAACAAGTGTCTATGAAAACATGCACATTTATATGAGAGCAATAAAGCTAAATATTTTGGCAATACATACTTGGTGGTAGTTCAGTATATTTTCAGTTTCCTTGGAAAGCCCTGCAAAATCTTTTGCTCGGTTGCCCCTCTTCCTCCAAAGAGGTGCTGGGAGTTTGCCAGCTTCTCTTGCATCCTGTGGGAAGAGACTTACAAAGCTGTTTTGGAGAAAGTTTCTTTCCTGTTAGTGCAGCCATATTTTGTTATGGACTAGCAGGTGAACAGTCCGTACCTGTCCCTCTGTCCACCTAGATATGCATTTTACATCTGTCACCCTGGCATCTAGAAATTAGGCTCTGTCTTCTGCTACGTAGTTATTTGTGCCCTGCCAGCCTTGTTCAGTTTCCCCTCCCTTATTTGTTGCTGTCATTCAGGGCTTCTTTGGCTTTTAGCAGGGCTCAATTGTCTGTCCTGAGCTGGTTTGGGAGAATCCCTCAGATGGGGCTGCTATTTGCCACAAAGTGGCCTCCTTGTACATGAGCTGGGTCCTCCACACCATGCTTCCGCCACTCCTCCAGGTAGGACTTCCAAACCACGAAGAAGAAATTCACAGGAGGCAAAGACAACAGTGAAATTCAAATTAGGGGCTTCAATTACACAGCTAAAGATGTGAAATGACTTCCGTTGCTCTTGGTGTTTCATAAATGCTCCTCAATGACACCAGCTAACAGTCAGCGGATCTTTACTTCTTGCTCAGGAGGAAAGTGTCTTCCAGATGGTTTCTTTTTATTCATTTAGAGAGAGTTAAGCTCAATCTCAGAGCTGCAGACAGCTGACTGATTGATGCTCCTGGAAAATCTGCTGATTGGAAAGACTGTATATCACATTAGCTGTTTCAGAGTTACTTTGGTAATTGGTTCCAAAGGAGAGGAGAAAAAAAAAAAAAAAAAGATTTGCGCCAACCTGGGTGTAACTGATTTACCTCATTATTTCTCATTCAGAATTGACAAGACATAGATCAGCCATCGACAACTTCATGCTTGTAAGAATGGATGTTCCAGGCACTCTTGAAGTGCCAGAGGATCACAGATTAATATGTTTTAAGCCTTTTGCTTTTATATTGCCAAAATGAATGGGACTTGGGTCAGCGATATATGTGTGTTATTACCTTTTCTTATACCTTTTTTGGTGATTTAACTGAAACAAATGAATGCTTCCAGTTCCAGTTGTCAGTAGACCAGAGTTTACAATGTAAGAGCCATGGCCCAAATCTAACCTTGGTTTCCTCCTCCTGAGGATAGGTCTATCCTGCACGCAGCTCATCACCTCCAGACAGACCCCAGCTAGTTTTTGAAGTGGTTAACACTCCACTTTAAAATCACACCTAGTACAAAACACTGGGTCTTCAGAGGGTTTTTCATTGGGGTTTCTGAGTTTTAGAGCAAAGTGTGTAGTGCTGCAGTCGGACTTCTAGCACACCCCGACTCAGCACACTTCCCCAGGGTGCAAATTACCATTGTTCTTGAATCTGTTCAAAATCTGGCAGGGTGTGAGGCTGATTTTCTGTATCTTGCATTCCGTACTAAACCTCATGAGTGTGTGATTGTTATTGGCAACTCTTGACACAGGGCTGTTAAGCGGTAACTGGTTTACTACTGTGGCTAGGCTTTGCACCTATTTACTGTGGACATTGTGGATGTTCAAAATTCGCATGCATTTAAAAGTGATGGGGGATATTAATTAACGGAAAGCAAATCAGCTGGGCACTGTTAAATGAAAGACAGTGTCTTCAGGTCAGGGAGGAGCAGAGCAGCAGTGCACAAGAGGCTGGAAGACCATTCCAAGTTAAAAAGCCTTCTATTTGATTTTACCTTTCATATCCGTCTACTTTGGATGCTGTCAGAGACCAGAGAGCATGCTGGGCAGGCATTTGGCCTGTGACAATTTGTTCCTTCTTACACACTTAGATTTACAGTGATAATCAAATTTAATCACTATTTAATCACTATTTGAAGTAAGTCCAGCATCTTTCCTACCCTCGACACTCATTCTTTTCCAAGGAGATTTATCTGAAATTTAAACCACATTTGTTGTCACTGAAGCATCAGCAAAATAAGAGACCAAGCCACAAAATGCTTCATGGTAAGATCTGCTTATGGACTGCTGCTGCCACTGGTGACCCATCTGCTTTAGGAGGTTACTCATGACCCATGTTACTCTTTTCCACCTCTCCTTTCCCTTCTTCACATTTATGGAAGTCTGTGCCCTGCTACTTTTGCTGACTAAGTCTTTTGTGTACCTAAACTCTGGAGATGAAAGTAACAACCTTTCAAACACCCTTCTTTTCTTTTCTTTTCTTTTCTTTTCTTTTCTTTTCTTTTCTTTTCTTTTCTTTTCTTTTCTTTTCTTTTCTT
>JAOTQQ010000019.1:5867370-5923830 GCA_026546715.1 Gallinago undulata | reverse complement strand
TTTCTTTTCTTTTCTTTTCTTTTCTTTTCTTTTCTTTTCTTTTCTTTTCTTTTCTTTTCTTTTCTTTTCTTTTCTCCCCCCCCCCAAACAATTGTTTATTGTAAAATTTACCTAGAAATTACTGCACCGAGAGTGGGTGTAAGCAAAAGTTACAACTCAAATCCTAACACCACACCCATCATAAACCACTCTTCTCTGAAACATTTTTTTGATGAAAAAATGTAATATTGAAGTGAATAGGTGGAAATCTGTCATGTTTAACCGACATTGGGGTCACATCTTACAGCACCCCAAAGACCCCACCAAATTTGCTAACCCCTTTCCCTAGAATAATCAAAGTCTAGGGGATAAATTCTTCTGTTACTTATATTCAAACTGTGTTATTAATGTAAGTGAAAGGAAAAGAGATTTAAGGAAGGGCAGAATATTATTCCAATTTACACCATGGAATGTTGAATTTAATTAATCATTACAATGAAGCAAAAAAAATATACTTCGCAATAACAAAGAGGTGAAGCTGACCATATGGATATATCATATGTATAAACCTTACATTTTGCAAAGACTTGCATACCTCTTTAGCCACTTACTATTATGGTTCTAGTGCATCCTTAAAATTCATTTTTGAAAGCCTGATTGCCACAAGAATACCTCATTAAATTTTAATTAATCCCCAAGACAAAGCTGCAATGGGCATCTCGGGGAATCTTCTCTATTGAACTGACACACTGGTTAAAAAGTGGAGCAATAAAATTCCAGTTCTTTGAAGGACTGTTGGATTCCAAAAAGCTACCAGTGCATTTAAATATTTAATGTGGTTGATATGGGAATTCTTAAACATATTTTTTATTGGAACTTTGCTTCTGCTATTATTTGATTATTCTAGCTTCTGTCATATATGAAAGCACCTTGGATGTTTTAAGTGGAAGTTTACTAAGTCTCTAAAATCCTGTGAGATGATTCCTTCAAATTACTTTGCATCATTATTCAACATTAAATTACAGTATTTTCAGTTTTGGAAATGCAATTATTCTATATCAGACCGATGAGAACTGGCACTTATACTTACACACTTTGTTTTATGCTCTAAAATGAGCTGTATGCATAATCAATGCAGATTCAACTTCCTGAGTCCCTCAAGTTCTGAGTGGGATACAGTGGTCACACCTTAAACATCTAAGTATGAACTGGTCAATATATGCTCCACCACAAAAGTGAATGTTTCTAGAGAGTGATCCGTCACATTTTAAGATGGATGTCTAAGGCAGGCTAGATGACTCAACCTCCAGAGATGCCTATTTTTCCCATTGACTGTATGAGAAGCTGAGTGTGAAGCTAGACTGAGATTTGTAACTTGTAAATGCTTGCTGTTTGAGCAGAAGACACCGTCATTTGGATTAGAGGAAGTGGTACATCTCAATCTGCACAATCACTCAAATATGGTACAAAATGGGAACGGACTGCCTGTGTGATACTCTCATACAACCGCTGCTTTTTTAAGGATATAGCTTGTTCTGGAGGGGGAGGGGGGTAGAGGGGATCTCCTCTTGGAAATTTGGCTAATATTGAGTTGTGTGAGAAGACGAGCAATTTCATAGTGTCTTCCTTCAATTATTGAATCCTTCTGAATTTTCAGTTGTGTTCCTTGTCCCTGGAAATGGAGGGCATAACAGCTGCCAAGGACAGCAGCTTTGAAATATTTCATTCTAGTTGATGGGAAGCCAACATATTTTGGAAGTTATAGAGCCAGACTTGTGGCTGTATGTTACATTCTTCCTATAAGGATTTCAAGCAGGCAGAGCAATATCAATGAAAGCAAACTAGCTCCACATGCTATATGAACATTTCCCTTCTGAGTCAGTACTGCATCTCTCAGGATTGTAGAAAGAACACTAATTCTCTTTTGCCCCATTCGCAGATGTCAGGGTCTTATAGAAAGAGGTCAGTAAATGTGATCTATCAGTAACTCAATGTGATTAATCAAATCAGACTCTTAGGGTTTTCATGATGTTCTAGTATTTTTTTTTTTAATCAAAAGGACCAATTCCCACATTGAAAGTGTTTAATTAGAGATTCTCTGTTCCCATTCACAATTCTCAGCTATTTCTGAGATGACTCCTATCTCATCAAGTGTTTTACTTTACAACAGCTGCTCTTGTGTATTTTGTGAACCCTAAAGAGATACAGTTATTACTTTCAGTGTATTTGTGCTTCAGTTATGGATAGGTTTATCTTTCAGAGAAAAAAATACTTTTTTTCTTGAGAAAATCAAAGAAAATGTGGCTAGAAGGGATAACAAGAGGTGATGTTGTCCATCTCCTTTCATAAAGACAGGGTCAGCTATGTCGTTTGTGACAAATGCTAGTCCAAGTTTTCTTAAAAATCTTCAGTGATGAAAATATTTCCTGATGTTAGATTTTAATTTTCTTTGCTTTATAACTCCTTGGCCTAACAACAGTAGACACAAAAAAAGAATTTATTTCTTTCCTCAAGCTACCTTTTACTGTTAAAGAACATTTCCACATTTTCCCTCATTTTTTCTTTATTGTAGATTAAATTATCTTCATTTCTTTAAATTTTTCTCCTGGGATATATTTTGTGTACATGACCATTTCAGTCTCATTCTCTTTTGAGGATCCTTTACAAATAGTCCCCATCCTTCCAAATTATTGTGCCTCCTATACACACACAAGGTTTTTGACTCACACTCAGCTGTGACTCTTTTTCAGCTCTAATCAGAAATTACTCAGACTCCATTCTGCAACACTGCAGCCAGGCCAGAAATCCAATTTGGTGTGTGTGCACTTCTGTATTTCCAAGAATTTCACTTTCCATTTGTCCTTCCTGAATGGCACTGTACCTTCTCTCCACTTGTCTCCAATTGTTTTGAATTCTAGTCCCCTTCCCCATTGTGTTTACAAGAACTCACCTTGGTGCTCTATAAGACTGCAAAAAATGCGCTTTTTATTCCTTCATCCAAACTGTTTATGAAATTACAAACAGTTTCAGGTGTTAGACAGAATCCTAAATAGCCAACTGTACTGAGTGAGAGTAGCTATCTAATTTTGGTGTTTTGACAGTAGCTATGTAATCCTGCATTCTGGAGTTTCACCTAGATACTATTTATCAAAATTTTTTTCTAAGTCCTTCATGTAAGACAGTGTCAAAGCTTTGTTAAAATCAAAGTATATGACATTTCCTGTTTCTCCCTTATGTACAAAGCCAGTTTCCTTGTCATAGTAAGAATTAAATTATCTTGACATGATTTGTTTTTGATGAATGTAAATTGGCTGTTACTCTTCTCTTACTATCCTCTAGATGCTTACAAACTTTTGAGTTATTTATCCCAGTATTTTTTGTGAGAATATGACTTCATCTAAATATGTACATCTGTTACAGTTCCCTGAATCTTTTAGAGACAAGCATTGTCTTGAAAAAATTCCGAAGTAACAGAAAAAAAGTGGAATTTTCCTTTTCTAGAACTCAACCAGCTGTTTTACAAAAAAAAGTTACAAAACGCCAAAAACCTGTTTCATAGGTGTTAAGAATTTATACAATATCTGTCTTTGCATTCAGTTATTGAGTGAGATGATAGATACTTATGCAGTCTTGTGCTTCAGACACTATTACACCTACAGAATTGTAATTTTGTTACAATAGCTCTATCTATACCACAGCTTTTCAAAGCAGCACAATAGCATCAGGACTAGAATTGCAATTTTGCTTCGTCAAATACTTATGACACAGGGAAAAAAATCTCTCTGCTGTTAGCAACATTCTTGAAATGACAGAGGTGATCTTTTCCAACTCAGGAAGGAAATGTTAATGATACATAAAAAAATGCATCCTTCTACCTCTGCCCCTCACCTTCTGCAGCGTTTGGAATGCTTTGAGGGCCATCAGGTGGAAATACACAGCTCAAAAGGATTCCGACTGCCCAAGTTTCAAAGTCCTGTCCTCGGATCTCTTTCAAAGGTTTTTTCTGAAGAAGTTTGTACCTACAAGCAAAGAAGAGTTGAAATATAGGAACAATCTACAAAAACTGTATTTCATCTGATTTAAATACAGGCAAAAATTCTGAGCTCTGACAAAACATGGATTTGCAGAAAATGTGACCCAAATGCCTTGTTTCTTATATATTGACTTCAAAGGAAGCATGCTACAAATAATCAGTTGTCTCTTTTAGAGCTCCACCATTTGATAATTAACTTAAAATCTCCCTAAGCCATGTATTCTCTATTCTATTTCTTTCATATTTGTTTATATGGTTATGATAGTTTCTTCTCCTTTTGATTCACTTTCAGTCATACTCTCTCCCTGTCCCTGCCCAGTCTGAAGGTGGCTACGAAATACTTGGTCTTTCAACGCTGTTAAATTACAGATAGTGAGCTGTGTAGGTGCTAGTGTTTCTTGGAAGCAGGGTCTCACCTATTTATAGCTCTGCTGTTTAGCCTTCTGTGTTGGCACGCTGTAGTACCCTGCCAGAATGCTTACTGAATATGCAAGTTCACAGGCAGCTTTATTAAAAACTGAAATCTTAGTGTATGACTAAAATAGAAGACGTAACAGTTGCACTGGGGATTTGGCATGGGTAATAATTTGATGAGCATCTGGTAGGATTTGATATCCTGTTTTGACTTTTTATTTTGATATATGGCTATCCTGCTCTAGTATTTGATAGGAGAACCTGTGTAAGTTGGTTCTGCTCGTCAGGAATATTTCACGGTCCTTCTGACTTCGATAGCCTTAGGGGTAATGGATTTTCCTATCGGCAAGACTCAGCCATTTTAAAGGACTAAGTAATTTTAAGAAAATCCCAAAATCTTCTCTAATGGGCCTCCTTAGTCTGGAGAATATTCACCTTATTTATGAAATGAAAAATAATTAAAAAAAAATCCAAACCAAGCCCCCAAAACCCACCCCCCAAAAAAACCCAGCCAGTAGGATTTAGATTTTGCTTAAAATAGCCACAATTACACTCAGGTGCCTGTATACAAGTATCCACTTCTGTGCTGGATGGTGAAGTTGTCTTTACAGTCAGTGGAGAGCTTGCCAGGGCAGTTGGTCCTCCAGAATCATTCTCTGCCACAAATCTCTGCCACGAACTGACTACTCATCTAAATTGTACCCTAGACACCATTAGTATTGCATTATCTCTTTCCACTGATTAAAAATAGCTTAGAAATCTACCCCACATACAGACAACTACATCAGGAGACTTCAAAGGAGTTGCTTGGACAGCTCTGCTAGAGAACTTGTGTAGTCTGAGCGAGCAGGTGCTGAGGTCCCACCTTCGACTCTGTTGTTTTGGATGACAAAGTTTTTTATTGTGGTTGATGGTTTTCTATGCATTTTTTTTTCCTATATGGGTTGCACCTACATCCAGCACCTGGGGATTCACAAGCCTAGGATAATTCAGCCAGTTATTGAGACTAAAACTGCTGCTTCTTTATGGGATCTTTTCTAACCTGAACTTCCAGAAGCTTGTTCAATTCAGTGTTTTAACATCCTGCGTGCCTGGCTACAGGAGACACATGCTAATGCATGTCCGTCTCAATAAAGTCCATCTTTTCATCTGCTACATGATTTCACTGGGTGCTACTATTCATTATTTCTCTGTGAAGCTGTTTGCTTTTCCTGAAGGATACAAAAGACCTGTTTGCACATGACAGCTACTTAACCAACCTCATAGGTTGGTTTAATGTATATTTTATTAAGGAAATAAAATCAGCAAAGTGTCACAGTGCCAAATTAGCAAGGAGTTGAAACAGAAATGCCGAGCAGCTCTTACCTCCATCTGACTGAAGACAGGGGTCTCCCTCTTTGGGGACAGTATTGTAGATGTCTCTACAATACTGTCTACTAACTATTTGGGGAGGTCAGGACATTTTGATGTGTTTTGTAATAAACTGCTGCTTCAACCAAGGTGAGTGTCCCATTGCAGCAGGCATAGCAGTAACTCATAAAAGAGGTTTCCTTTATATTAAGGGTACTATGAATAGATAGAGACAAAAGGTGGTGGAAGCAAAGCACGGTTGTTCTGAACTGACAGGTGGAAATTGATTCACAAATAAAATGTTGCAAGGCTCAGTAAACCGGGGAACAAAGAGTGAATTATGGGTCTATGGTAAAATCACAAGATAAGTGGTAAAGACAGTCTTGTATCGGGATCATCTGAAATTCAATGTAGAACATTGATTTTTTTTTTTTTTTTAATAATATATATGTCTATGTTGTGGTTGTTGGTGTTATTTCTGCCCACCGCTATGACAGTATTTTCTTCTTTAAACTACTTCAGGTACAATATGACTGCTGCTTCCCAGTTCCTGGAAAATGATTGTTTTTAGAAGCAGCTGTGTTTCAGATGAGCAAGGTTCAGAGATGGTATTCTCATGTCCTCTGTTCTTATATGAAGAGCACAAGGTCAGTAAGCCAGCCAGTAACATGGCCAGTAAGATATATCACTGTAGGTAAGCGAAAACAATTTTAAACTTAAATCCATGTGAGTTCCTTCTGAATGAGCTGTATTTTGAATTCTTGAATTTTTCAAAAGACAAACTCATCCAAAGCTCGTACACTGTGTCAGCAGTTATTTGGTTCTTTTTCAGAGAGTCCACAAAATATGAATTTTAATGAATTTTGCCAGGATTCAGAATTTATCATGACAGCTTCTGTACAGCTTTAGACTTGGTAGCATTTATTACCTGTAGTGAAGTTATGCTTAATAATAATAATATGAATTTCCTCATCATTTTTTTCTTTTACAGCTGGAAGAAGATCTGCGAATAGCATAATTACAAGCTAACCCTTTGCTCTTTTACTACCTTATATTTCATCTTCTACAAAACACCTCTTACAAAGTCCATGCACCTTGAGCTGCTGGAGGGAAAGGGGTGTACTGTTTTGTTGCTATTAGAAATCAGATGCTAATTTTTGCTTATTGCTCTTGAAATGCTATTTTCCTTCCCAATGTAGGATGAGAACTGCACTTGTAGACAGTATCTACTCTTGGTCTATGTAGGAGGGACACCAGATGGATATGACAAATAAATGGAGGAAGCGCAAGGTACCAGTAGCATGATTATGATTCGTGTAGTAAGTGGCAGTCACAGCACACCCACTGTCTAGCTATTGTCGGGTGTTTTGTAGTCATTATGGCACAGCAGGTAAACATTAATGGGAAGAGATTACATACTGTGAGACAGAGCATTAGACTGTGTAAATCATTGGAGCTCAGCTTAAGTCAATGGAGCTGCGAGGTTTTGGACCAGCCAAGGATATGGCCTTGAACTCCTCCTTTTCAAAATAAAAATAAAAATGTTGAGTCTCCCCGCTATATACTTCAGACTGTTCTCTCTACACACCTAGTTCTTCACGTGTACATATATCCATACTTAGTGTAGGGCTGTAACTATTATTTTGGAGAATGGAGCACAATATACATTATGTGCGTGGGGAAAAGGTCTATACCTGTAACTGTCAGCAATTCCTGTAATTATACCACTTTCAGTACCAGCTTTTGGAATTCCCCTTTCATACAATCTACTTTTGTCCTCCTTCATCAGAGGAACTGAGTGTGACATCCTCTAACGAGGCCGGTAGAATGGTTACGCGACTCAATTATTAACTCAAATGCAACTCGCATACCACAGCAAATAGGATTTCTTCTGACAGGCTGCTTGTCATATTATGGCCTTATTTGATTAACTCACCCCTTTGGAGGTGTTCATGATCTCATTATATCTTTAATGATAAAATTCCCTTCTGCTATGTGCTATTTTATATTACGTTAAAAGGGATTCATTCATTTTTCGCTTGTCACTTGCATAATTGGATAAATATTTAACAGGGGCAAGTTGATTAAATTTCTGCTAAAACTATACTCACTACTAAAATACTTTCTGAACACCTCAAAAGTTGGTCTGTTGGCCATCAATGGAGCAGGTGGTAAACCCAGAGAGAAGGTAAACCCATCTTGAAGGTCATATGAACTCCTTTTTTATGTTGCAGAGCCCCTAAAATGAATAACAACAAAGGATTTTGCTCCAGTAGAAAATAATGGGTTTAGTAGATTACTCTGCAAAGAGTTTAAATTAGAAGACGGGAGCCATCACTGAGGTGACATGTTACAGAACTAATCAAATGTGAGAGGTAGTGTGTCTTCTCTTTAAAATGTGAGAAAACCAGGGTCAAGATTTTGAGTCTGCTGCTGGATCACAAAGGCCAGGAAAAGCATTTAAGCTCTCTGAAAGGGATTTAATTTATGTCAACAAATAGAAACTGTATATATATTCCTCAGATCCACAGGTCTCATTGTCCCATGATGATATTTGGATGTCCAAATATTTTGCTATAAAACACATCCATGGAACATAGGACTCCGAATGTTGTCAAAACTGGCTTCACAATTTTTAGTCAAAGTAATTTACTGGCTTAGATTATGGATGTTAAACACAAGTACAAACTGTCAGTTAGTGCCTGCAGACATGGGCAAAATTGTGGTTTTATGAGTTTCGTGGGGATTTCAAAACTAGTCTTTCTTTTTTCCCCTCATTGCCTCATTTTCCTTATCTATAAAGTAATATGAAATTAACACCTACAGATAAAGCGTTTCTTTTATTCACTTTTAGATCTTGAGATCAAAATATTAAACAATCCTGTTTGAAAGTACTACATTATGCAAAATGTCCATTAAAATGATGGCTGACATTTTGTATTTTGACAAAATAAGGTTAAGTACACACTTATCAAAACAGAAACCTCTAATTCGATTGTCTCTATTTTTATCTGATTGCCTATTGCCCAGGAGGGCGACATGAAATTCCGGTCATAAGATTTTAACAACCGTAAATCTATGAAACCCTGGGCTGCTAGATAATAAGATAATCAAAGTCTGAATAGGTTTTCTGGTCCATTCCTTTGCCCCAGAAAAATATCAGCTCAGACCGTGCCTTTCAGATGTTTGTAGTATCTGTTGTTAAAATCCTCCCATACTGGAAGTTTAATGGCTTCCCCAGAAAAACTTCACCTATGTTTCTCTATCCTTGCCATGAGATTTGGTCCAATGTCTTATATATATGTGCTCAAATAATTTCATGTGTTATTTTAAATCTTTTAAAATTAAATTTATTTTATAAAGTCGGGAATTGGAAATAGATGGATACATTTGGGAAAAAATAATAAAAGAAATAGATAATAAATAATAAATAAATAAATAAATAAATAATAAAAGAATAATGAAAAAACCTGAATGAGAGATATTTTAATCTGTTAAGAAGTGTAAAATTTTTCAAGTCTCGATATGATCAAATTCTTCATGGCTTTCACATTTTTAAAGGCCGCAAACCTCTTCACATTGTGCAGGTTCTCCAAATAAGCCTCTGAAGGCACATGTTTCTCTCCACTAGGTACAAACAGAGACAGTTGAGACTGAAGCTGAAGTTAGTTGATCAAATTACATGCCTGAAGTTGCATGGACTCACCACCCCTTTCTGATCTACAATAAAACTTTATTCATCTAAAGACACAGCTTTCAGCCTGCATTCTGCTGGACTCAGGCATTTTGGCTGAGTCAGGCACTCCCAGATTCTGGAGTTCGAGCCTTTAAGTAGTATATTTGTGAAAGTTTTCCCTTCCTCAATACCCTGCAAATTTTTAAGGGCAAGAAACCAATTTCAGTTGGCACCGTGTACACAGCCACTCAGTTTTGGACGGTAAGAAATGTCACTTGTGAATGTGCTTGATGCTTGCCTACTGGTCTTGATGTCAAAGACCAGTAAGAGAAACATTTAATTTACCAGAGCAGACATAGCTTATAGTCCATTGCCTAATTCCAAAGGTTCCAGGAAAAGCCACAGAGAAAGGTCATGTTTGGACATTCAAAATAGTAATCTATGTAAATTAAATTTCTCCAGGGACTTGCACAGCAGTCTGAAAATTTTTAGTGGGTTCATCAGATGGAAAAAAATAGAAAGAAAAAAAACCCCAACAAATAATATCTCAATTTATTATTTTTCTCTTTCTGTCATTCCACCAAGCAGATTAAAACCCTTGCCATATGATTCAGATGGGCAACCACAGAACATCATTCTGGGCAATAAACACTGAATGATTTTACTGGGAACCTGCCAAAGGCTGAAAATTATGGAATGAAAAATGAATGATGAATAAATGAATAAACAAATCTGTTTGCAGAAATTAGGGCTGATTGCTATATGATTTGGTGCCTTGCAAATTGGGATAAATTAATCGTGAGATTTGTTCTGTAATAGAATGATTTGGCCTTTATAGCACCTGATTGAGTGCCTGTTGAATTTGGCTGAAAGATTCTCATCTACTTCAGTGGACTTTGAATTAGAGCCATGCAACATTATTCATTGTCATGGCGTCCTCTGCCCTTGGAAAGAAAGTTGTCATTATTTTCACTGCACAAGTGGGGAAACTGCAGTACAAACAGAGAATGGTTGTGGTCATAGAAAAGGTCACTGGTACAGCTCACTGACACAAGACACAGATGGGAAATTAGAAGACAACCGTTATGCCCATAAGGTTTTATTGCTATATATACAGACGTAATAATAATCCATAATAGTCTGGGATTGATTCATTTGCTATTGGGTGTGAATAGCATGGTTCTGAGGACAGAAAGTGAACTTTGGATTACCTGCAATTTCCCATCAAAGTTATTAGTTTTTTTTTCAAGAGCATTTTTTTCTTCCCACAAATTAATTTTTGATCTGCAGTATGAGAAAAAAAGTCATCTGCCACCTGAAGTCCTGGGTAATCCTTTCGCAGACCCTCATTTGAAACCAGTAGGTGACAGTTGTACTATTTCACCCAAATTCATCTGTCCCCTTAACCTGCGGGGGCCAAATAGGAAGCAAAATAGCTTTCGCTCTTAACAGATCAAACCAAAGAAAAACAGTGGTGAGAAATGGATTGTGTGCTGCGCTCACTCACTCATTTGAGGGAGGGGAGATTTATTGACTGCAGGAGTCAATAAAATTGCAGCGCAATCTAAGTTTTCATTCTGAGTGCTGAAGTAACTCTCTGAACTTTAGCTGGAACTTGCTGCAAACAAGTTAGATTCCAAGGTGTTTGCAAGTTTAAACTACGGCTAAGCCAAAGCAGACACACAGGGACTAAGGGATGTAAAGCATCTCACCCCTGCATGAGAAAAATCTGCCTCATTCTGCTGGTAGTGAAGAGAGTTTACAGCTCCAGGCAGCTGGGGCATCCTCCTGTGAGCAGTGAGTGAAGGTGATGGGAAGGGTCTGGCGGATCTAGCTCAGTCCTTAATTTTCCACTGTTCAAACCCAGAGGAAGCATGACATCCCCAGACTGGCGCTAAAATGGGATGGACATTTTTTCTTTGTTTTTTGTATTTTTTATATTAATGTCATAATGGTTATAAATGACCATAAACAAGACAGAGTCAATGCCTCATGAGTTTCTCACAATGCCTCGTTCTCACAATGGCTGTAATGGACATCATCACCAACTAATCTAAAATTACAAAGCTAGAAAAAAATGTTTGTATTGAGTAATGTGTTATCATGTATAAAAAATGGAAACAACATACACGATACCCATATTTAACAAAAGGAAAACAATTTATACTCTAGACCATACCAAGACTACCCTGTCCACTAGACTTCAGTTTCATTCATTTGATCTCAATAGCATGCCCTACTTCAGGAGACGCCAAGTAATGGAGCATTCAGATGGTTAAAACAGAGGAGCTACGGCATAAAAATAAATGTTTTCTATAGAGAAAGTATGTATCTTTTGCAAATAAAATAAATGTTTTTCGCTAAAAAACTCCCAAACCTGGTCAATCCAGTGCAGCTAAATATTAATAAAATATTTTGTTGTTGCCACATAAGATACTACCTGTGAAGGAGCAGAAAATGGCTATTCCTTGAAGAGCCTTAAAAAGCTAAGAAACTGTATTAAAAAAGCTGATAAGAGGCTAGAAATAGCTTACTTGCAGAGGCTGGGTTCACACATTATTATTTTTTAATCAGTAATCTTGGTATGAAGTATAGGAGATTGCTTACGAAATTTGCTGATAGCATGAAGGAGGAAGGAATCATCAGTGCAGAGTGAAAATTAGATACCACATTGGAAGAAATGGATAATGTAGTGGACAAGGGTAAAGATGGTTAAATTTCTTACAACAATATGGAAGCTCATGAGCAGAGAGAGTAATATCAAGAATTTAATGTAGAAACTGCTAGGTCATCACTTAGTAACATCTTAAGGGAAGAAAGATCAGGATATTCTCATCAATCATAGGAGGAGAGTGCTCAACAGCATGCAGCCATGGGAAAAGCAGCTGTGACTGCTCGATGAGGTATTTTCAGTAGAGGTAAGGATTCATTAATTTCTCGACACAAAATTTTAATGAGAAGTAACCTGAAATTGTATAGATAGTTTTGACATGTAGGTCCAGAAAAAAAAAAAAAAAAAAGTAATAAAACTAGAACAAGTTTAGTGATGAACCTTTAGAGAAGGGGGATTGAATAATTCATAAATGAGGAGGCTGACACTATGTCTACACTGTACTCGCAGGCAGCTCTGAGGACATGCTAAGCCTACCTCCAAACCAAACATAAGCTGTGTGCTCACAGATAACGAGGTAGCAACTTTAAGATTATACATGCTGCAGCAAGTCACAGTGTTATTATGATATTATGCCTCACTAATATAATTCAATGACTTGGAGCATCGTCAGAGAGACACAGCGTCTCCCTAAAGGGAGGGCAAAGGGATACTTGGACAATAAAATCCTATGAGAAGAGGTTGCATTGTTTAGCTGAGGCCAAGAGGAGGAAAAACTACTCAAACTACCTGGGTTATCATGGATAAGAAGGAGAAAGCATGCTATTTAAGCTAATGAACGGCTCTGGCAGCAAGTCAAGTGTGTCCACTGAACATATAAAAGGGCTGTTTTGATGTTAGTTCTTGAATGTCAACAGTCTTTGGTCTGGTGCTCATTTTAAGCTTGATTTTTCTCTACACTATGGGTACCTACTGCAAGATATACGAAGTTGTTTAGTAGTCAATGACCTCAGCAGTAAATGTGTTTCGGAAGATGCTATGTTTCTGTTATTTCTGTCACTTATGCAAGTTTGGCTGCTCCTGCTGCTTTGGCAACCATCACTGCATTTGCTTTCTTTCCCAGCCTGATTGTCAGCTCTGCTGTCACTCTTGCTAGCGTTGCTGTCATCACCAGCATGCTTTTGGTGGCCACAAAGATGATCAGAGGGCTGGAGCACTGCTCCTGTGAGGAAGGACTGAGAGAGTTGGGCTTGTTCAGGCTGGAGAAGAGAAGGCTCCAGGGAGACTTTCTAGCGGCCTTCCAGTACCTAAAGGGGGTCTACAGGACAGATAGGAGATAGGGAGGGACTCTTTATGAGGGAGAGTAGCAATAGGATGAGGAGTAAAGGTTTTAAACTGAAAGAGGGGAGATTTAGATGAGATACTAGGGAAAAATTCTTTCCTGTAAGGGTTATGAGGCACTGGCCCAGGTTGCCCAGAGAAGCTGTGATGCCCCATCCCTGAAGTTGTTCAAGAGCATGGATGGATGGATCTTTGAGCAACCTGGTCTAGTGGGATGTGTCCCTGACCTTGGCAGGGGTGTTGGAACTAGATGATATTTGAGGTCCTTTTCAACCCAAACCATTCAAATATTCTGTGGTTCTATGATTCTATAATTTGATTCTATGATTCTATGCTGGGGTAGGACAGTGACATATGAACGGAAACTAGAGGACTTTTAGAATGAAGAAAATTCAAGTGGGAGGCTCCCCAGGGACACATGCAAGTCTTGATTTAGCTGCTTAATCACAGACATCAAGTGGTATTTGGGCTGCCTGGCAGCTGCCTATCCAGAAGGGTTCAACCGTCCTTCAGGCTTCGTGTCATCTCTATCTGTCCTGTATGGATCTGTCCTGTCTTGGACACACACAAGCCCATCTCAAAGTGTCAAAGGCCTATGGAGGTAACTGAGTCACTTAACTCTTCGATGACCCTGCTAGCCATTATATCTTTTATCTCCTTATAATCCATTTATCTTCTTAAATGGATTCAATGTTCACAGTTGTTCTGAAGTCAAAAATCATCATCTTACCTGTAGAACGGTAGAGGGATGGAGTGATCTTCTTGAAAAATTAGGGGTTTTAATATAAGATAAACATACTCGAGACGGGGTGGGTAGTGGAAGAGAGCCCCATCATTGGACTTAGTAGTAGGACTGAAAAGGCCAAAAGGATCTGAATAAAAGAGTAAGTCAAAGACTTCAAAGTTGTAAGTCTAAGGCTAATATGACAGCAGCTTAAACTCTATCAAGATCAAACCTCCTATTAGGTTCCCAGTGTTAGGAAGCCAAATTTTTGATAACTGAGCTATGCAGGACTAGAATTAGAGTTGAATGATGGAATTGTATTAGGATGGTGTTACCATTATTTACTATCTGACAGCTGTGAAAATGCTACATATTAGAAGTTTAAATTCACACCACAATCAGTACTTTTCTCTTAAGCTTTCAGGAAATACCCATATGTGTGTTATTCAAAGGATTTTACACCCTCTTTAAAAATTCATTATTTAGATTTTGGAATTAAGAAAATGATAAAACAATAGCCCATGTTGTCTCTATATTATTGCAACTTCTGCAGTCAATGCAACTATATCAGCTTAGACTTGGTCTAACCCTCCTATATTTCCAAGACACTACAATCTAATTATAAGTAAGACAAATAGAAAAGAATATCAAATGATAGAAAGAACAGCAGATGAGAATAAAAACTATTCAGTGGTGCAGCTGCTTAGATTTGTTATCTTCACGCTTTAGAGATTCCATTAGGTTTCCAACACAGACTGCCTGGCTGCTTTTTTCGTAGTCTACTAGTGCACTAAATATCCATAGACATAAAAAGTGCAAAAAAAAGTCTTCTAAGCCAGAGGGAATAGAACTGTAAATGTGTAAAACTCTGCGTCTGTGTATATATGTCACATCAGTTAAAAAGGAAAGTATAGTTCCTTGATTGCCTATACAAGCTCCATTTACTAAACAGCAAAAGTACCAGACATACATTTTTCAGGGAGCATTACATTGGCCAAAGGTCGCAAAAACAATTTCAGAGGCAGCCTGCCCACATTAGTTTCTTGAGATCTTGATTACAAATTTATAAGAGACATACCCTAGACATTGAGAGATGGTCTCAAAGATTACTGTCCTTCCTGCCATCTGCACACTCCACTGGGAACATTAGAAACCCTGTCCATCAACCAAAATAAACAGCTCTTCTCATGAACAGGCCCAAAGAATGCCCTATAAATCATACCTGTCAAAAATGCTAGTAGCGTTGCAGAAGACAGAAATCAATCCAAAACTCATTAGTTCGCCTGACAAGTGCTTAATCTTATATTGTTTAATGCCGACCTGAACAACTCAGATAGAATAGAACCATGCAAAGCAGTGGCTGGATTTTCCATTATAGAAACTTTTGCAGTGATTATAGCTTAATCTTTCTCTCAAATCTTCTTCCTTTTCATTCTCTTTTTTTTTTCTATACCACGTGCCAAAAGATATTGACTCCAACAGAGTTTTCTTACTTCTGAAGGGATAGATACATCATGATTGCCTCATTTGATAGCATGTGAGACTGTACATCTACATTTCGCAAATGTCTACTGCTAAGTAGGATAAATAAGTACGGATTGGATTATACATGGTGTTGTTCAAAGAGGTTGCCAAGCAGAATGTGTATACTACTAACTTCTTATTAGATTTGTACTAAATCTTTTAGTCTGCCAGCATGGAATAAAGTGTGAAAATAATTCCTAAGTCATGTGAAATAACAAAGTCATGTGAGGTAATAAGAATACACAAGTACAGAAAGTAAGTATCATAAGTCCAGGTGTTCTTCATCCACACATTTGGGGAACGAGACATATAACAGTTCCATGAGGAACTCATATATTGTGAATTCCTTAAAATATTGCAGGAATGTGTAGTTTGATTTCAGTGGCTTTATTCAAGTGCTTTAAATGTGACTAGGGACTGTTCTTCAGCACTCAGACCTGCTGGTGTGGAATGGCTTGCATTCAAGAAATTGAACTCCCTGATTCCCCAGAAAAGGACACGTGCCTATTACTAGTTCTTCAAGGGCTGTTTAGGAGGGTCCTAAAGGGCACGAGCAAAGCCATGCCCAGGATAACAGTTTGTTAAAACTGTTGGATGGTTGGCTTCCAGTGTAGAGCCGAATTTATTAGTCTTACTCTCTGTTTAGTTTACCATCAGAGCCTTAGTATCTAAGATTGCAGAAATTAAAATACTATGTCCTGATACAAGAAAACATTGAATTTTAGGAAGAATGACATTATTCTGAAATGATCTTCAAAGTGACACTAACAACATCCACAAGACATGTAAGTGGTGGTTTTATTTCTCAGTTTACACAAAATATAAATGGAAACTGCAGAAGCCATATCACTATGGAGAATGAATCATCCTGTTCTGAGCTCAAGTGGTGAGTGTTTGACGTACTGTTTAGCCCTCTGATGTCAGGTGTCCCTTTGGATTTACAGACATCACAGAAGAAGCAGAAATTCAAATCTGAAACAAGGAATGCATGCAGCCAGTCATAAGCAAAGCTAACAGCACTGCACAGTTACTTCATGTATAAATCCAGTGATGAGTCAACTTGTAAGTAACATGATCCAGTCAGTCCACAAGACACAAAGCTGGTCTGCCTTGGTGTAATCACTCTGGACTTTGAATGTCAGAGCATGTGTTGTGGGAGGAAGAAGTAGCCCTGTCTTTAATTGTGTGCTTGTAAGTGTTGTGCATACAACTATAATTTCAATCTGCAGTTAAAGCAAGTATGAAATTACCTCCTTTTTTTTTTTTTCTTTGTTCTTTTTCACATTAAAGTGTCAGTCCTATTTTTGAAGCAAGAGAAGAAGAACCTGTCAGTGTTGTGCATCCTTGCACAAGGTTCCTTCCCTGCATCTCATGGATTTTGCTGAACTCAATGCATTAGATCCAACTCTGGAATTGTAGCTCCCAATTAATTCCTTCTCTTCTTTTAATCCAAGAGGTCCAAGATGTGTGCAAAGAAACAAGCTGTTATGCAGGCTGATTATCCAAGATCTTTTTTTAGGATGGCAGGAAGATAGGCAAGTAGATTTCTAGAAGAGAATATGGTTTGAGAACTGAAATGTGGGAATATTGGATTTGGAACTGGACCAAAAAAAAAAATATGGGGGAATCTGGCTAGATTTGGAAGTCATTGTAGGTAAACCAACTGAAAGAAGATGAAGAGATAAGCGAGGAGATGATTGGTGCTAATGCTGGACCAGAATGTGGTGAGACTTCACAGACATTGTATCAAGCAGCTAAGGACATCCATCAGAATCTGACAGCAGATGCTCAGGAATAATTTACAGCCTGTGCTGGTTTAGGAACAACAAGTTCTGTAAATATATCCCCTGTCTGCTTTTTACAGAGCAAAAGGAAGACAGAAAAACAGAACAATAGAATGGGATTACAAAATGGTATAGCAGTAGGAGGTAAGGAAATGGAAATAGTGGGAGGTTTCTGTCATAGGCCCAGGAGAGCATGAAAACCTTGCTTGATGATGTAGCTTCTGGATCAATGGGTCATTTTTGGTTCACTATGATTCCCTTTCTTACATGGCTTATTTTAAGGAAAGTGTGGGGGGGGAAGAGATGAAGGAAATGGTACTTCCAATTTAATAGTGTCTAAACAATTCTTACAGACTTTACAGGTCTTGTACTCTCATTCCTTTGTTGCCATCTCTATTTCTAAGCCACCTTCTCATTCACCTTCCCACATTCTTCAGCTTTCATTTAGAAGCAGCTTTCACCAGGGGATCTGACCACTGGTGCTCCTAATTTTCCCAGAAGTTATTTCCCCAGGCTCCTGTCCACCACCAGCTCACAACTCCCCTCAGTCAGTATGGCAATCAGCTTCCCCCATCCGCCTCTGGTTTTTCTGATCATCATAATCCCTTTCTCCTGCCCCTTGTGCTTGAATCTCTCCTGTACCAACCTCTTGTTGCTGATGGTTCACCCCCTTTCTCTACATCTCAGTCCTCAGAAAATGGATAGTATAGCAAAACTGCTACAGATATCTGTGTCTTTAGGCTTTTAGCTCACAGATGTGTTTTGGATTTAATGCTTTGCCATTCCAGGCAGGAGTTTGTATAGGTTCTTTCCTCTTAAATGTTTTCTAAGATTCCTTGCAGACCTCTCTTTCTTTCCTCTATGCAATCATCACCAACCTTAACTCTGTCTCTTTTAATGGGGTGGTTTCCCATGAGTTTTGGGATATTATGAACTCCCATTTTCCTGGAAGGGAGCAGGGAGGGAAAATACATGTAAATGCCCATTTATCTCATAGTCAGCATCCTCTGAGGAGTTGCTGATAACACAGTGCTTATTTTCCTTCAATTATATTGACTTAAATAACAAATTTTCACTGCATCTTTGGGGAGAACATCCTACTTAAGGATGGATTAAAAGTTCATGTGGGCACTGATAACTGAACTGGAAGTTTTTAGAGAATGTGGGAAATTTGGTCTCAGTTTTTGCTTGCTTTTTTTTTTTCATTATATAACTTTAATAACAACAACAGCAAAAATAGAAATAATAATAGAACCTTCATCTTTGGAGATATTCAGAACTCAACCGGACAAGGTCCTGTGAAACCTGATTTAATTAAGTCTGCATTTAGCATCAGGCTAGATTAGATAACATCCAGAGATCCCTTCTGACCTTAATTATTCTATGAATCCATGATTAGTAGCTGTTAATAGCAATGGCCCTGAAAACGAGGATTTGAGAGATGCACAGGGAATAAGATGATTATTTACTATACCTTTTTGTAGGTCTTGAACTTAAAATAAATTATTTATCAATATGTATGCATGATGTTATTTAAATCAGGGTATAATTTCTTTTCCCAAGGGGGAGAATGAACTATAATTTTACTTAAAGCACATACTTGAATGTCATAGAAATCAATGGGATTTGAAAATGGCCTTATGTTAGGCATGTGTTACATATTTTCTGGAGCTGTAGCCTATGGTGGGGAAGCAATATTAATAACACAAAAAGCCAGTTCCTAGAGATTAGAAAGAGATTACATCCCAGTACTTCACCTTGAGAAGTCTTTTACCATTCCTCAGAAAACAAGACCACCATAATGAATAGTCTTCCCTTGGTGACTCTTGAAATTTTATTAGTAAATGGGATCTTTCCTTCCCCAAGGGCTTGATTGGCTAACAGCAATAGAGTGATTCCTGTAGGGTTCACAGGGATGGAGCTAAACTCTTGCATTGCTACTTGTGCTGTGGGCAACAGAGGAAAAAAAAAGTGCCTGTGGGTTTATGTCCTGTGTTTCACTATATGGTCCTCAATTACCAACCAGAATCAAGAGAGGCTTCTCTAACAGTGGAAAGACTTTAAGCATCCTGCTTTGTAATTGAAAGAGAAAATTCGCATCTACTATCATTAAGCAATAATTATTTTGTTTTTCTAGGGAGGATTCAGTAAGATAAACACTTCACAGATAAATAAAGTTTGAGGGCTTTAGGCCAAGATATTTATTGACTTAGAAGGTACTTATCTCTTTGTTCAATCCCATGTAAAAAATATAATGATAGTAATTATATTAAAAAACAGATCACTTTTTAAAATTATTTAAATGTGCTCTTCCAGAATTTAACAGGATGATAATTGCTCCAGCAGCTTTTATGACTTGTGGAGAAAAAATTAGCCACAGGGAAAAGGAAGATCCCAAGCTGCTCTTTGTATTTAATTCTTAATTATTTCATTATTTTCAGTATGGCATCTTCAGTTCAAATGCACCTGGCATTTGGGAAATGTACTGAATTCTGAGGAGAGGAAAAGATTCAAACACCTTGAAAATTACTGTTACTTTAAAAGCCCCAAAAGAGAGATATATCAGAGAATTGTCAGATTGAGTATCTAGATAGAAGTTAGACATAACTAATACTTGTAGCTCAGAATCTCAGTATCTCAGAGAAATTGACACCTGATTTTTTTTGTCATTCCAAATTAGAGCAAAATATCACAGTATAATAATTCACATAATGCTTTTATGTAAAATTAAAATATTTCCTATCCTGATTTCCATTTAGCTGCTCCATATTGTCATTATTAGTGTAAAGTAAATCTTGTAAAATGATCACGGTGTTCTTTGAGCTTGCCTTCTCAAATTCAACACTCAAACATCCTGGGAAGCATGAAACAGTGATTTGCTTTTGGTTTTATATATCTGTTAGATAATAAAAAGTAATCCATATGGACATGTATAGATAGGGAAGAGATCAGAGGATCAAGCTGATAGAAATTTCTTCAAAGGGACTACAAAGCCTGTAAACTACCCCTTTCAGAGGACATCTTTCACATCACCCCCTCGGTTTTATGAATTCCACCTGTGCTTTATATTAAACATGTTCTAAAAGGAACTTAATCAGATTATCTCAGGTTGAAGTAAATACTCAGCCTGAACTAAATTGTTTCAATTTGCTGAACATTATAAATAAATAAATAAAAATGCTGATCCTAAGTGATGTTTGGTGTTCTGATTTGATTTCATTTCTGACCTGAAAAAATCAATTACTTCCACAGTCAAGTTTTATCCCCTCTTCTCCTCTAACTTCATACTTAGGTTAATGGACTGTTGAATCAGAAGGGACCAGTGTTTTAATGTAATCTGACCGCCTGTGTAGCACAGACCATGGGATTTCCTTGCACTAATTCCTGCCTGTACTAAAATATTTCTTTATTAAAGTGAAAAAAAAATTAAAAATCACCTAGTTTCAATTCAATTTTATTTGTCATTGGAAGAAGCTTATTGCTACTCTGAGGAATTCATTCCTGCCAGATCTACCTATGCATGTGAGTAGGTGTGAGAATTTTAAAATATATGAATATTTACTAATCAAAATAAATTGGTTTAGGGTTGAGGGTCTCATTATTTTTTTTTTTTTGATTGTTGCTTTTTTTTTTTTCTCCAGTGAGCACAGGTTCATTTAGACTGTTCTCAAGGAATATTATCCTGCTTTGACAACTAAACCGACAGTGGAAAAAATAGTACCTCTGCCCTAAATTCCCTCCTGAGTCTGACAATTTTAAATCTTTAGCAGTTACTTTTCCTATTCTGTTTAGGTAGCATATTTAAAGAATAGGTCTGCACAGTAAAATGCTTTTTCAGAGATAACTGAAACTGGAAGCATTGTAGCTGTCAGTTTATACATAATTTACAGCAAATTTAGCCCAGATACAGGTCTGTAGTGATGTAACTACAGTGTTTCCAGGACAGAGAGTATCTCTGCATGGCATTATACTATACTACATAAATGTATCATCTCATTTAGAGACAACCCTGGCATCGCTGCATGGGGTGCTGTTGTACCAGGCAGGTAGCTCTGTGCTGAGCTCTTCAGGGCAAGAACGGTCTTTTCATTATATGCTTGTATGTGTAACTGCCTTTCCCTGGAGCCTCTAGGTATTGCTATGCTAGAAATAAATTATAATAATGAATAAGTGACCTGGACACATGCAGTCCGGGAATTTGTGATGTATGCAAATAGTGTTTGGTGCAAAGGGCTAACACTAAATTCAGGCGATAAAGTTAACTTATAGTTCTATCCTGTGCATTTTAAATTTTATGTGAGCTTGTTATGCAGAACACTTTGCCCCACCGGAAGAAAAAAAAAAAAAAAAAAAGGAAAATAAAAGAAAAGAAAAAGAAATGTGAAATGATAGAATCCACCTGTTTACTATTAGCAAGGGCACAAGAAAATTCCTGAATGTTCCCAGTAAGCTGTGATGGAGGAATAGTCTGACTGTAAACCCCATTGACAGAAGCCGAGTAAATTACTCTGTTCCAAATAGTTGGCCATATATTTGCAAACTATCCGCTCATGAATTTTACAGCATGCACAGCCCAGAGACATTGGCCTATAATTATGCAACAGCTGAGCATATGTAAGGGCTGGGATAAATAGCCAGCTGGGGCTGAGCACAGTCTGGGATGGGCTTAAATGGGGTTGTGTTATTGTAGGGCTGCAGTTGCAGTAGGGAATGTGGCGATACCGAGTACATTAGCTGGCCAAAGTCCTGTAAGTGTGATCTTTCCCCTTTTAGATCTTGTCACTGGGTTGAAATATGCACACCTTCAAAGCAGAGGTTGCAGTGACAGCTCTAGAGATTTGATGTTTGAAGAAAATAACTGGATTTAACATATTTACTGGAAGTGGTGGGTGACTTTCCCCTGATTTTACAAATTACAACCCAGTAGGTTCTGTTCTATGTATAGATGTTGGAAGTCCTGTGAGATTTTTATAAGATCTATGAGTTTCTGCAGTATGTTGGCCTCCTCTTATTTGCTTCTTTCAAACAAACAACAAAAACATCCCTTTAAAGCAAAATCTGCCATTATTCAGGAGAGTTAAGTAGGAACAAAAGAAGAGCAAGGGAGATCTGCATCACACATTCACCAGATAAGTCTCTGCTCGAGGTTCCCTTGGCAGTCTTCCCACAAATAATTTCTTGCTATTTTGGTTTTTTTTGGTTTTTTTTACAGACCCAAATGCACTCAAACCATTAAGAGCTGTTTCTCTTTGTTCAGCAAATGCCCAGGTCAGACCTTCGTCCACTAGTCAACACTGAGGCTGCCTCTGCCTGAAGACCGTCTGAGAGCATCTTTTCTTCACTTTTTTGGGGTTAGAAGTATTTTAATATTGATATTAATAGAAGTGGTAAATCATTCCAGGCTTTGTACTTTGCATTTCACATCAAGGATCCCACTGTGATACGAGTAATTATGGTGGTAAAAACCCCATGTACATCAAAGAGCTCCCCACACGGGTTTACAATAAGTGCTGTAGGAGGAAGAAAAAGCTAGCAAGGATGAAATAAAATGTGTCACCTCCTCTGCCACATTGGAGCCTTTTGCTCCTCAGGAATTGTTGGTGACCATGTTTTGGTGGGCATAAATACTGCAGCCTTAAGAAGCACAGAAAGGAGTTCCCTCCACCATAATGACACATTTAGCTTGTAGCAACAGGAACTAGAGAAATATCCTAGAAATGCTTCAGCTGAATAAAAAAGATGATTAAAAAAATATTGTTATTCTTTGTGTTTTAATTTTTTTCTTCAAGTTTAATTATAATAGTAAACACATGGGGGGGGTAGTCTAACTAAATTCAATCTGGTAGTTAAATTTCCATATAGGATGAACACACACTGAAACACAGGGGCTGCGTTAAATGGCCCTTTTAATTTCTTTTGAAGTTGTTGGTCAGATGTGCAATCCATATCTATGGCAGAAGGATGGTGTTACAGTGCAAGATATACTATTTATACTTCTTTCTGGATAATTGCCAGTCCTCAGATAAAATTCACAATTTTGGCTTCAAATATCAGAGACATTTAAAAATCTATGCTTTACTAATTAACTGGGCAGAGGGAGATTCCTAATTTCTTAGCATTAAGATTTTGGAACTAGAAAAATAAATCTGTTCATCTAATCAATTGTAAAGGTAATTTTGGATGAATTGTGCAGCTTCAGAATATTAGTATCTCTGTTCTGTCTGTTGTGTTTACCTTAGATTGCACACATGAATATTCATATGCATATATATATGTATTTTATAGAAAATACAAAAGGCTAAACTAACTTGAAATCCTGACTGATGCTAGAAATTACTTTAATAATAAATATTGATGAAACATTCATCTTATAGTAAAGATTAAAGCTCCTCAGTACCTGGAATAGGAATCAGAGATTTTTGAAACAATTCAGCCCTGGCTCTTTGCATTATTATCTGAAAATGTATTATTCTTCACTGCACAAATTGTCTGCTGCTTCTGTGTTGCAGAAACTTGCTCTGTAGCCTGAAAATGTGATTTGTGCTCTTTTACAACAGAAGCTGCTCTAAAGCATGGAAATACCATGGGAATCACGAAAGGGAAAGAGATAAGCCCAGTTCCTCTGTCACTCTGAGAGTGGATCTCACTATCTTCTGGTGACACCCAGCATGATTCAGGGTGACCTCGTTTTCTATTAGAAGAAAAGTGTAAGGGATTCCTTGCTCAGGGTACGAAGAGTAACTCACATCTGAAGGATGAAGGGAGTACTAAGGAATATAGGGTGCTATGGGTAAAATGGTAATTCCTGCATCTTCTTAGCAAAGCATCCTTTTTTATCTCTGGAAGCTTTATGCTAGAGGTCAGCAAGATCTTTAATATTCTCTGACACCAAAAACTCCTTGTATTTTTTAATAAAGTAGTCTGGGTGTCTGAAGTCTTTCTATAGGTATTATGGTGTCAAAAAAACAACAAAACCCTAACCAGAAGCCTTTGAAATGAGAAAGAAAGCAAATCAGCAGTTCTAGTGGACACCCAAGATTAATCAGCTTCGGTGCCTTGTGGGCACAGTTTAGGAGTCAGCAAGCAGAGCAGGGTTGTGGCAGATGAGGGAGAGGTGTGATGAGGGAGGGAGAGATCCTGATACGCACATTACCTCAGCCAGCCTAGCATGAAGAGTCCTTGACTCAGCAACCAGCCATCAGGGATTTACTTAACCCCAGGCAGCTCTTGAAAACTCACTGGGGTTGTGTATGATGGGAGCCTGATCCACTTGTGTCCAGCCTGAGATAGGGAAGTCATTCTTTTGGCCAGTGCTGTCCAACAGCAGGACCTATATAGTTTTCTCCCTGCAGTACTGGGCTCTAAATTAGTTGAAACAAGGAACAACATAAACGGAAATCTCTTCTAAATAGGGAGATCCTGTGCTACCTGTGACATGAATTCTATTTTGAACATCTCTTGTCTTCCAAAACATCCCAGTCTGTAATATCATGACAAAGTGAAATCTGGTCTGTGTGGAAGGGACCTGTCCACCGCCGACTGCAGGTGCTCTGGGTGCTAGACTATAGCTTAGGAAAAGAGGTGCATTTCTGTATGTCAACCCTCCACAAAGCCACCACAACCAGTGCAGGAGATCACAGAGCGATGGATTGGCTGGGACACTCACTGGTAGGGAAGGAGATGGTTGCCATGAGGGGGGTGATCCAGGATCCAGCTGGGAGACTCAGGTGCTCAGTCCTGAATCATGACTGCAGCACAGGAAAAAAAGGGTGATTAAAGATACCACTTTAAGCCCCAGAAAATAATATGCTAAAACCAGGAATCAGTCCTTATTACCACCTTGTTTCTTGCTGTAAAGGTATTGCAGCTGAAGATGAGACAATACAGCGAATGAACAGCGAGCACTTAGCAAACAGCGAAATAATCGTGATCAGTGTGATAAGTACCTATGAAATTACTCCTCCTCTCCCACCCCTTTCAAAGATAAAGACCTCATGATAAGAAGGCAGTTAGGAAAACTAAATTTATTTTGCTGGCTAGAAATACCTGTTATTTATTCCTGAAAAATATAGAGATCATGCAGATACTACAGCACAGAGTGAGGAGGGGAGAAACCCTGCTAAGATCCCTGCACATTTCCTATGTCTTCCCATAGTTTTCCTGCAGAGGCTGAAATCACAGCCTTGGTGTACAAGGAGCAGTTCGAACAATGCCTTGAGCCAGATTCTCACTTCTTATGGGAAAGTCAAGGGTTTTTCTCTTTCCAAGTATCTTTCACAAAATCACAGAATCACAGAATATTCATGATTGGAAGGGACCTTTGAGATTATTGAGTCCAACCACAAAAAAACCCCAAACTTAAACAAAACAAACAAACAAGCAAACAAACATACAAAAAAAATCAAAACAAATAATCCACCATGCCCACACTACAAACAGACACAAACCAACAATCCCAGGCACTTTATTAATTTCACTCTTCTCCTCTTCTCTTATTAATATATTTTCAGGTTTGCAGAGAAAAATAACACTGATGCTTTCTCTGTTAACATTCCTCACACCCTGCCTCACACCCTGAGAAGAACTTCTTGGTCATATTCAGGAATCCTGCAACAAACAATGAGTCAGGGAAAAGATGTGAGTGGGAAGAGAGGTGGATTTTGTTTAAAGAGCTTTTGCTGTTCATAGCACAAGGATAAAACACTTGATCATGATCAATAATCCCTACTTACTTTGAATAATGCAGTTTTCTGTAGAGCCCTCAGCACTAATTCTGACAGATAGCTCTTCCTACCAGGAGCAATGAGTCTGAGCCAGTGTGGTCCTTCCTAGTGAAAGTAGTGCAGGGCTGAGCTTCTAACAGTGGTACAATGATCGTAGTGTCTGGTCTTACCTGTTTGGGGCTAGCTGAAATACCTCTCTGCTGTATCTTTAGTACAGGTAAATAGAGAAAGGGTTTTCTTGTTTTGTTTTGGGGTGTTTTTCTTTTTTTTTTTAAATAAACTTGATATGTGGATCAAATCTTCAGAAGAGACAAAATGCTATCTTCAAAGCTGTTTTTTGAGACCTTTAATTCTGGTCTAAGCATCCTTGCTGTGCCCTGTGGCAGGAGTTCTTGGGGAGGGTTGAATGGGAGAAAATCATAGAATGGTTTGGGTTGGAAAGGACCTTTAAAGGCCATCTAGTCATATGGCCCTGCAACGAACGTGGACATCTTCAACCAGATCAGGTTGCTCAGAGCCCCGTCCAGCCTGATATGGAATGTTTCCAGGGATGGATCTCTTCCCAGGATCTTCCCAGGGATGGGATCTACCACCTCTCTGGGCAACCTGTGCCAGTGTTTCACCACCCACATTGTAAAAAATTTCTTCCTTATATCTAGTTGAAATCTACCCACGTTTAGTTTGAACCTGTTACCCCTTGTCCTGTCACAACAGAACCTGGTAAAAAGTCTGTCTCCATCTTTCCTGTAGCCCCCCCCGGCTCCCCCTCCCCCCAAAGAACTGGAAGGCTGCAATAAGATCTCCCCAGAGCCTTCTCTTCTCCAGGCTGAATAATCCCAACTCTCATCCTGTCCTCCAGCCCTCTGATCATTTTTGTGGCCCTCAGGATGTACCCCACTGCGTATGCACAAACCCTGTCTGTCTATTTGCTAAAAAGGCCTTTCATCAAAGAGAAAAAGAAGCAGGAGACTCACATCTAAGGAAGGCTGCGGGAACCACCGGTAAAAAATGGTATCTGGCAACGAAAATAGAGAGATCACCGTCCCACCTGTCAATAAGAGGGAGTGGGAATCGCTAAACTCGGCGGGATACACCGTGCCGGAGAGGCGAGGGGTGGTTTTGGGCGACGCTGAGCGCTCCCTCCAGCCCAGCGGCCTGCTGTAAGGTAGTCTGGGGAGAAAAGTTAGCAGAGCAGCTGCGATTTGTCTTTCAGCACGCATCGTCTTGGAAATTTCCACTCGAAAATGCGTGGGGCCAGCAGGTGGCACTGCGAAGTAGCCCAAGGCGGGAGAGGGATGCAGGCAGCCCGGCAGCATCAGCTGCTGCCTTCCCTCTCTTGCTCGGCTGAAGGTGGTCACAAACCGCAGACTTTTTTTATTATTACTCTCTCTCTCCCCACTCCCTCTCCCCCCTCCCCCCGGGGTGAAAAATGCAGTAATCAGCACGGGTGGAAATGAAAAGCAAAAATGCCCCAAAATTGGGTTATTCACGTCTTTGAGACAATGGTTGCAGCGTGATAAGAAGATTTCTCTAACCCTTCCAAACTGCCTTCAGGTCTGGTGTTAATGGTTAACCCTAAGAAAGCTACCATTTCTTTTGTGGTGCTTTTTGTTTCTTTTTGTGTTGGTTCCCTCCTCCCATCCCCTCTCACACCCTCCCACCTCCCCCCCCCACCCCCTGTCCCAGCTTGAATCTGCCTCCCTACTAGTGCTCCCTGCATTCTCCAATCCAGCACGTGTTTCTGTTGTCATGTTAATCAAGATTTTTTTTTTTCCCCCAGTCTGACATAAATGCTGGAGCATCCCCCTTGCTTCTCGTTGCTTTGTATTTACAAGACAAGCTGTAGCCCTAGCACTGCCACTGGCCTGTTGTGTGACTTCATACTGTTCATTTTTCCTATTTACCCCTGGGAAAAGTTTCTCTGTTTCGTCTGGTCAAAGGAGAGGCAGTCTCTTCCATGACACACAGCATAGCAGCATGACGATCTGATCTTATTTTACCTGGAGACATCACCATTTTAGTAGCAATTACTCTCCAGGTTAATCATCAACTTTGTTTCTAAATATAAAGTTTGTATTTACTTTGAGATGCAGCATGGGGAAATGAGAATGAAAATAAACTACTTTTCAGCTAGAAACCATGTAACATGCTTTATACCATTTTCTTTTTTTTTTAGATTACTGTGTACACAAAGAAATTCATCATCTTGTTAAATGGGCTTTTAAAAAGCATCCTTGCAGCGTGTCTCTAGGCAAAACAGGCCTTGCCATCATATAATGAGATTTACATTTGCAGAGATGGTAGGGGCTGCATCTCACCAGCACAGCACACTGTCGGAGAGAGCAGCCCTGGTTTGGAGCCCTGCTTTGTGCATGCAGAGGAGGTTGCATCTCCACACCCACATGGAGCCTGAAGCTCCAAACCCACGGCCTATCTATCTGAGGTCCATGCAGGATCCCCACATTGCCTTGGCACTGCTATATTGTAGGATTTTGATGGGCTTCGAAGCCGTCAAGTCTGTTTTGGCCCCACAGATGTGATAGGTCACCATGATTTGAGGTTCCCAGAGCCTGCAGTACGATGGTACAACTCCAGCCCCTGACAAATAATGAAAGCCCCAGACACTCATTTGTGATGGGAAAAGGGAAGGATTACCCTTAGTTTGCCAAGGTTGCTCATTTGGTGTTTATGAGCAACAGAGAAAACATAATAGAACTGGGGTTTCTGGAGAATGAATAGCTGGTATCTGTCCTCTGTGGAAGATCACTACACCCAGCACTAGCCTTGTCCTGTATTGAGCTACACTTATTGGACTGATGCAAGAATGTATTATCCTAGTTTTATGCATTTGTTGACTCAAAAGAAGTCATCCCTGGGGTGAATGGGAAAAGTTAAACCGGTGACGTCTCTCAGCAAGTGGGAACTCAATGCAATGAACCACCAGTTCCTTGGCTCGGTGGAAGACCTTGAGGGCGGTGGAAAAAAAAGCCTGTTTGTATAAGGAAAGAAACTCTCAGGCTGCATTTCTGCAGTCTCATCCTCCTTTGGTATTTTGTGGCATTTCCACAGGTCTCGCTCTGGGTAATGTGTTCAAATACACACGTTTTCAAGGTTAGTTTGACATGAGCGCATCTACTGCTAGCGGCGTGCCATCGTCTAAAACAGTCGTTCAGCTCAACCTGCTTGGTGTCCCAACGTGTTGCACAGTTCACTCGTACAATCTCCCGGCAGCCTGAGCCACAGAGCGCGTTATTGCTAATAGAGCCATGTTTGCATCTTCCCTAGGGAACCTCAAATCCTCAGACTGCCAAGTGTTGACGTGTGTGGCCTGAATGTTACGACATGTCAATCAAGGTCCTTTCAATAACTTCGGCAGAGTTATGGAGAGGTTTTCATCTTCTGGGCACCTGACACAGTTCCTAGTCTATCAGCTCAGTCTGTCAGCTTCATCCATGATTTTTTGTAATGTTATTAGGATTAAAAATGTTTAGTAGGATTAAAACAAGCAAATACCTCCACTCCTTTCCAATCTGGTCTGGTTTTAAATGCCTCCCAGAAAGTAAAGGCAATTTTGTGGGAATTCTGTCTTGTGCATATGTTGATAATCTCAATGTGCCCTTGTCACCAAGAAGGCCAGCAGTGTCCTGTGTCCTGGGGTGCAGTAAAAGCAACGTGGCCAGCAGGTCTAGGTCCTCCCTCTCCGCTCTAACCTTGTGAGGCCACAGCTGGAGAACTGGGTCCAGTTCTGGGACCCTTAGTTCAAGAGGGCAGGGGCAGACTCTTTGGTGATGCCTGGTGACAGGACAGGGGGTAATGGGCACAAACAGGAAATTCCATCTGAACACGAGGAAAAACTTATTTACTTTGAGGGTGGCAGAGCACTGGAACAGGCTGCCCAGAGCGGTTGTGGAGTTTCCTTCTCTGGAGATCTGCAAAACCCACCTGGATGCATTGCTGTCTAGCTTACTCTAGGTGGACCTGCTTTCACAGGGGGGTTTGTCTAGATGATCTTGAAGGTCCTGTTCAACACTTACCATTCTGTGATTGGATTTTTTTATTCTGGTATTTAATATGTATAGTCTCACAGATTCTGCCTGGTATAATTTCACAGTTGGAGAAACTGAGCCATAATCAGATTATATGACTTTTTCCAAAGAAAAGGAATGAGTTAATGATAATAGTAGGAACAGAACAGACAATGAAAGCCTCATCTCTTTGTTTCCTGCTGTACCCTATTAACAATTTCCTTTTACAGTACAAGTGGCTATAATTAGGAAATGGGTGGCTTTGCACAAACAAGTTATTTCCATTCAGTATTGAAAATACTGCCTAACAGAAGTTCAGTATCTATATAGCTTCTCAGCACTGTCTGAATATGGGAAGCAAAATAATAATGTACGTATATATATATACACATATGCATACACTTACCAGCACTCTCTTTTAATGGAACATTAAGCTAATGCCATGTTAAGTTACAATGCACTTCTTATGGAAGCAAAAGCAGCATCTATATAAATATCAGATAGATGTATTATGATCTGCACAATTGCAATAAATAGCAGATGGCTATGCAGTAATGGGACACTAAAAAATATTTATCATGTTTTCCAAGAGTACTGCTGCTCCAGTTTGTTGTCAGGGTGAATGGTGAATGGCCGAGTTTGATGCATGGCTTTTAGTGGCACCTTTCCAAATGTGTGATGACATCATAAGTCATGCAGGAATTTGAGTGAGAATGGGTCTTGATACACACACCCAGGTTCCCCAAACTAATGCTACTCTGGGCTAGAACAAGTGTCTCTGAGGACCATGGCTTTTTGTGTCTGCTCAGCAGGAGTGTGGATAAATTGCTCTATAATATCCAGAAAGCTCTTTTTGTCTCTTTTTCTCCTCTGTCCTGGTAGGCCAAATTTTCAAAAAGGGTCTCCTTCTGGAGGAAGAGTTTCCACTTGTACAATTGCTGCTCAGATCTGGAAGCTCTTTCCTCTGTGTCCGCACCTGCCTCAACTTATGGACATGTCTGCCTATGAGAGATCTGATTTATACTTCAAATTCAGGCTGCCAAAAGAAAAGAGAGGCTCAAAGTGCACCTTTATAAAGAAGTTTTTATTAGAATAAGTTTAAAATTCATTCTTCGGGGCTTCTTTCTCATTTTCCTATTTTCTCTCTTGAACTACAATGACTTGTCTGTTTCTCTTTTTCTCCCTCTGCACTATTTTTCCATTTTTTACCTCATTTTTTTTTTATCCTCACGTGCTCTCTATCTCTTTCCTTCCTGCTTCTTTTTCATCTCATGACCTCTTTGACTTCTTTATTCACTTTAATGTACTTAGCCTGTTATCAGCAAGGCTTATGGACTTCTGACTGTTTGGTGACCTGTGTCATTTTAGTGCTCCAGTTTTTCCATACCAGATATCCAGGTGCTCATGCAGTCTGCGGGCAAATGTGTGGTTTTGCCCTATGCTCTTCCAGACATGAAGTGTGATAGTGTCATCCTCAGCCTAGGAAGACTGTACCTCTTTAGTCTGATGAAAAAATTCCTAGGTCCCCATTTTAGTTTGTTATGAATGAGACAAATTGATGGCCCTTACACAATGCAAAGTTAGTTTGAAGCTTTGCTAAATCAGCCTATTTATAAGCAAATATAAGCACTTAAACAACAATATGTTTCTAAGGATAGACAGACAGGGATATGCCTCAGATATACTTATCCATTAATCTGTATTATTTGTATTTTGTGTAGTAAAAATAAGTAAGGTTGGTTCAGGCCATGTCCGTAGCTGTGCATTCTAAAGCAAATACCTCCCTATGACTTCCTTTTTTCTCAGCCCACATCAGCCTCATAGTCCCACCTTCTTTGAGGCTGTTAATAAAACCAAATTCCCAAGCACATCCATAGGGAAAGTAACCTCCTGTAAAGTTGTTGCTAAAGATGATCTCTCAGGAAGGAAATTTCAGCCTGGCTAATCAAATCTCAACTCAACACTAAACAAAGTCAGAAATTCAGAGTGACCTTATTAAAAAAAATTTTTGTGATCTTTTATAGAAAGTTCTGGAAACTAGCTGTCCTGGTTCACGGTTTACCTGTGTTGTTTATCCATTCTGTGTGGCTCTGATAACATGTGATGTATCAAAATCCAAAACTTATCATATAAATAAAAAATGGAGACCAAAATGTCTCATGGGAAGATCAGGAGAGGCCTAGTTTTTATTACTCTTTCAGCCATTCATCTTTTGTGTGGTTCTGGACAGCTTGCTTTTCCCATCCACACCAGTATTACCACCTGTAAAGCTGACAAAGACATTTCTCCTTCATAACACGTTATTTGAGACTCGTCCATGAAAGCAGATCTGTTAAGATTTTTTTACACACTGAAGGAATACAGAAAACCATGCATGGAGAAACATCAGCTTCTTGAAGCAGCATGGTAGAAACTGTGTGGATGGGAAGGGAAGGGTTAAAGCCTGCTGCTTCCCTCATGGCAGTCACCCCAATCTCATCTTGTGTGTGGAGCAGCCACAGAGCCCAGAGTGTTTCACCAATTAGCTACTGCTTGCACCTCCCTTGTTTCATAAATCACAGTCTTATATATTCGACCTGGTCACAGAAAAATAGAAGAATGTGGTTAAGATGATTTTATTTGTAGGAGGGGAAAGGGAGGAAAAAAAAAACAACAGAAAAAAAAAAAGAAAAAAAGAAAGAATAAGTGTGCTTGCAGCATGCTCCTTTTCTTTTTTTCTGATGTAGACCAGAAAAGGAAGCAAGTTATTCTCAATGCACAGAAGTTGAATAATTACCTCTGTTCCTTAAGGCAGTGTTATCATATTCGATGTATTTTTTCATTAAGCGTATCAGACAGAGATCAATGAATGTAGAAGAGTTCTCTCTTCCCCATAGCAGTGAGTGCTAATGGTCCTGAATTGCTGTGATACCGCACACCTCTCAGAAAGAAACAAATGCAGGCATTCCATTAGAAACCTAAGAGTCTTTCCTGCAACCAGAAGAAATCCCCATTTTGAGCCTTGATGAATAGAAAGTATGCAGCTGCAAATCCACCATTAGTGTAGGAAAGGATCTTTTTTCTTTTCTGAGCCCCCAGCTAAAGGCATACAGGCAGGAGATGGGAGGACTGCACACTGGCAATTTCTTCTCATAAAGGTTCTTTAAAATACACACATTCACACGCACACAGACTCACTACAATGATAACTGTAAATGTTGAAAAATTTAAGTTTTGCACATGTGAAAGTCAGCAGACTCAGCGGAGGCAAGCGTGATTTTGTGACTGTCATTCTTCCCCGAGTGTCACCATCACACATGCTGGTTGTACCTACCAGCTGATTGCAATGTAAACATGGAGTCATTCCACTAAAGCCTCTTTCTGACACTTTTTAAATGCCTAAAAATGTCTGGAGCTTCTGTAAGCCAACATGGAACAAAATACTACAGTTCAGGGCCAAAAAGAAAAAGATAGCTTTTGTTTGGTTATTTGTACTTTTTTTTTCCTATTTCACAAATAACATATCAGAATTAACTTTTAGCTAGTATTTTTACAGGAAGAAAATAAATCAAATTTATGTCATCAGGTCTCAGGAGCAGAATTAATTCTAGTAGTAAAGACTCTACCACCAAGATAGTTATATTTGCATTATTCACTTCAATCAATATAGAAAAAAAATGGGTATTTCTGCAGCATGCTTTGTCTCAGCTTTGTATTTACAGTTATTTATAAGAAACCCAACCAGTGAGGCTTAACAAAGAGAGTTTCTCTGAAAGAGCTCAAATTCCTCTGTGTGTGTGTGTGATCTAACTGATCAAGTGAAAAAAATACCTTTTCCTGTTGGAAACATTGACTCAAGATTCATAAAAATAAAATAGTTGTTTGTTTTAATTTTTTGTATGTTGTTACATTGTTTGTATCAGGAACAGCATGGCCAGCAGGACTGGGGCAGTGACTGCCCCCCTGTACTGGGCACTGAGGAGGCCCCACTTCAAATACTGCTTTCAGTTTTGGGCCCCTCACGACAAGAAAGACATTGAGGGGCTGGAGTGTGTCCAGAGAAGGGCAATGGAGCTGGTGAGGGGTCTGGAGCACAAGTCTTGTGAGGAGCATTTGAGGGAGCTGGGGGTGTTCAACCTGGAGAAAAGGAGCCTGAAGGGAGACCTTCTCACTCTCTCCAACTCCCTGAAAGGAGGGTGTAGACAGGGGGGTGGAGTTGGTCTCTTCTCCCAAGTCACAGGAGATGAGATAGAACAAGAGGAAATGGCCTCAAGTTGTTCCAGGGCAGATTTCCATAGGATATTAGAGAAAAATTTGTTTACTGAAAGGGTGGTCAAGCATTGGACACCATCCCTTGGAGGTATTTAGAAAGGATGTAGCTTTGATGCTGAGGGACATGTTTTAGTAGTAACTTGGTAGTGCCAGGTTAACAGCTGGACTTGATGATCATAAAGGTATCTTCCAATCATAATGATTCTATGATTCTAATTCATCTATATCATTAAACACGTTGGATTATACAACTGCTGTGAAAGGTCCCAAGAACACAAACATGGAAAAAATTGTGTGTCCTTTCAATAACATTGCTCACAGGGCTTAGGTTAAGGACTAAATTTAGAAGTCATGGATCCACTAATTTCCATAGAATAATTATAGTTTCTACAAGCAGGCGATATCCTGGGGTTTATTAAAATAAATATCAAGTCAAAAAGAGAGTGAGGAAAAACTTTACTGTTTGGCATAAATTATTCCCAAGCGACTCCCACTGAAATATTACAATTATTCAGGGAAAGAATGAATGATTGCACAAAAGTAGCTTTCCCTTGAAATGTAAGCTGTCTCTCTGCAGCATCTTGTAACCATTCCTGAAGTATGCTTTGGTCTTGGGATTATTCAGCCATCATGTTTAAATAACTGGGTTATGTAGTTAACTGTTATCTTTTGTAGTTAGATTGAGAACAAATGTTGCCATTTCCTGGTTTGTGAAATTTAACTTTGCTTTTGCTTTGGCTGAGGGGTCCCTTGTGAAAACACCATGTAGTTTATTTGAGCTTCATTTTAAAGCAGATAGGTTTGGATAAATAGACACAAGTTAAAAGTACACTGACGTGGAAGCTAGCATGCATATTTTGCCCTACTTAAATTACATTTAACCTCTATCTGCAAGAATTCAGTGGCCTGCAGACACTCTATTGGCAGTCTGCAACTACATTTTGTGTCCCGAATAAACCCATATATTTGTGAATATTTATCCTATCTAGGCTATATCTGTGCATCCAAGATTTCTCTATCACAATAAATCATTCCTATTCTGCCTTTCTCTTTTATACCATTGTAATTTTCTTACCGTATGCAAAACACCTGGTTCTGTACTAACTAAAAGGCTCAAGCTGATCCCTGTCATAGTTACTGTTTATTTTCTTTCCTTGGACAGATCTGGTCATCTTGATTTTGTTGTGTATTACGGTAGGATACATTTTGGTATTATGTAAGATACATATGTTATCTTATATTAGTATTAGTCATGCTAATTAAAGGTAGTTAAGTTTGATGTGGCCGGGAATACGAAACCAAAGGAAATCAAACAGGGCTTTAAAGCTCCTCCCTCCCCCCCAAAAAAAAAAGCCCACTGAACAGTCAAAGAAATTTAACAATTTTAGCAGTATTGAAGGCACTCTATTAAACGGAAAGATTTGGGCTTTTGAAACAATGGCCAATATGTATGTGAATGAAACATCTGGAGAGAATATAAAAAAAGAAACTCATTTAGAGGGAAATTAATCCCCTATAGAAAGTATGCTAGTCATAAGGACAGAATGTAGTCTTTAATTCATGCTGAGGAAAGAATACATTAATGCATTAATTTTAAGAGTCTCAATCTAAGTTTTATTTATATTTAAGCTTTTAATCCTCAAATAATTAGTCATTACTAGTATTTAACAACTGGTTTGCTAATTGGATATCCCTAGATGCAACTAAAGGCAGTTAAACCCTAACAAACTGATCATTAACTACACTAATGATCAAATTCTCTGGGATTATTACTATTATAAACCATAATTAACAGTTTATAACAGCTATATTTTATTTTGTATTTTGTTTCCTCTAAAGAAAACATCCTGGAATACTGCTGTGAAGCTGTGTTAAAACTCTCACTATTAGAAATGTTGTGGTGAAAACAGCCATGTCCCCACTTACAGGGGGAAATATTTAAATGTTTTCCAAAAATAACTGTTATAGAAGGTGGGTTTTTGTCAGATGCTGGCTGCAGAAGGCCCCAGTGATGCACTCTAGCAGTTAGGAGAAAAAAAAATCCACATAAAAACAAAGAAAAAAAGAAGGGGGGTGAATGAAAGTCTAACTCAGACTCTGTAAATTCAGTTAACCTTTCAAATGGGTGAGTCAAGTCCCAAACTCTTTTCATTTTTGTCCCATTTGCTACCACAAATAACTCCTCTTGCAGTTTGCCAGGGAGCATTGAATTTACTGCTTCCAGTACCAAACCATCAGACCTCAGGAATGGAGCTGGCTTGTCTCTTCTGCCAGTAGTTGCAGTTAACTTTTCTTTCACAGAGTTGGGATAACAGTGAGGACGATTACCTCACCCAACCAACTAGCTAACACAATTTTAGTTTTGAACAAAGATGGGTGCCTTTTCTCTCATGTAATCCTCAATGAACATGTGCATTATCAGAAATACATGGGTAAATATTGCCTTCTGTACAGAAAATCAAAATAGACACCTAAATTTCACTGCCTGAGTAGCTGTCGATACCTAATTTTATATATCGACTTGGTAATGGCAGTTTTGATACCTAACTCATACACAGACAGCTCTCTGTAGATAAGTATCTACTTCTTCTAGATGCATGAATTTGAGGAATTAACCTCCCTGGTGGTGAGTGGTCTGCAGACCTTCCAGGAAGGACTAGTTGTTCAATAACATCTCACCCTTTCTTCACAACTCGGAACCACACGTACTATTTGCCAGTCTGTCTTCCTGATGTTACTTCAATCGGTGCATTCATGTTTAAATATCTCACATTGTTGTAATTATTATTCCTTATATTCATCTAAAATTATGTGACCCAAGCATTTGGGCTCTAAAGATGTATCAGTTTCTTAACATATTTGCTTTCACATTTTCTCCAGCAAAAAACAGTTGCTGACAGAATGCGAGTCTTTTTGTGCCTCTCTTCCCATTTCATGTCCCAGGTACTGTGTTCACAGACTTCACACTGTGATCATAAACTGGACCTGAAAGCAAAATTTGATTCTTCTTATTGTTACCTTTGTTTATCTCCCGATTTTATTTGTTCATTCAAGAGGAATTGTATCTGCTTTTCACTTCTGAAGTGTAACCTACATTAATCTGCACAGATTCAATTCCTCTGTGTTATCTGGAGATCTGGATTAAGCAGTATAGTCTTGCTTCGTGATTCACTTTTCCTGTTCCTCTCCTACTCTTCACATTTTCCTTTGTGCTTCTGCTACCTAGTAAAGGTTAACTCTAGGAGCTATCTGGATTTGTTTGAAGGTCCCTAGGCTCTTCAGTTGTCTGTTTTGTTCACAGCTGTCTAGTTTACCCAGGACTTATCTCTCTTCCAGCTTAGAGGTCTAACCTTAACCTAAGACAAACTATAATTCACTTGCTTTTTCCCTGACAGTTGTGTCTAAGTGTGGTGGACTCTGGACTATGACAAATGTGCTCAAGCAGTAAAGAAAAAACTGAGCCACATATTCTCTTGTCATAGAAATAAAAAAATATCAATTTTACTCATTAACAGAAATCCTGAAGAGAAATAAGGGAAAACAGAGACAACGTGTGGAGGGGGGGAGGTTGACTTTCTGTTGTTTTATTTTCCTGGTAACAATTTTGCTTGGCTTCTTAGGTAATTTAGATAATAAAATCACTTAAAAAAGGGATAGGCTGAGAAGCAGAGAAGAAATAATGGAAATTATTGGTGGTGGAGTAGAGAGGGACCAGGAACAGAGATGGGAATACAATTCAAAGAAGAAGCTTAAGGTATATGAATGTCCAGGATGACTTCAAGGATGTACTCTAGGAGCTCACACTGTTGGTACAGCCTGATTTTTGATAGGGCAACTGAACATCTCCAGGAATCAGTCTTGAAATAAGAAGGCACCAAAAGAGATCCAAAAGAGACCTGCAGGTTTGTGGGTTCATCTGGTGTGAGAGGTTCTTCTCGCATTCAGTCCTCATTATATCAGAGGAGAATTACCCAATCTGGTGTAGCAGGTCCGTTTTCCTAAATGACATATATGACAAAAGAGAAGGGTGAAAAGTTAAAACCAGGCAAAGAAATTTCTTGGGTTTTGAGGTATATAAAAGACGTAAAAGCAGAGGAGGAATATTTGTAACCAGAGCCCTAATTTTGCCAAAAGGATTTATAAAAATAATAAAAAAATGAAGGAATGTAGCAACCAGAAAAACATGGTTCAAGAAGACAGTATAGTAGTAGGCATCCCCTAAAGCATACCGTAGCCTACTGGTTGTTGAGCTATTTATATTTAAAGAGTGGCTCAGCAGCCACAGAACAACCCCCAGAGAGAATTAACTGATCCGTTAAATGGAGTTACAACCAAAAATCAGTTAGTTAATTTGGGAAGCTATTCAAGTGTACTTTGGATGGCTAAAGCAAAGAAGAGGATAAAACACAACTTTGGGTTGTAGCCTGTAGTCAATCTCTGACCTTGGATTATCAGTTTGTGTCACAGTACTCAGCGGGTGATGGTGCAGATACCAGAAGCAGGTTCAGATGCAGTGTAGGGGAACCTGAAGAACTTCAGAGAAGTTAACCCTGTCAGAAGGTCATAACTGTCCAACTACAGATTTATCCTGAAACACCAGGATCAGAACTATAAACTCTGAGTACCACAGTGGATTTCATAAATGTATCGATTTATTCAGTGTCTGCAGATGGTTCAGATGGTGGGATGCACACTGCAGCATTTTTGTTCCATACGTTACAAAATCCCAGACCAGCCATGGAGCATCAGCAGCACTGGAGGTAGCTCAAGCCAACTTTGCTGTCTTTCCCATTTAGAAAAGATGCTGTGCTCATGGGGACAGCACGAAATCTATGGTGAAAAACTGGTTTTCAGCAGATAAGAATCTGCCTAACTGTCCAAAAGGAGAGTTTAAATGCTGTTGCATTTAATTTGTGGTGGGACTCGTTTCTGCACGAGTAGCCCACCCATCACAATGGTACCGCTGATTTTTGTGGGCATGTTTCTAGTTCCATAGGAGCTGACAGCAAAAGCTGTGTGTTTAGAGGGTAGGAGATCAGAAGCCGTGTGAGAGAACAATGTTTTCCTCAAGTCATAAGGCAATCCAAGAAGTGATTGAATCAGGGGAGTTTCTTAAGTTTCTTAAACAACTTTACACAAACTTGTAAGTAACATGTGCAGACTGTGGGTAGCTTAGTCTAACAGGCTTACCTTAGCTAAAATAACTCTTTCCTCTGGAAATGAACGTGCAGTGGTATCAGACAGGAAAAGTAGCCCAGTGCCCTAACTTCTACTCTTACGGAGTAGTTTGTCCAAATTTCCCAGGGAATCCTTGTGATTCTCATCATGTTCCATTACAGGGAATGCTACCATTACAAGTCTTGGTTCACAACCAGGACATAAAGGATGTATACTTTTAAATGGAGTTTGTATATGTGAAATGCAACAGTTAAAGTGACACAAATTGGCTTGCTCTGAGGTTTTATTAAAGAGAATTTGATTCTTGGCATAGGCTTACATTTGTATAATTAAGACAGATGTTACCCCTGCAATAGGCTCTCTAGTACATTGTTATTTTTTGTTGTATGATTATATCAGTTTGAAAAGGTTAGAGCTGGTATTTTTTTTAAATCCTAGTACAGTTATGTAGACCTGGGATTGATTCTTTCTGACTTTATTTTTATTTTTAATCATGTCCTGGATCCTACTGTGGATCATGAAGTTCAAGAAGAGGAAGACATTTCTAAATTAGGAAGGAAATAACCAATATACAAGTAAAAAGTCCTACTTTTAACACTGCAGTTTAAAGATCAATAACTAACTATTGGGTTACTATCCCAAATGGAGCATTTTTCATTGTTAAATAAGCAGTTTATTTTCCGTTAAAGACAAAATAGACTTGGACTAAAACTTTACTCTAAGGGTCATACACGCAGTAACCACTTTTTTGTTGTTGGTAAACCTTTATCATATCTAAAACCACATCAGATTCAGCAGTGAGAATTAAATAGATCTCTAGCAAATGGCCTTGCTTTTTCTGATGGAAGTGGTCTTTCGGGAGCTAATAAGCTGCTGGCAAGATGCACTTTCTCTACTTAGGCTATGTGTGTTTGTAAATAGAGTAGATTGCACCTTTTTTACTGGAAATTGGTAATGAGTGAGTTTGGTTTGTTGTGCAGCAGCAAGCGTTCATATCTAGGGTCTCTGTCCACAGAACTGCTCATTTAGAGCGTCCTGTGAAAATTAAAGTTACATAGAAGCTAAAAGATGTTCTGAAACACACAACCCACCCCCCCCCAACCCCACCTCCCCCCTAGCTAGGATTCCCCCAGTCATTTGCATTTCTGTCTTCCTGCTGTTCCAGAATGAAGAAGTGCAGGGAAGGATCTGACAACAACTCTCATTGCAGCTCTGACACCACATCCAGTGCCGAGGTCTGAAGCATTTGGAGTGTGGAGTAAGAGACTGCGTGTAGGAAGGCACTGGGATCTCCTACAGAACAGTAAACCCTGTATTTAGTAGAAGCATGTTTTCCACAAGGAACCTGCAGAGCTGTGTAGAACATCTCTTTGCCTAGCAGGATTTCTCATTATAAAACATAATAGTTCAAACTCATTAAGCTATTGATGTCAACAATGTGACTGTGCTGTTGTAATCACAAATGTTGTCTGGGTAGAGATGATTGTTTGGTATCAGGATGTCCCAAGTTGTGTATGTTAGGCTGTCTCCATAAAGGCTAATCAAAGACCTGGTGAGGATCAGAGAAGCAATTTCAGGGCAAGGAGCCTTGTAACTTTGTCAGTGAAAAGGGAGCACTCAGAATCCCTCCTTTCCTGAAATCATCAAAGGGCAGTGAGCAGACAATTGACCCTAGTCTGAAACAAGTGGAGTCAATGGGAAAGTTCTCTTTATGAATGCACAGGTAAAAAAACATCAAAAAATTCATTGGAGATGGGTAGGTCAATAGGTATAAAGCACAGAAGCATAAAAGCAAGGGGCAGATCAGGAAATGCTTCAGCTGCAAATTGCTAGAAGGGCATTCTCTGCTTATCCTTTCATTCATTTTCCTGAGAACCTGCTATCCCCAAAGTATCCTGCAGATGAGTTACCAGTACTGTAGTATCATTACATCCACGCAGTGTGGGGCAGATTTTCAAAGGCTTGGAGAACCTCTGGTGACCTTCTCAGTCTAGACTAATAACTTAGAGAAAGAAGCTTGAGAATGTGCTGTTATATGGAAACTGGAGATGGAAAATGGTTCGAGATTAAGACAACTATATTCAGTGTTCTTCAATGTGTGCTGGGTTTCCAAGCTGCTATTATGGTCACCAAAAAAGACCTGGGACTTGATTAATTTGCTTTAACATGGACATGTAATGCAACTTGAAATGCCTTAACATGTCATAGGTATCTATTCAAAGCAAATAACCCTATATAAGCCTTGTGTTTTCAGGAGAGCAGCAGTGGTACATCAATAATGACACTAGGAAACTCTGTTTTGACAAATGCTTTGAGTCCCTAATCTATGGAATCTTGAGCTGAAAACAGTTCAGCCCTTACAGAAAACCAGTCATATTGTAGCTGAATGCCAAACTTGTTTCTGTGCCTGTCATGACAATGGGAAGAATTTTACTGCCCATATGTTTCTATTTTAAACACCTTAGTGTAGTCTTAGCGTAGCCTAATTATTATATAGCCTGCCTCCAGCTGCTCCTCCAGAACGGTGCTTCTCCCTCACAGATCAACAGGCTGTGTTTGATGGAATCTTGTGGGTGTGTGGGGTACTGTAAGTTATCTGAAATGACTCTAAGGTGCTATGTGCTGGTGACAACATGGTCTTAGATCCTAACCCTGAGAGACTTGGGTCTTTTTAGCCTAGAGAAGAGAAGGCTGAGGGGCAATCTGATCAATGTTTATAAATACTTAAAGGGAGGGTTGTCAAGGGGCCAGGGCCAGTCTTTATTCAGTGGTGCCTAGTGACAGGACAGGAGGGAATGGGCACAAACATGAATATAAGAAGTTCCATCTAAATGTGAGGAGGAACTTCTTTACTTTGAGGGTAGCAGAGCCCTAGAATAGGTTTCCCAGAGAGGTGGTGGAGTCACCTTCTCTGGAGACATTCAAAATCTGTCTGGATGTGGTCCTGTGCAACCTGCTCTAGGTGCACCTGCTTTGGCACGGCGGTTGGCCTAGATGATCTCTGGAGGTCCCTTCCAACCTCATGTGATTTTGTGATTCTGTGATTCTGCAGTCTTGGAATAGAAATTTACAGGAAGATATCTTAATCTAGAATTGAATCCCATCTAAGCTGGCTGTTCTGCTGAGTCAGTGCATGATGTGTTGGACCAACAACCTACAAAATAAAGCCATGCGTGTGCGTATACGCATAGCATTGAATGTAAAATGTTATGCCTTTGGCTAAATAATAGCAGGTTAGCAGGAACTCCAAATCCAGCTCAGTTCACTGCAAGTGTTCTTTTTAAATGCATACCTTTTATGGTTATGTCAGCTTCTATGTGCTTCTGGTTTTCAGCTACAGGGAGGGTCCTGACCCAATTTGCAAGTAGTAGTAGCAAGATAGTGAAGGACAGAAGAACACAGTGAGTAACATGGGACCACAAACCTCAAAGATTCAGCATTAATTTGGGAAAATGAATGAAGTAATGTCAATTTATATGCCCCAATAAATCAAAACCATAAATGAATTATGAGGTTTTTTTCACCTGGTTTCAGCATGCAGTCAAATAATACTTGTTTTTTCCTGCTTTGAAACTTTGAGACCACAGAAGCCTGCAATTCCAAGCAAAACTAAGAACTACCAACTGTTGTGTACCAAATCTCAGAAAGATATTGCATTGTGTTTGTAAAAACATTGGAGCGTGACCTTATTTTTGTTACTAGATATATTTCTTTCATATACAAAGTTTGAATTAATCTATTTATTTAAAGCTTTTCTCTGAAGATTGAAAAACTGTAAATTATTATTTTTACTGTTGTTTTTCATTTTGAGGTGCATTATTTCTTGCTCCAATACTAAATTGTATGGGATAGTTTGATCTTGTATCCCTATTATATAGAAAACTGGCAATTTCACACTTAAAGCCTTTAGTAAATGAGTTTTACAGGAGAAGAGAAAGAGGACTGGGTGAAATCTATTAAATCCTTCTGATGATGTGAACATTTCCCTGAATTCTTTATCATCATTAGCTATTAGAACAGTGTTCACAGCACCCTTTTGATCCATCACTTAAGTACAAATTACATTCTCTTTGGCTTTGTCCATTTACAAAGCTTGCAAATCAAAGCAATTCTCATATTTTCCAGTGCCTGAAGTCACTTACATATGGCCTTTAGCCTTATAAATCCACATGAGGGACATCTTTGGTACAAAACCTAGTGTATCTTAGACCATTATACGATCTTGAAAACCATATGAAAATCAACTGATAAATGGGAAGTTATAATCATATTTAAGAAAATATGATGAAAATTTACAGCATTTAATCTAGGCATCTAAATTATATCTCTGTGTTAGGTATTTAGTAACCACAGACTTCATAGATAAATGATGGATAGCAGAAGTATTATTTAATGTGTCTGAATTGCACTGTGAATTCTATCTTTTTATTAAATACATATAGAGGCTATGGAGATCAGCCTCCAAATAAATATATCCGAGTAAAATATTCAGTGCTAAGCAGAGGTAGTAGCTTTAGTTTTTTTCCTCCATCCAACCTGAGTTCCAGTTATAAATCACTTTTGCAGAAAACTTTAAGTGTGGATGTGATAATACAAGTCTCCTTTGCTGAAATATCATAATTACTTACAAAGGAAATAATAGTAAATATATGAGCATTCCTTCCAATCAATTTGATGTTATGGAAAAAAAAAAAAAAGAAAGGTAGGTCTTCCTTTTGCTATACTTCCTACCCAAAATGCAGCTATACAAATATGTTTGGAGGGGTTTTGGTTTGATTTTGCAACTTTGGACATTTTACCATTTTACCCACAAAACTGGTGCAACCCAAACTTCATCTCCAACTAGTCATAAATATTTCAGGATAAGTTTCTCTTATCATCCTCTCTAAATCTCAGATCTCTCATCTGTAAATAAACATGAAATTGCTTCAAAGACACTACAGCAAAAATTAACGAGTTGGACATATGGGGTTTTAATTGGTTGCCAGAGACAAACTGTAAGCACTGTACCAGTGAGTATGGAAAAATAAAACTTCATGATCAGCCAAGTCTGTTTAACGTACATTATGCATTTGTTATCATGGAAGCAATTAAGCAAGCAAAGGACACAGAGAGAAATCAATACTGTTCACTGCTGAATAACCACAAATCATTTTATAAAAAAAAGATATCGCGTTTCATAAAATGTTGGCAGGTGAGGTTATTAGCCACTCAAGTCTTTTGTTTAGCTAGGAACTCTCTGGCTTCTGAAAGAAAATCCAGTGTAAGGAGTACTTTGAAGATGGAACAGTAGAATTTCCCAACATTCATGTGTTAAATGTAAAGAGGGCCGAAGGAGGACCACCGTGTATGCAAAACGGGTATGCTGATCAGGACTTTAAAAAGCCCTGTGGAAACCATCAGTGAGGCTGGCAGATGCTCTGCAGGTTCACAGCCTACAGTCTGTACTCGTAGGAAATGAGACACATTTTTACCACCACTTTGTGGATATTTTCGGATGCTCAGCCTTTGGTAGAGACATCTCCAACTGGAGGTCCTCGGTAGACATCTTCCTCTTCTCTTTTACTGGTTAAGAAAACTCAACAACTGCTTTTAGAGATTATTTCACTTAGTGCCCAAAAAATCAGCACAGTTTAGGTCTCTAAATTAAATGAATTAAATCCACTGAGCATACAAATATATAGATATATGTATACATATATGAGTAAGTGAAATTATTTAGGGATGGTGAATGAGAAAATTAAAATCTCTTTCTGTCAGACAGGAGATCTGACTTTCTCCATGCTGAAAGCTTGCTCATCTCAGTGGCGAAGTGTGGCTGCAGCTTCCTTGAAGGAGTTCTTCTTCAAGGCAGTCAGTCAGCCAGGAGGGCTGACTCTGGTACCTTACTGACTCAGGGCTTGTCTTTACCATGGAGTCCAGGCAGCTGAATGCCTTTTCCACAGATGCACCAAGGTGGGCAACTCTGAGACATTTGTTGTGTAGAAGCCAGTCATGAGCTTACACTAAAATATGGTGTTTCTTGAATGGCTGTACACAGCTTTTAGGCTAGAGCGTGTTCATATCTGAATCGTTCAGAGACTAAATAAAATAATCAGTTACAGTTAGGGCTGTATGTGTTTATCTACCTATTGTTCTACCTTTTGGTATACCTATATCCGTTGAGATATCTAATAACAATAAACTGGACTAAGATTTCAAACCCCTGTAATTACTGCACAGTTAGCAACAAGCTATTTTTGTCAAAAGTCTTCTGTACCAAGTAATTTGATACAAAATTTGAGACAAAACTGGGTATCTGACTAATAATTTTAATGTTTGTGTCTTGTGAAAATTTGACATTTACATTTGGAGAAAGAACAAGTACAAAATCTGCTGGTTTTGTTTTTATCTGGGTGGAGATGAGGGAGTCTGGGGGTAGGGAGGGTGGCAAGCAAGGATGGGGGGCCTTTTCCATGAGGAAAAATGGAGATTTGGAAAAGAAAAGACTGTGGTTGGAAAAGAAAATATCGTAGTTGGTACAGTACGTCTATGCAAGAGATGCAATTAATACAATAGTCAAACTACAGCATCACAAAAAACACACAAAAATTCCCCCTCTGTTTTAAGCCTAAGGATCTTATGATTTTCTTTTATTTTTCTTTTGTGATTTCGACTTTTAAAACTGTGTTTAACCTAATTCTCTGTTAAGGAATTAGGTTCCAAGCAGCAGTGATCCTGGATCAGTACAGTGACTGATAATATTAAAATCATGACCTAAATTTCACTGGTGACATGACGCCCTTCAAGTATCCCCAGGCCCAGTACTTTAGGAAAGCCCAAAGTCATTTCATTAGCTTGACTTACCTTGTTTTAACTTCCTTTAATTTACTAGAGTACTCTGAAATCCCGTTATGACAGAGACCAAGGCAATACAATATTGATACAATATTACCTACCCTCGGTTAGGGATACACTGAGTTAGTCTGTTAAATAAAAATAATTCACCCAGTGCATTGCTGAGGATTATAAACTCCATGGTGGAAAATATAAATTTATTTTAGGAAAAGTAAATGCCAAAGCCCTAGAGACTCTATACTGAACCGATATGAATCAATATAAATTGAAGTTTTTGCTAGATAATCCTAACCAGGATCCCTGTCTTTGAGAGCTTTCAGTCTGACACAAACAGATACAGATCTGTGGGAAAGTATAGAAATTCATAGCTCGAACTCCCCAATAGGTTTTATTGTTGCCAGGAGAACGTAATGCAAGGTAGAGCAAACCTTCACAAAATACTTGATTTCAGTTACAGGGGTGGGAAAATAATAATAATTCTCATTTAATGCCAGTGGTTTAGAAGTCTGCCCAGGCAAAATTAACTTTGCAATTAACATTATGAATCAGCACTCTAACAAATTCCAGTTGAATAAACCACTGGAAGAAAAGAGATCGCTAATTATAATTGATGGGGTGGAGAACCTTAGCAGCGTGCTTTCTTAAGAAGCTAATGAAGGAACCTGACTGTAAGAGAGCTGTGGTTTTCCTGGTAATTGCTGTAATCATATCTGGAAAAGTAGGTGAGCTGTGAGTAAGCGAACTCCTACTCTAACAGTAGGAGTTTGCATCTGACCTTAATATTCATGCCATGTGATGATGATTGCACACGTCCTTGCCATAAGGAAGAAAAAGTGCAATCAAAGGGTTTAAAATTAAATTGCATGTAGGATCTATGCCATGTTATCTCTGCACAACAGGGTGAGCAGGCAGCAGCCTTGCTCATCCCCATCTTGCTACTGAGCCTGGGGTCTGCTGAATGTCCTGCGAATGTCAACTCAGTTCCAGAAATGGGTTACAGGACTTTCAAAACAGCCAAATTATGTGAATGGGTTGTTTAAGGACATGCTGGTGGCTAGGCAAAACCAAAGTTCTATGTACTCTGCAGCCCTCACCAACCAGATGACGTGAGCAATAATGAACCTACTTCTGCAGCTGAAACTTGTTCCCAATCTTTCCCCAAAGAGTGGATGAATGGAACAGAGCTTAAATAAATATAAAATATTGTCTTGTCCTCAAAAAGCTTACAACATACTTGAGAAGTTTATCTACTCCCATGACCTACTGACGCTTGCCATATGTTGTACTCTGTTAATAAAGTTATGAGTACAGCATAGAAAAGGTCATGAATAATTAAAAAAAGAATCACAGCTTTTAGATGTAGTGATACTTTATGAAGTCCAGAATGACCTCCTGTAACTTATAGCAGCAGCTAATTAGTCCAACTTCACAAGGCAGTTTAGGATTTGTATGCATGGAAGGAGTCCAGAACAGCTATTTCTTTGTTACACCATCCTGAAACTCTTAAAGACAGTGAAAATGCACACCTGAGGTTGTGAAGAACCTGTCCTGCCACTGTTCCTAGTTGGTTCAGTCCATGACACAGTTTAAGCAGAACTGGAACAAGGCTGAAACTTGTCATGTTTACTGAAGGTTTCCACTGCCATCAATAAAGACACTAAAGAAGACTCATGCATTCAAAGGAATTACATTCTCATGTCCATTGACTTTATGAAGAGTTTATTCAGGGTGCGATGGCAACACTTTTCGAGTTTTTTACTTCAATTTTGTCCTTATATTTGTGGAATTTGAGTCAAAAGGGGGAATTTGGAAAATCAGTCATAATGGAAGATACACATTATTCCATTCTGACTAGTTCTATCTTTATTAAATAAATATTGAATTCTGAATGCAACATTTGAAATGGAGTCAATATTTATCAAAGGATGTGTTTTGGCAGAAATGACAGATCTTATATCCTTTCCCGCACCTTAAAGGGGACGTACAGGCTTTTGTCAGGGAGTGGGGTGATAGGATGAGGAAGAATGTTTTTAAATTGTAAGAGGTTATATTTAGATTAGATATTAAGAAGAAATTCTTTACCTTGAGGGTGGTGAGACACTGGAACAGGTTGCCCTGAGAAGCTTTAGGTGTCCCATGCCTGTAAATGTTCAAGATTGGATGGAGTAACCTGGTCTAGTGTCAGGTGTCCCTGCCCATAGCAGGGGGGCTTGAAATTAGATGAACTAATCTCAAATCTATTATTCTATGGTTCTATGAAAAAAATCTTTATACTTTCATGTTTGCTGCAGAATCACCAGCACTTTTGAATCATTCCCAAAAGATTTGCCTTTGCTGTGACTGTTCTGTTCTTGGTTTTTCTAGTCTTTTCTGTATTTTTTTTTTAATTGTTTTTTTGTTCTGTTTTCTCATTGACTCATACAAGACTGGACAAAATGTTAACAAATGGACCTAAGGGAGCAATCCCACACTTGGAATTGTGCCAGATGATCTATCCAGTGTTCTCCATCTGTTCTATCCCTTGTAATGTACTTCTCACTGACTGGCTTCATTGACTGTCAATATAAACTGAAGGAATGACATGGATGTGGGAGTATTTGTAAAAATGTTTCCGTGCTTCGTCATAGGCCATTTGTCTTCTCTGGTGCTCTTTTTCTATTTCATTCTCTGATGAAATTATATGTTAATGGCAGCAAGTTCAATTTAGAAATAGCAATAAGAAAGAAAAGATAGCATCTGTAGTATGTTGCCAGACCCTTCTATACCACATGTGAGCTGAGGCAAAGCCAGCATACATCACAACGAAGACATGAGTTGTGAAGAAATCTCTCTTGCCAGCACTGACCCAGCATGGTGGCTTCATCACATTCTCCTTGCAGCCAGAGGTGGTGTTGGGAGTATCCCCTCCAGGTTGTTGTTAATCTGTTCAAGTTAGAAATAGTTAAACTATCAGGGATTTGCTTCAAGGGAATACCACAGAGTATTGTGTTTTCTAGACCGCTGCTATCACAGGGCTAATTTTATGCTCTCTTTGTTGGAAGAGCTCCAAAACCCTCCCTGTTGATGCTTCAAATTCCTGAGATTTAGTGTACAATACTGTTAAAATTAGAAAAAACATTTGTCTATCTAGCTTTTCTTAATTTTTTAAAATCTTAAACTTATTATTTGGCTGAGTTACAGCAAAAGAAAAGTTACAGATTACTGCACCCCTCTAAAGCGTTACACATGAGAAATGTTATGTCTGTGTACATGTCTGTAGTGTTCTTCACACTCTGCAATTCTCTGCAAGAAAGGTAGTTGTTGAAGGAGTTTTGGGAATTTTAATTTTTTTTTTCACTGTATATTCCTTCCTCCCCTCCTATCCCCTTTTATTGCCAAATCATTACTGCTGGGGAATAGAGACAGAGGAGGTTATGAGTTAGTTATCAAATTAACATTGGATATCTTTATATCAGCTTGACTTCCACAGGAAGAAGGTATTTCTGGCTATCACTTGTATTGAGCTTGTCATTTTAATTTCTCAGCATGAAGAAAGAAGTGATCAGATAGCTGAGCAACAGTCACCCATCCACACGGGCTGAGGGGCCACTACTAAGGTTCAGCTGGACTGGAAAAGACACCTTGATCTCTGCTTCATTTTGACTTACCTATATGAACTTGCAGTGAGGGCAAGTGCTCCTTTGTGCACTCTACATGGTGATTGTGCTTCAGCAGTAGTAAGAAAAAAAAACAAACACTTCTCCCATGCCCCCAGGATACAGTCAATTTTTAATACTGCTATCTTTTAATTCTGTCCTATTACATGCTTCCTAAATCTCAGCCTTAACTTTGCCCAGTAGAAATGTTCAGAACATATTTATCATGATCTCAGCTTGATGTAATCCCTGATTTATGTGTTTATGTTCAGGCTTCTCTCAATTCTGTCTCCCTTAGCTTCAATCCATCATAGTGCAGCTCTGCTCTGGGTTCCCCAATAAGTTAACACTGTTAGCATTTTCTATCTGAAAGTACAATGCATTCTTCTTCCCATTGTTTCGTTAAATCTCAAAGATAGCTGATAGCTACCTTATGTAAGCATCAATCTCACTTATTTGGAGTACAATAATCTTCTTATCTGATTGTGCTAGTCAGCAGTTATAGACTTCCTTCTCACTTTCCATCTAACATTGAGTCTCATCTCAAATTTCTTTTTATTTTATCTGGTCCAGTATGTTGACTCTGATTTCCATTGTAGAGCTTCTTGAAGTTTATTTATGGGAGTAACTTTTCATGGCTCTCCATTCCTTCTGTCTCCCTAGAGAAAAAGTTTGTGCAGTGCCGTGCTCAGCTTTTTCATGGTTTGACTGGATCGCTTTAAATGCATGGGCTACTTTTTATTACTCTTAGATTAAAGGAACAAATGCTTTGAGATGATCTTTGAGTCCACCTATCATCTGTACATACAGCACACAACATCACTGTGCGTTAACACCGTCTCCAAAACGCTATGGCTCTGTCAGTCCAGTGTTGTCCCCAAGTTAATCACCCCTGATCTCTCAAAATACATAATGCATTACACAATTACAATACATAATCTCAGGTGAGGTGGTTTATTCTCATGTGTACAAGAATTTATGGTTTGCTTAGGTATCTTTGCATTGCTTTCCACTGTGCAGCATTAACCTGGTCCAGGATATCTATCAATCTCGCACAGTGCTGTAAGTGCCCCTCTGGTAGGCAGAGTCTTGGCTGAACTAGATCTGAAAGTCTGTACTATGGCAGCTTGTGCTAAAGAACCACAAATTTATAATAATGAATTTTAACACCCCGTTGACAGTGGGTGGCAGTTATATGCTTGATTCTGTCCTTTACCCTAATCCTTCCTAGACAAGTAGGAATAGCTTGGATAAGGGGAGGGAAAAAAAAAAAAGAAGAAGAAGAGAGGAAAAAAAGAGTTTAGTTCTTAAAAAACCTACAGAGCTTGGAAATCAGGTTTTGGAAACAAAATATTGCTGGCAGGAAGGGAGATCATGAAAACTCACACCGGAAAGGCAGAAAGCAAATGTACACTATTGCAAAGCCCTGCTGCATCCTCCACCCATCTGTTGATGGTTATCACTTAGGCAGATACACGTTGATCTGAAAACTAAAAAGGGAAGGAGAGAAGTGGAATAAACCTAATCCGTCAACTAGATGAATAGTTTATAGAGTTTGCAGTATTAAAAAACTGCTTTTTTTTCCTAAAATGACTGTGGGTGGAAACCTAGTCCTCAAGCCAACCTCTTGTTGACTCCATAGTGATATACCCCATGTGTTCCTGTATCAGAAAGACAGCCCACTCTTGCTTATCCTCTCCCTTAGTGCAGAAGATCATGAGTTATGCCTGTATATCTCGGAGAATGTCTCACTTGTCATGTCAGTTCAGTGATTGACCTGTTTGTTGTGGCTGGCGACTGATGCCAGCCATGAATGTCAGTGGAAGGTGCGCATCTGCCTGCAAGAAGCAAGTCTGGCACCACCGGCTTGTTACACATGGCCCACAGAGTGACTGCCAGATGGCAGACATGGCTCCTGTCCATCCTAGTGTAGATCTGAATGCCGGTTGGGTTCAAAAATGTTGGAGCTGTGCTAGAAGTGAATCTTTCATTCAGATTCAAGTGCTGATTAAGGTGGTGACCACATTCTGTGGCAGGGGAGAAATGTGTGTGTGCAAAGAAATCACTTTCTTTACAAGTATAATATAATATATGTCTGTGTTTACACATGTCTATATAAGAAGTCTACAAAAAATATTAGTATTAAAGAAAGAAAAGAAAAAGATAATGTCAAATACTTCCAGTAATTTTATCACAATTCAATACAGTATTACACAGGTCTTCTAATAAAATTTGTTTCTGTGTAGTGTCTAAAGTTACACTAAGCATGAGAGGAAAAAGGAGATATAGCCCTGTTCTTGCAGATAGCAACATGACAACTTCCACTGAATTTAGTGGGACCTTTCACCTGAGGAGCTCACACTCATTAATATATATTCTGCAATAATTTAACATAATACCACACTAACATCACTTTACAACATCATGCTGAATGGTAACATTACCTTTAAGGTCCCTTCTAACCTAAACCATTTTATGGTTCTATGATTATAGCTTCAGGAAGCAATGTTATTTAGGGTGCCTACCTTCCTTCTGGAAAAAAGTAGGACATGGTTGATAACCTTTATCCCATTTCACCTCCTTCCAACTTTTACAGTGTTGCAGAATTGCTAGGCATAAACTTAACGTAGGAACAGAAATATTTCTTGCAGATAATACAAATTGCTCCAATTTTTGGATTGTGATTAATGAGGCATAAACATCAGAAAAGGTTTAGTTCAGATGGATGTCCAAACATTCAAGTGCTTAGTGGAAGCTTGTCCAAAAATCTGATCTGGAAGAGAGAGTTTTGTTTTACTTTACTGCTTTGGCATCACTTTGCAATATATGTGTATCGATATTCCCCTGCTAATGTGGGAATAGATTGGGAATCCCTTTCAGCCCCTAGTTATAAAGCCACTTACAAGGAGTTTCCACAAGGAAAATAGAAACTGTAGAAGACTTATAAATCACTGAATGGAAAATTGTCCCCAAATTCCCTCTTCAGATACTTCATAAGCTTTTCAGGAATTCTTCCATATGTGAAAAACTATTTAAACATTCAAATTTTTAAAGCTCTTATTATTTTACATGTTAATAATACATAAAAGGTATGCACCAGTTCACATGAAATTATTTTATTGTCTGCAATTAATTTGTCTAATAAGAGATTGCCTCTGTCCCAAAGAGAACAAAATCAAAACAGAGAAGGCAGAACAAATGAAAGAAAGAAAAAATAATTATTATTATTATCTCAGTCACAAATTTTAATCTCCACACTATGGAAAATACCAGAAGCCAGGATAAATGCTATGATGTTAATGTTCATTGCAGAAAGAAAAGTTTGATATTAAGTAAGTACCATTTCCTTAGGCTGTAAAGAAGCATTCAGGTTTCGTTGAGGTTAAAATATTAATAAAAATCTTGTTTGCTGTTATACCATGTAACGGTGAAGCATACTCTACGTTTTTGTGATAATAATGATCTATATATTTGTAAGAAGTCTCTGCCAACTAAGAAGGGAGGGGACAAGCAATCATGGACCATATAATAAGACAGATTCAGGACAGATGGGACTGAATGACTTCCTGAAATCCTCTCCAGGATATTTCTAGCTTGCTATTTTTTGTAGTTTATTCCCATTGTAAAAAAAAAAAAAAAACAAAACCCAAACAAACAAACAACCCAAAACCAAAACAAACCCCCCCAAAAAAACCCAAACCAGTAATAAAATAATTTGGACTTCCTGTTAAAGATAAGGATGGAAATAAAAACAAAAACAGCTTATAAAGTAAAGCATTTAAAAAGTATTTTATTTAACAATATCCCTGTTCCCTTTTTAGATATCAAAACATCTTTAAAAGAACTCTGATTTAACAGACTTTTAGATAGCAGCAAAAAAAAAAAAAAGTTGTGAAAAACATTTTAATAGGAAAGAAAGGATAGGTGATTGACATGGGATAAAATTTTGTTTCACCTCATATTGATAGATCATCTTTCCTTAAAGATAACTAGAAAAACTAAAGGAAACACTAAGGATGAAGTAAAAGTAATAATAAAAAGGAATGTAAACATGACTTTCACATGGACACTTTGAGTGTGCCAGCACTGATACATAAATCCTTGGCTCTGCCCTCAGCCAGCCTGAACCAACCTGCCATCTCTCCACATTGTGTCGTTGATGCTCATCAATATCTAAATGCTAGTCCTGAAGCATGAGCATTTCAGTCTCACTGAGGGATCGGTTGAGGCTGGCTTGAGCAGACACTCTGTAGAACTTCTCATCTTGGATAGGATAACATGTTAGATCTGGCTGGTTATGAGTTTTGAGGCAACCTGAAGGGTAATCACAGGCATAGAAACACTTAAGACCTTAGCTAAAGAAATATGTGCCCAACAAACAGGCTTTCCCAAAGGCACAAAGACCTGGCACGTCTATAACAATGTAGGATTTACAGGTTATGGCTTAAGCTGTATTTGGGCTGGGGCTCATATAATGGTGGCAGAAGATGCACTCCCGGATGCAGTTTTGAAGACAAAAGAGAAAAAAAAAAAAAAAAGAAATTAAATGAAGGAAAAGAAGGTAAGTTAGAATAGGGAGGGTGACTGTTCCTTTTCCCTGAAATTATCCAAAGTAGGTAGTAGTGGCAGTGTCAGTGGCTCTTCTTTGACCTGGTCTGATCCTGATGCCTCAGAATAGTCAAACTGCATGGTGATGTATCATACTCCAGTCTGAGAAAAGTGATATTTTCACACTTAGTTTCCACCTCTCTGATAAAGCAGCCCGAGAGCCTACCTTTTTCACCAAGTGGACAGAAGAAAATGAAGGTTTCCAAAGCATTAATTTAGATAGACAGAGTCCTCTTATAGAGGCATTTACACATATGTGTTTAGATAGGCATCTTAGGCACTTATTTTTGAATAATTGCTTAATTAGGTAGATACATTCCTACCTCCTACTTATTTGGACAAATTGGAGCATAATTTCACAACATGGGAAAAAGTCAGATGTCTGACATTCTTGTTACCTCCTCTCCCAGGGCCAAAGTTCATGACAGTTGTGCAGTACTCCTGGCAATTTAGGCATTTAGAGATAATGAAGCTGCAGAGAGTCTTGAGAGCTGAGACCCACTAGAGGAAACACTTTAGGGTATTGTCCATGCTTTCTCTGAAGTATCATATCATCATAGGCTAACCTACCCCAAAAAGCTTTCATTTGGTGAAACATAAAAGAAATCTCACTCCAAGAAACACTGAGGAACTGTTTGAAATGCATAACCCTAATGACTAGATAAAGACCAGGAAGATAAATGGTTGCAGGATTTGGACCACTGTTCTGGAACTTAAAAGCATTGTCCAAGCATTTAAACCATCAACTTTCCTAGACAAATCTCCCTTTCTGAATGTAGAAATACGTTGTACGTTTGAACCTGATCTTCCTCTTCTAGAGTGAGAAAGAAGAAATAATGGGTCAGCATTATAAAAAACACGTGTTGTGCTTAGCATTATCTTCCTATTCCTAGATGACCCTATCAAAGTCGCATTTAATTCTCAAAGTCCAGTGTTGCAAAACTGGGTTTCATCAGAAAATTCTCAGTGTGCAAGTGACACAATTTCTAAAGGAAAAAAAAGGGATTGCGTGTTTTTTTTTCCTCAGACATCAGGTGGTTGAGCATTATGCCACCAGGGGCTTCCTTCCACTAGGGTATCTAGAAAATAAGTTCACATATGAATAGATATTTAAAAAGCAAAGTAAATTCAATGCATCAGCACATATCAAATATTTGAACAATAAGGTGAATGAAATGCCAGATGGAGGATTTACGACACTATAAAAGATCCCCTGTGGGAACTAGTAATCTTTTATCATCCAGAAAAGTATGCTCTGGGTTTCTGTCCACTCATAAAAGTCCAGGATGACCTCTCAGCTTATTTATATGTGCTTTTCTAGAACATCTAGTTACTTCTATATGAGCAGGTAGCAAATTCAGACTCATGAAGTTGTTAACATTGATCATTAAACCCTACTAAAAGGTTGAAGTGACGTAAAGTAAATGAATTAATCTGCTGTATTTTCTGGTGCACTACACAGTCTGATATATGATGCAAATCTGCCATAGATTCTCTTGTTGCCTATGTGGCTTTTATGCCTACTGCTGTTAAGGTCAGATTTTTGTTGGAGGTATCATCTCTCATAGAAGTACCTAGAGCAAGAGCAGGTATTGTGGGTACATGCATCCGGGGTGCATTCTTACTTTCCACTGCCAGTCTCAGGAAAGGGAAAGAAATTAATTGCATGAACTGGGTCCAGCTCTACTTCACTCTGCTTTAGAAGAGAGCAGCAAACACTTCCTAAGATACTAAGTAAAAAAGTAACAGAAACAAACAAAACACACG
>JAOTQQ010000019.1:5849111-5859451 GCA_026546715.1 Gallinago undulata | reverse complement strand
TCGGACTAGATGGCCTTTGGAGGTCCCTTCCGGCCCAGATGATTCTATGATTCTATGATTCTATGATTCTATGAAATAAGGAGTGCCATTAAAATAACTTTACTAAGATTCGAAAAGTAGACCCTCTAAGAGTAGGAAATATTAGAAAGAGGAGTGTCTGTGTTGTTCCACTACAGCCTGATCCTATATAGACATTTGGACACAGTCCACACAATACTGATTTCCCAGAAAATTACCTTTACTGGTATAAGCAGGCAAATATTGGTGGTCATTTAAAGTTTCTTCATTCAATTCCAGCTGTGAAGAGCTCTATTTCCTTTAGGATGTGCCCAAAAAAAACATATTTTCTTGTCATCTTTACAAAGGATCCATTGTTGCAACTCATTATTTAAATAAAAATATCCCCAAAGTCTCCAGAAACTCATCCAGAAGAGGACGCATTATATGTAAAGGTACTCTAAATAGAAAACTTAAAAGCAATTAGAGAAAGTTTCCTGCAGTAAGATCATTGACCCCTCTCTACAATATATACTGATAGAGAAATATCTAAAAATATATCAGATCTAATATGACCTTATTTATTGTGACTCAAAAGGCTTCTCTCTCAATTCCTATTAACTACACTCACATAGATGAGGACTCTTTTGAATCTTTTCTTCTTTGCAAAATATTTTCTCTATCCAGCTCTTACCATACACTTGGAAATGACTAGGTTTGATCAACTAAGGAGGCCTTATCTTTGTCCCATTGGATTACTTGCATGCATGAGACTTCTTCATTTTAGATACTTTTCAGGACCAATCCCTCCACAGTACTGTATATTTATCCCAAATTCTAAATGGTCCTAAGCATTATACTATTCTTTGTGTACAGTCTATTACCTGTCCTCTAGTCTTTGGTATCTGCTTACTTCACAGGATTTCTAGGAGAAAACCACACATAACATTTCCTCAATGACTTTTTAAAGAATTGAATTTTAAACTCATGTCTCTGTATTAGAAGGGCTTGTATGATGTACTTTTAACAGTAGGACTGAAGTAGAGACAGTACATGATAAACATATCTGGGCAGACTACTTCAGCATTTATTTTGTTATGTTGCTGAATATACACATAATATTCAGAGAGGTGCAAAGATGTATGTCATGCTGCCATCAAATGAATCAGAGCATTTAATGACACAGAAAATATAGAAAGTCATACTGTAGCTCACGGTTCATGTAATCAGGGTTATCGAGGCCCTCAAAATTGAAGATAAAGCTTTTAAAATCACCCTAAATGAGTCAGAAACCTTCAATTAGATGCACTAACTTCTTCAATAACATTTGAATGAAAAGTAAGTCTCATTTAATAGTGAAATAGGGGAAAGACTGTGACTGGTATAATATAGTATAATCGTGAAATATAGGCAAGATAATGACTAGTGTAGTCATTAACTGAGCACATTGAATAGCTTAGAGAGAGAAGGCAATGGTAATAAGAAATAGCGTCTTACCTTCCTGCAGGGCTTTCCATCATATGATCTCAAAGTATCTCACAAAATAATAGCAGTGATTCACATCATTTCTGGGAGGGATGCTGCTATTATAGCAGTACCTGATTATCTCATTCAGCGTTTAGAGCTCTCATGACCCGAGACACTGAACAACCTATTCACTGAATATTCCTAATATTCCCTCTGGCTACCATGCCTGTTTTGTTCCTGTCAGGATACATCTTGCTTTTTTTTTTTTTTTTTCCCTATGTTTTTCTTTACAAACATGAAGCTGTAAGCTTACTTTTTAAGGAAGAAAGCTGAAGTCCTCCCTTCACTATGTGCCCCTCAGAGGAAGAGCTGAAACAACAACAAAGATTAGCTATCATAAAACTTGAGATGGAATACGACAGAGAGTGTCTGAAGAAAAATAAGGTGGTTTTGACTTGAGTATACAACTCTGAGCACCCAAACAAGATAAATGATTCTGGGTTGATTTTGGGGGGTTTGTTGGTTTGTTTTTATCTGTGTTGCAAAATTTGGTTTCTGGATCATTATAAGTCTGTATGGAGAAATGATACAGCTGTCTGGGTAATAAAAAAAGAAAGATTTGATCTACAACTCTAAAGTAATCCAAAACTCAGGGTCTTGTGTAAAAACACAGCCCCAGAGTAAGCTGCTCATTGCAAGATTGCATCGAAATTGTATGCTGCAACACTTCAGCTTCCTAAGTGGTAAGGACAGGATCTAGCCCAAGAGAATAATTCAGACCATGTTGTACCCTGGAGGCACCTGAAATTGGTTGACATCCCCCTGTTGGACAGCAGATTTCCCCCAGCACTAAAATACATGCTGCCATATACATTCAGAAGCAACCCATTCTGAGCTGGAAGCTATTTAAACTCAGTAATAATTCATATGCATAATTCTATAATACAGACATTATTACATTTATGCACTAGAAAACTATCCTTAAATTATCCTGGCTGTGATTATTTTTATTTCCCAAAAATAAGTATAGTCTTTCACATATCCCACACAATTCCCAATCAATTGGTAACTTTTCCAGGCAGAAAAAGGTTTTGGTTTGTTTTTTTGTTTGTTTGTTTTCATTCTTTTCTCAATTGGCTGCATGACAAGGTAGCCGAGAGTCATTAACACAAGTTCTCCTTGTAGGGGGAAGGTTGGTACAAATGTTCTGAGATCCAAAACAGAAATAAGATGCTGAAGAAATCAATACCTAGTATTTAATGCAAACCCTTCTAATTAACCCTGAAAAAAATCAATTGGGATAGAATGGGAAGGGAAGATTCTCCTCTCAAGGGATTTTTCCTCCTATGGAAACTACTGCAGATGTGAGAATGAAGCTCCATCCCTCTTCTGACATTTGGTGGAGGAGGAGGGGTGTGGTTGGTTGGATTTGTTTTTTTTTGTTTATTATGTGACCTTTGGAAATTATACTGATCTACATCACAGTTTCATCTTTGTGCATGAACTGGAGAAAAAAGACTTCCTTTCCCCAAATCCTTTCACAAAATTAAGGGTAGGGTCCTTGTCAGTTCATCCTCTCTCTTAGAGAAAGAGTGTAAGAAGGATATAAAAAATATTGACTAAAACCATAAGTCTATATAACGTCAAACTGATGCCTACAGCATATTTTAAGATCCTAAAAAAGTCAGGTCTTTTTTTAATAAGTCAGAAATGCCTAATTGCACTTAAAGGGTGTCAAGTAGAGTTTGGTAGGAGCAGCACCTTGATGAGTAAGTGGAAGGGCCAAATTCCTGGTAAGGATCTGTTGAAGTTAGGGAAATTTCCCCAAAGTCATCTTGGCTACTTCTGCACAGTGAATGAGGCAACAGCTGACTCCCTAAGTGACTTTCGTAAGTAATTGGTTTTGTGTGTTTTCTCCATTTTCCTAGTTATAACATAAAACTAAATGTTCGGAACGAGATATAATGGGTCCTGTGAAGACTCTGCAATATTTCTGTTGATCTATACTTAGTAGTGAGGACTGCCACCCGCTGCTCCCTCTCATGAGCTCCCACCCTAGTTTTTGCCATGACCTCAAGAACAGAACATTCCTTTGAATGGAAAACAAATCAAGAAACTGTGTGTTTGAAAGGTGATCCGTCTCTCAGGTTGAGATAAAATGTCCAGTCCTGGGTGTGGCAACAGGGAAGAAAGAGACACATAAAAGACTTACATTTTTTTTTTTCCCAGCTGGGTTTATAGAAGGGTCTGCCATGTTGTTTGTTCTCTCCTCTTTCACATGCAGCCAGAGAGCAAGGATTATTCCCAGCTCACTGGCAGCACCCTTGGCAGCACCCCAGCAAATGCATTTTGCCAAAGGCAGCTGAAAATTACACTCCCAGGCTCCTAGATCTGTAATGTCAGTGCAACTTCTAAATTTAGCAAACTCTATTCCTCCATTCCCACCTAAACTGGCTGCTTTTGTGGCATCCACTCATGCCATGTCCTCCGAGACTCTTGTTGTGTAGCAGTCCCGGGGCTGGAGTAGTAACTGAAGCTTTTCAAGCTTCCTACTCTGTCACTTTCTTTCCATTTACTGTACATTTTCTCTGGAGTAAAGATACCTAGCTAGTCTTCTACCATAATTGTTCATATGTTTTGGGAATCATGACCTAGTTCAGCATCCTTCTGGGACAAACAGATTAGCTTTTGGTGACTGACAGTAGCTTTGTTACAAAATACTCTAACATCACCATGGGAAAAAAAAATGTGTCAGGAGGTGGGAGACTGGCAATGCCATGTGAATAAAGCTGCAAGAAATACATGGGGTATATTGTTAATAACATTGCTTGAGTAAAAATGTAAAAAGCAACACTCAAAGAAATAAAATATTCTGCCAATGTGATCATGCTAAAACAATACTGTGACGAAATAGAGACATTGGGAAAGATCTATACACATTGTAACATCTTGAAAATCTCAAAGCTCTGTGCAATGCAATCTAGCTTCTCACCTCACTAAAATTTACTGTTACTTTAAAATCCCATCATAGGGAAAATGATTGTATTATAGGCACTGGTTTAGATAAAACTAAACCTGGTTTAGAAAAACTGCTCCTGGTTTAGATAAAACAAACCACAAGTACCTGCTAATTGAACCTAGGGTGACCAGGCTAGACCCTGATTTCTAACTTGAAGATTCAGTTAAGCTGGATAAGATTAATTCCTTCCTAGCTCAACTGATTATATTTAGGCATCTGCTCACTTGTTTCTGATTTTACATGTGAGTATCTGCTGCAGAGAGCAAGTGAATGTGACACAGGATTTGCAGAAAACCTGCTGTCCACTGGAGCATCAACTAGAGGCCAGGCAGGTTGACAGTCATCATCCCAAGTGGTGCTAGACATTCCTGTGTGGTAACAGAGTTTGAGGTTTCAATGTGTTTGACAGTCTTTGCATTTTTTGCACTGTGGTCATCGTGTTTTCTGACACCAAGCAATGTAGTTAGCAGCCGGACAAAATGGAAAGTTTTTGCAGCCGTTTTTATTACATGTGAATCTCTAAACTTGCAAGATGACAGGAAGTTAAGTCCAGGCTTCAAAGCATTATTTTAATACATAGATGGAGAGTCCCCACCCTGAGCGATTTGGTAGCAAGAGGAAGGCAGATAAGCTGGACAAATCTTCAGAGGTTAATGCTTTGCTCAGCTGAATTTATGTATGGAGCTTTGGTAGTTGTGTTAGGTGGACTGGATAGTCCTCTTAAGGCCAGAAACTCGTAGAGTTGTTGATGTGGCATCTAAATTAAGCAGACAGGGTTTTCTCCTTCAGTTCTCAGGGGCAAAAGATAGTCCGTTTAGAGTCGATTCTAGTATTAACCTCTCAAAGAAGAATAGAGATGACTTCATAGGTTATATTCCTAGCTCAACTGCAGATTCAGTTTCTGATTTAGCGTCCCTGTTCTTGCTATTGCCTGTGATATGCATGTAGATAAAAATTCTTAACTATTTTCCAGGTCTGTTTTGAAGATTAATTACTAGATATTTGTTAAGAGCTTTGAGGCATTTATGAATACAAACTGAAAATGTGCTCTCTCTTATCCTGCTGCTTATTAAGAGTTATTATTTTCCTATGGCTGTTTAGCTTATTTGGTTTTCAGAATGTTGAATAATCTCCTAATAATGGCATTATAAATGAAAGACAGACTAGAGACATTCTTCTTTGGTGACATTTACAAAGAAATTGTAATTCATGCTGTTCAAGAAAAAAATCTTGTAGTTCTTCATCAAAGATAAAAGCCATATTCTGCCTCAAGGCCTGGTCTTTCTATGATAGCAAGACATTTCACATCGGCTTTTGTACCTCAAAAAGAGATTTGGTTTTACATACATTCTGTCTCTCTCACTCCCTCTCTCCTCCTCTCTTCCTTTCCCCTTACTCTCCCACACACATACACACACATATAGTTCAGCAAATGCATGGTCTTTGCATTCTGCAAATGCACATACTGAGTTAAAAATAAATGTGGAGAGAGCTTCCCTTTTGAGTCCACCACATGATCCTCCTATCTGTTTTCAGGGTGGCAAGAAAATATGGAGTACCTCTTTTAGGACTTAGAGACCAGGTTGCTCACAGTGGGTAAATGATGGGTTTGACATTGAGTTAACTGTAATTATGTTAGTGTGCTGTATACAAAGAAAGCTTTGCCTTTCAATACTAGCAGGGATCTAGAACCAGAGACAACCAAAGGCAAACAGCCAGAGGGATAACCTATAAAATGGGTAGGTTTACTTGTAAAAATTCTCTCAGTTACTTGATTAGGTACAGGGCAAACATAATAGAAACTTTTCAGGGCTTCCTCCCAAAAAAGCCCAGATCTTGGTGTGATTCCATGATTGAGTTGAGTCCAAGGACCCCTATACATAATCCTGTTGAATCAAATATAGAGCTAACTTCCCTTACCCTGGTAGGAAGAAATTGTTGGACTGTGGGGTAGGTTGGAACATCTACATAAGAGAGGTTGGTATCTCTTAAAAGTGGTCTTTAGTCGCAAAACAAAAAATAAAATAACCCCCTTTTGAGTCAGCCTTCTGTGTGGAGGATGGCACCTCCTTGGCGTAACGGAGGCATCAAGGAGATCTGCAGCATCATGAATATGAGTGCAGCTCGGATGTGTGAGAGAGTGTGCCTTGACATGCCCTGGACTCTTGCTACCCTGTCTGTTGTCTAGAGTAATAAATTGAACAGGTCAAAGAATACTTCTAGGCAATTCACTTGTCTGTACACTAAATTTTTAGGACAGTCCTTAACACATTTTTGACCTGTGACAACAGGCACTCTCCCAAACTATTTCTGGACATAGCACAGCACCTGCAGAAGACCAGAGCCACTTCCAATGGTCAGTCTGATGCTGGGACAGCTCAGTAGTGTAGGTGTAGGTCTTCCCCTATCAATGGGCTTCAAACCCAGGAAGCAATCTGGGATACATGCAATTTTTAACACAGTTACAGTTTCATTGTCTGGTTTGGAATTTACTCTTTTCTAGTCGATCCTTCTGGGAATCATCTTCCTGTGGGTGAGGATATGTGAGTCAGAAGAGGACTCATATGTACTCTGCCTTCCCTTTATAAAGAATTGGGACGCTATCGTGAAGTGGTAGAGGTTGATGTGCCAGTGTGGTTAGGAAAGGTTGCACCAGATGAAGTGTCAGTATTTCAAGAGGTTCTAAATATTCAGGGTGGCAAATAGGCCAGAGTCCAAAAGGAGGAGAAGGCTTCTCCAAACATGAGCATGGTGGTTTTGGGTTGCTGACAGCAAGAGGTGTCCTGTAACATCTTACCGGCAGTAAGAGAAACTGGACTTGAGAGAGATGGTGAGGTTTCTGGAGAGCTGAAACACTGTCAGTTCAACTTAATCAAGACTGCCTGTTGCTGAACACATGTGTAGCGTGTAGCTTGAACTTAGACATACTCAGAACAAACCTGATGTCCATGCCCACCTGCCCTGTCCTCTTTCTTTTTTTAAACTTGAGCTGCAGCATAGCAGTGACATGACACAAGACATTCTTTCAACACAGTTTCTTCAGTCCAGTGATCTTCCAGTGTTCGACTTGGTTGTCTGCACTTATCACACTGCTTCTGTCTGCAGCAGTGGAGTGACACAGGACAGCTTAATTTCTACAGTCTGAAAACCTCAAGTACCTGGGTGAAGCCAAGATGCCTCCTATATCACACATCAGTAATAAAGCATAACTGCATTCCTTTATTATCTCTCCTGAGAGGATATCGTAGGTAGCAGGCATGATAGCCCATAAGCAGGTTTAGATTAAAAAAAAATAAAGCCAGAGTCATTTCTTTTCTTCAAGGGCAGGAGACAAACTGATATACACTTAATTCTTCACTTTTGGAGGGCAATAAACTCAAAGTTGGCAGCTACAAAAAAGCAGGTTTTCTTTATTTAGCAATTTTAGAGTTCTTGGGCCGTAATAAAGTGGCAGTTTGGAGTCTTCTGTATGTTCTTTAGTAACAATAAAACATTCCTCTAGCCTCCCATAAGGCTGACACTGGGAATTCCTAAGCTCTCTAAACAGGCCAGCATAGAAGATATTTTTCCTCCTGTAACATCTTTGAAGTAATAAAATACACCTTTATCAATACTGAGTGTGACAACAGAGGACATATATCCCAGGATGCCTTATATGCAGATGATGTTCATTGCTTGCTGCACAGAATCAACCTGGCCTGGATGCTGCTACCAGCACAGGAGGACAATAGTCATGAACACTGGCCAGCCCTCTGGGTTTTCCTGACATTGCTCATGTGATGCTAAATAGGGTTATGTTCTAAACAGTAATCAAATGTTCTAATGGAAAACTATATTACCTAATAAATAAGATTAACTTGATTACTATAGATCCTAAATGCCTTCAGTAATTAAAATGTATCATAAACAGAGTATTTATTTTATTTTTTATGTTTTTATATCTATTTTTATTTCTAAAAAAATATTTTAACTTTATGCCTACTTCATCTGGGCCTGTCAGCATGGATATAATCCCACTTAGTCATTAATGTTCACAGTTTCTTAAGGAAACATCATAATGGATATCAAATTCAAAAGTCAGCAAGGTAAATAAAGCTAAAAAGAGACCCAAGATAACACATTACTTGGAATCATTTCTCCACAAGGCTGGCTAAAAAGGGCATATTTTAAAGAGGGGTCCTTGGAACAACTAAAGAATTTCACCAAGATGTATTGTGTTAGAGCTTCATTACAGCTGTTTAGACATATATATAGGACACATAAAGCCCTGTTCAGGATAGTGCATGTTGATAGTTAAAACTATGGTACCTTTCCATATAAATTATTGTTAACAACAGCAGCAACAATATTGTCTAATACTACAACCAAAATTGGAGGCTTCTTGTACTATGACCTGAACATTTGCATTTTAATTGCATAGACAACAAGTAAATCAGGTTTTGTATGTAATTGAATATATTGTCCATTAGTTACAACACAAGTAAAGCTATATCTTAATTTCATGCCATTATACTCAGGTAAATCTCCCAGTCTTTATTTAAATTCTAATTAATCTAAAGATTTCCTAAAATATTTTTTTATTTTTCTTTTGTCCATTTTATTTAATTGGTCAGATTATTTAAAAAAAATATATAAATTAAGCATCTGAAGTTTTATTTACTTTAATATTGTAATTGTATTTTGTGTCCCTTTCAGCTGATCTAAACCAGAAAAATAGTGTCAAACCACACAGGCTAAAGAATAAACTATGGATAAGCAGTAAATGGAAAATTCATACACATGCATACTATGTAAAATTTCTTTCCAGTAAGCCCCTTCCCACAGAATTTCCTTAGCAATTCCCTTATCTTTTTACTCGCATATCTATATTTACTTCTAGTAGAAAGTAGAAAGTAGTAGTAGAAAGATACATTTTCCCTAAGTGAAGTAATTTTTTAAGGTTTGTCATCAATCTTATAAGGAAGGCACTCTTAGGAAGCAATTTTTGACATGTCAATATCCCAGTATTTTAGAGGTAGAACACAACAGCTCTTCTTCCTTCTAAGGATCAGCTTTTTTGCAGACCCAAGAGCAATTGATATCAGTTTCTGTTCTAAAAAAAATTCATGTAGCAAACAGTATCTCTGTTACTACTGGTAGTGTATGATGCCATATCCCTTCAAATCCAAATAATTCCTAATAAACTAGCTTAGGACCAACTGATGCATATGAAATATTTATTTTCTTGTGCTTCCAGAAATAGTATTTGGAAAGTAGAAAATATAAACCTATAGCAAATTCATTGAGAATTTTTCTGTGAAAGATAAAGGTTCACTCATAAAGTAAAAAACTTAAAGAAACCACTCCCCTTGTTGTGATTCTTTGTCTAAGTCAACTGACAACATCATACCTTAACAATAAATAGTAAATTTTTGTTGTGAACTCCACTGGAGTATCCAAAGTGGATAGATGTGGCTGTTTTCAAGAATGCTTTGAGAAAGCCAATATGCTTTGCAAACTTAGTTGACTTTTACCTTTCACTGTCTTCACGTTGAATGGTGCATCTACAAGTTGGATGGATGGATGGATGGACGGACGGATGGACAGATGGATAAATGGGAGGAAGGAAAGAAGGAAGGAAGGAAGGAAGGAAGACTGAAATATCTGATAGAGCTGTAGTGATTGTGGTTGTATGTGAAACACTCAGATATTCTGTTAATGATCACAGGATCAAAAAATCACAGAATGACAGGATCGACTCCCACCTTTCTACACCCTCCTTTCAGGTAGTTGTAGAGGGTGATAAGGTCTCCCCTCAGTCTCCTCTTCCCCAGACTGAACAACCCCAGCTCCCTCAGCCTCTCCTCATAAGACTTAC
>JAOTQQ010000019.1:5815977-5844743 GCA_026546715.1 Gallinago undulata | reverse complement strand
CTGTGACTGCAGGGGGGTCGGACTAGATGGCCTTTGGAGGTCCCTTCCGGCCCAGATGATTCTATGATTCTATGATAAGTCATTACAGTGTAGTCCTTCTGTCTTTGCAGCAGTATCATGTGGTCACAGTTTAGCTGAGATTTTTCTGAGAAGAGTTTGACATTGCTCACTGAAAGTCTAATTGGGATTTTAGACTCTCAGATCTCTTGCTGCCTTATTTTGGGCAGAGTAATTCAAGCCATGATCATCTTGTCAGTGTTGATATGAAAAAGCACTGCTGGGTCAGGGTTAAAAGCAAGGGCTATATCTGCCTAGATACACATTTCAGTGATTCACTTCAAGTGCCATACAATTTGCATCCAAACTATACATACCATTATGCAGAACAAACTGATTCTTTCTAGCTAGCCTTCCACTTCTCCAATTCCTTTCTCCACAGTAAATTGCTGATAAGTCTTGTCCCTGTCTTTAAAAGAAGATGAGTTCAAATACAGAGGGAGAGAGGGAGAAAGAGGAAAGAAACTTCAAGATAAGGGAAAATGGCTACATCCAATACTATGGCACGTAAGTCACTCGAGGTACATACACTTCAGGTGTCACCTATTTCCATTTTACAGTGGATAAACTGTGCCCTGGAAGAGTGCTTAAAAAAGACATGATATTCTAATAAGAAGACCAGGAAGAGCCATAGAAGAATTCTCTCTTACCGGCACAAGCCATTTATTTATTACAAAATCAAAACAGATCTGATCTAACTGCATTTTTCACAGAATATGCACTGGTACAAATAACTTTGTCACACCAAGTAATAGTGCCTTGAAGCGTCATGAATTCATATGGGATTGCTATACTGATAGATGAAAATGCCAGTGAAGTCATAATTACAGTTATGGAAAGAAATATGTTATAATTAGAAAAATTATGTGTGTCCTTCACTGTTCTGCCTCTGTTTCTGGAAATATACATGTTTTTTAAGCAACCACATAGCTCATTACCTATACACGCATGAGGAATTTCCATCCTCCATGTGTATCAACTAGATTTCCTAATTTATGTCCACAAGGCATTTAGCCTTCCCTCTTAATTTATTCAGCAAATTTCACATCTTTTAGACAAGACATATTTAATCTCAGGGCCTGGGATTTGATTGATCCCAATGTAGAGGTAATATGTTATCTTGTTGCAGCAATATCTGACAGGCATTTATTATGGATTTTAAAAGGATAAGGAGTCTCCCACAACAGCTACAAAAGTCTGTGAAATCCCTAAAGGTCATATCCAGAGAAGAACTTTGAAACAGAAGAAAACATTCTACTATTAAAAAATAATGATTTGTTGCAGAACAGAAAATACCACATATGGTCTGTGGAAAATACCACCAAAGCTCACTAAATGGGATGGGAATCAGATAATTACAAATTTATATTAACAACATAAGGAGGGCAGCAGAGGGATTCAATTACTACGCTTAATTGGTTAGGGAATATCAGAAAGTGCTGTATTATATTGTATCAGGGATGGTTTTAAATAAATATTAAGAAAAAATTATTCAGATAGGAATCAAGAGGGTAAGAAAAAGAGCATATCTGGTGAATTGGAAGACAGTGATTAGTTATTCGTGTGAGATGCTAGGGGCTATTAGCCTGAGTGACCTGTTAGTTTTCCATTTCAGATGGTTACATTTTGCCTACTGAAAATGTTAATGTATTTATCAATTAGTTATGACATTTCTTTTACTCGTTCTCCTAAGATGCTGTGTAGTTTTAATCTCTTCTGTAATAATAAATAAGAGGTAAATAAAAAAAAAGCACTTGGTGTATAGAAACATATAAGTAAATACTGTATCATCTACACAGGAACTGAGCAAATTTGGATTACTGAAATTTAGCCTGAATATTGTTTTGCTTAGGTTTGGTGGTTTGTTTGCTTGTATGTTTTTTTGTTTGCTTCCCTGTATTTCTATATTCTGAAGAGATAGCTGCATTTCAGTTTTAAGTTAAATTATTACTAGATGACAATATTTCTTATGGCACTTGCTCATTGTAGGTCTTGAGATAATAAGCTTTGAACTGTGAGGTAAGTATTATTTTGAGTCACTGAGAAATTTTCCAACAGTTTGAAATGTTCTGCAAACTATATTTAAGGATCTCAAAGCCACCTTAAAGATGTAGATGCAACAAATCTATTCATTTCATTTTCAGACCTTCTCAGCAGTGTTAAGATCTCAGTATATATTCAGAACATGTTTTTAAACAAAACAACACTTCATAGACTGAAATGTGCATTAATTAAACCACAGCATTTTTTCTGCTCTGCAGAAATCATAGAATCATAGAATAGCTGAACCATTTTGGTTGGAAAAGACCCTTGGGATCATCGAGTCCAACCATCTACCCTACTCTACAAAGTTCTCCCCTACACCATATCCCCCAACACCACATCCCCCAACACCACATCTAAATGACTCTTAAACATGTCCAGGGATAGTGACTCAACCACCTCCCTGGGCAGCCTATTCCAATGTCCAGCTACTCTTTCTGTGAAAAATTCTTTCCTAATGTTCAGACTAAACCCACTCTGTTGGAGCTTGAAACCACTCCCTCTCATTCTGTCACTAATTACCTGCGAGAAGAGACCAGCACCAACCTCTCTACATTGGCCTTTCAAGTAGTTGTAGAGAGTGATGAGGTCACAAGTTCTTCCCTGTTCACAAGGACCAGGTCCAGGAGGGCACTTTCCCTGGTCAGCCCTCTTACCAGCTGCTTGAGGAAGTTATCCTCCACACACTCTAGGAACCTCCTGGATTATTCCCTCTCTGCTGTGTGGTATTCCCAGCAGGTATCTGGAAGTTGAAGTTTCCCACGAGAACAGGGGTGAGTGATTGCGAGAGTTCTGCCAGTTGCTGATAGAATGTTTCATCGATTCCTACATCCTGGTTTGGGGGTCTGTAATAAACTCCCACCATGATATCTGCCTTGTTGGCCTTCCTCTTGATTCCAACCCATAAACACTCTACACTGTTATTGCCATTATTAAGTTCTTGGCATTTGAATATGTCTCTAACATAGAGGGCCACCCCACCACCCCGCCTTCCTTGTCTATCCCTTCTGAAGAGCTTGTAGGCATCCATTGCAACACTCCAGTCATTCGATTCATCCCATCACCATTTCTGTGATGGCAACTATATCATAGTTTTCCTGCTGTACGATGGCCTCCAGCTTCTCCTGTTTGTTGCCCATACTGTGTGCATTTGTGTAGATGCACTTTAGCTGAGTTAATTTTCCTGACACTTTTATGGTGGGCTGAGCCCCAATACCCCCCTGACCATGCTCAGACTCTTCTGTGGTTGCCAACCTATCACTATCCCTGACGTTATCACTACCGCATGGGTTACCTTCCATCACCTCTATTGAGAGGTGGGGGATGGTAACCCATGGGGGATTCCTTATGACAAGCTTATAGCCATTCATCACAGCATTCCAGTTGTGACTGTCGTCCTCCCACATTTCCATGATGGCAACTACATCATAGCTGTCTTGCCACACAATGGCTTCCGGCACCTCCTGTTTGTTGCCCATGTTATGTGCATTAGCACATCATACTGTTTGTATTCTCTCTTCTTGTGCCTGAAATAAGAAAGGTGTCAAAAGTTTTATAATACTGATAGTAAGGCTGAGCTGGCTGACTTCATACTGGTACAGATGAGGAGGACTTACATCCCATCCTGCCAGTGTGGTCTGTGAGTGATAGCCTCCACCTGCGCTCTAACAACATGTTTAGGTTACAGCTGGAAAGAATCTAATATCACAAGCCATCATAGCTCTATCTCCAATAATAGTCTGATCTGAATTTCTACGAATTAGGGACCTAAATTAGTTGAAAAATCTATAGAATTATTGCTCCGGTGCCTAGATTTCTAAACATATTATCTGTTTCTGAAAACATTTTTTTTTTTTCTCTAAAGTGAGTTACTGGGTATGCCACAGAATATCTTAAGGAACTCAAAAACTTGTTCCCTAAACATCAATACATTAAGCAAAGGACTTTTTTGAATACAACAAGAGCTTAAGTAACCTACATTCAGCCTTGCCAGCCTAGTTCTTTGATGCAATACATGAATCATACAAAAAAAATTGTAAAGGTATATGTCTATAGGCTAACCAAAAGTAGCACACAGTGACTAGATCCTAAATGTTTAGCTCACCTTTTTCATAGAATTTTTTGCACCTCTACAAGTACATCCCTTGAAAATCAGTAACACTGTTCAGTGACTGAGATGTAGTTCAGCCCAAAAACTCTCCAGCAGAGCATGAGGTGACAGTTGTATAAACCTACACTAGAGTCATTGGTCGATGTGTAAAAAACTCAAAAGAGATACACAAACAAGTGTTGGGCCAAAGGCTTTTTTCAGTAGCTAATAGAAAAAATCACAGTGGCCAGTTCTTGAATTTTATAGGGGCTTATTCTCTGCATTATACTTTGAATAGTCAGAAACATGTGGAAGAAAATGCTTCTGTTGGGTTCCTGAGCTGACCACCATGCTGCTAAATCTAATGCATTCAGTTTCACTTTCGAAGTAAGTGAAGGTAAAGTCCCTCAGGGCATGAAACAAACACAGAAGCAACATTTTATTTTTAATAATGTCCAACACCCAGCCCAGCTTGCCACCTATTCTTCACAGCTGGAACACAGCTGGTCTAGAAGGAGTTGCAAGATTATTCTTAGGCTGATGTCAGAGAAACTGTCCCATTCACATGTCAAGGCGTGATCTGTGATTGCTGTCGGACACAATCTCATCCAGCACAATTCTGGGCAAGCCTGAAAGATAAGAGCATAGAGAATAAGCTAAACTTTTGTATGGTTGCTCTCTAATGTTTAGGGAAAAGCTGAGGCCAGCTCAATAATGCTCTCACTGTACACGTCACCAGCTCCCTAGGAGGTGGGATTTACATTAAGCTGTGATTTGAACCAATTCATATAAGCTGCTTGAAGCCAATTAGCACAATGTAATCACAGTAGTGGTGGCAGTACTCTACCTCCAGCAATGTGTGTTAACAGCTTGTTAAAGGGTTACAGGAAGGAAGGAAACCTTGGTTTAAATTTAGGTCAACTTCCTTCAACCTAGTACCTTGGGCTGTGCTTCTGCAGGGTGCAGTGCTGAGGTAAGCATTTGGCTGCTTTGATGTCCCTTATGTGCAGGCATTCACAGACAGAGGAGCTGCTCAAGAGAAAATAAAAGAAAACAAAAAAGTAATAATTTATTTGGATCTTTGCACAGGGTAAAGCTCGCATGGGGAACCAAATCCCTCAGGCTGTTGAGCTGCTCTTTGGTTAATGAAATGACTTTCCATTCCAAGGGTCCTTGCAATGATATCTTCAGCTGGATTAGGTGAAATTCCTCAGTGTGCTGCTTTTCTCACTTCTTACATGTAGCTGGTCCAAGGTGCTGTGTGACTACTCCAGCACATGGATAGGATCATAGAATCATAGAATATGAGGTCAGAAGGGACGTCAAGGATCAGCTGGTCCAATCTTTCTTGGAAAAATCATACTTTGTCCTAGAGAAAATGTCCCAGCACCCAGTCCAGCCGAATCTTAAGTGTCCAATGTTGGGGACATTATTCCAATTACCTCCCACCACTTCCCTGGGGAGATTATTCCAGTGTTGATGGTTCACATTGTGAAAATTTTCCTTTTTTGTCCAATCAGAATACAAGCTAGGAGTAGCTTGTACCCGTCACACCTCTTTTTTCCATTTTCCATGTCTCCATATTCTTTGTGGTGATCTGTCACTGTATATAAACTTATGCTACATTAACATGTCTCCTAGCTATTGTAGCCACATACAAAACACTGCCATATGTGGCCATTCCTGCCACTTACCTAAGAACGCATTGTCCAATTCTGCGTCCTGAAAGGATGGCATGGGGCTATTTGTTCCTATTTAGAAAACTGTGAACCAATGCCTGAATTTGATACCGTCTCCCTGAGTGCTTGTTTCCCTTGGTAACTGTTGCTCCATGCTAACTTCGGTATGGACAAATACAACTATCCAATGACAATGAGACCCAAACAGCCAAACAAAATGCAGTGACTTCCTCCCACCACCCAGATGAACTTTTTTTTTTTTTTTTTTTTTGCTTCATCTGTCCCTTTTCCTTCAATATTGATGTCATATTTACTGTTCTGCTGTGGACTCCATTCCTTCTGCTCCCAAATCTTCCTCCTCTTGTGAATCTCCAAGAACATACTTTAACTATAGCTCTGGTTTGTAAAATTGTACTTCTGTTCCAGAAAGCTTCACTTATTCTCCTTTAGCAATCTGTGCTAGTTAAAGAAATGTAGTCCCTATAGTCTAGGCACACAATTAACCCTGGTATCCCTAGGAACATATGGTTAGTATTCCCCTGCAGGAACCAAGAATAACTTAATTAGAAGTTCAGTTTAGACAGTGGCTGCTGAATAGTAACAATGTTCATTCTTCTATATGGTATTTCATACAAAGTATCTCCCAAAATAGTTTACAGAGCCAAAATATATCTATATATCCCAGAGGAAAAGAGAAATTAATAGGTTTAAATAATGATGAAAAGACATACTGAAATGAGGTTTAAAAATAGATGAACAAGCTGATGTGGAAAGAAACATGTGAAGAATATTTTCACATGGCAAAGACTGGAGAAAAAAGAGTTTAGGAAAATATACTTCCTGCTGTTGGAGCTCAAGCTTAAGAAAATGTGCATCAAATTTCAGCAAATATTTGTTCTAATACCTATCAATTAATTTAGTTCTATCTGTCTACTTCAGTATGAATTTTTCTTAATTATGAATGCCCTCCACATGTATTTGTTTATAAATGTTCTTGAAAAATGTTTTCACTGTCATAAAATGTTAAAGATTTGTCTTGAAAGACACATATTCATCCCACTTAACTTAGCAGACCAGAATATTACAAGCTGAGTCCCTATTCATCCTGAATTCCTTATACTGGAACAGTAAGGTAAATCTGGAGGCTGATTAAGGTCTTAGGCTAAATACCCCTTAAAGGAGATTAAAAAAATATTACTGTACAGGGAGGCTGAACGTTTACTATATAGGTACTTGAAGTTAAGTAGGTGAATCTACACAGAAATAGTCAAATATTTTCCTCAACAAATAGACTTTTCTTCTTACATTATATGACTAATTTAAATAAACTGTTATAGCTTAGACATTACACATTATGGAAATAATCACTGATAACCAAAGCACAGCTTCAGAGTGTTGGGCAAATTATATGTAGAAAATACAAATAGACAATAAAGAGGAACCTCCAAATACATGGTTAGACAAGGACTCTGTTTCTCATTGAGTATATTGGATTTTATGTGTCAATACTTTGTGCTGAATAGCATGTTAACTATAATCAATAATATAATGCATATTAATATACCTTTAAAGGTATATTGAATGTACTGAGTGTAAATTAAATCGTATACGTTATTAATGCATGTAAGATGTCTCACTATCCATTTACAGATATTCTGACAGCAGGAAAGGAGTTTAAACATATTGAACATCTTGCGAGGAGAGAAGGATTAAGAGACATGATAAAAACCCTGAGCACTTATGCCATCCTTTTCTCTTGCATTAGTGTCTGCCCAAATTCTGCACAGTGCACAAGAATGTGAGGAGCTGTGAAGGTAAGCCTAAAACACCAACCTCAGTGTTAGTTTACCTTCTGTAAAATATGGAACATGATGCTCTTTGTCAAACTCATTGAGAAACATGGGTGCCCCCTTGCTGCAAAGAGTAGATTTTACTGTCAGCCAGGTCATAAAACAGCAAATTTCTTTTGCGAAAACCCAATGACACTCAGCCAGCTAATCAGCAATTTGCCATGCTACTTCAATTTTTGATCTTCGTATCAAATGTTGTCCGTTTCACTTTGTCAAGACTTGAAAAAGTACTTGGGACACTCTGACATGTACCTGTCTGAAGAGGAAGACAGAATATCCTGATCTATGGTGCAGATCTGCAGTTATCTAATTTTCTAGGGAGACTATTACCAGTTAGTACCATTGAAAAATTATGAGCCAAGCACTCAGTAACTGTGACTTTGTCTTAAAAATCTGCTTTTTAACCTAAAAGGCCCTTTTTCCTTGGTTTATTTAGGTGGTGAGCTGGCACAGGTCCAAGTTCTTCTCCATACAGGGTTGAAAAAATTCAACCTGAAGATGAGATGCTTTACTCAGCATTTGATTTTAGGAATTTCATGGCATTGATAACACTCTTAAGATATCTGAATTTCATTAACTGCAATTCGACAAAAGGTATTAAATGTTACTGTAATTCACTATGATTTGATCTTGAGGCTTAAGGTAAAAAAGTCTTAAAACCTATATCCTTAGGATTAATGATGCACATTATTTGTTTTGAGAGCACTACGACAAAGCTAAATGCATGGGAATGCCTGAGACCAGGGGACTTTTCTGAAGACAGCTGTATGTCTAGTTGTCACTTAGGAATTTTACCCATCACAAGAGATCATTTGGCCAGTGGGGCTCAGTACTTGCCTAAGAAACCTTCAACGAAAGGTCCAGATGCCCCTAGGAAAAGAGAATTACTTATCATTATGAAATTTTGCTCAGCTCATTATTATCTTGCAACAGGCATTTAGAATCAAACCAGTAATACCTATCTTAAAAATCTAGCCAAAAATCCTGTGTTTGACAGTTGATTTTAGTGGACAAGAGACAGAAGACAGGAAAAGATTAGAAAAATGAGGCAACCTGAGTATTCTGGCAGCTTCCAGAAATCTGCCGTGCAGAATGTTCCTAACCCTGGGGTTTTACCTGTTGATTTTTTTGTTTAATAGAACTTTTCTTTATTGATTTGTCTAACTGCAGTACAAGCTATGCTGTCTTCCAAATGAACAGAATAAAAATGAAGCTTTCAACTTGTCTCAGCACACAAAGCAATAGCTCCAATTTCAAAAACATTATAATCCCAAAGAACTGCAAAACAACTGCAACAAGGGAGGAGTACTTTGAAGGAAAACTGCAAAAGATGCAGACGATGTGCTGCTGTCAGGTGTGTTGTCCCTCCTTTTTCTTGTATAGGCTCTGGCATCATGCATCACTATCCCAGTTGCTTAACAGACATGACCTCCAGTTGCAAAGAAAGGGAGAATATTGTGCACCATGGAAGATAAAAAACCATCTCTTTCTAGAGGGTAGAAAAGAGTGATAGCAACAAAGCTATCAAAAGAATTCCTAGACCCTATTTTTTTTTAATTTGTCTGTTTTGATAGAAATACATTGTTTAATAGAAATTATTTTATTTCCAGAGGTTAAAAATATATAAAAAGAAAATACTTTCAGTGGGATTTACTTATCACAGTACAGAGTTTTTGTGAAGATACTTATTCTGGAATTTGGCTGCCTTATTTTATGACCTCAGAACAGGCTTGCTCTGAAATAATTACCAGCATGTATCAACTGCTGTGTTATTTCTGCCTCGGTGTAATTTAAATTTTAAATTCTCTAACTTCAGTATCTGGCTAATGCATTAATTATGATATTTTACTGTTATAATAGGGCCTAAGTACAACAGATGAGATCAGACACTTGTACAAACATACTGGGAGAGCTCAAATGAGAAAAAGGTATTAGAAGAAGAAAACCTGGCCAACATTACAGCTAGGAGAAAAACATTACAGTAAGAGAAAAAAATGGAATCATATAGTCTCCACTAAGCCAACATACATAGGAAACAGCCTTTCCTACTCTGTATTGGGTTTTCAGTTTGGTTTTGGGTTTGGTTTTGTTTTGTCTGTTTGTTTGTTTGTTTTCTGATTGCCTGGCATTTTTAACTGTCTGAGTTTTACTAGGTCTAAAAAAAGCATTTGTGTCCTCATGTCCTCATGTACCTGTCTAGATGTACGTTGGGTGTCTAAGCTACCATCACAGTCAGAGGAGACCTGTGCAATATAATTTGTGCAGCCACTATACCTATGGTGAAAAACAGCTCACTACTTTAAGTGGGTTTCATCTCCCTCCCTAGGTTATACTGCATACATTAACTTGGTCTCCAGTGACTCTGGTGGGAATTTAGATCTTTACTGAATCCAGGCGCTAATTAAGGTGTCTTAATCTACAGCTGAATCCCATTATTTGGGCTCAGTTCATTTGTCTAAATATGAAGTCCTTTGAGATAGCTCAGCTTCACCTTTGCCTCCTGACCAGCTGAGGAGCCTGAGAGACATAAGTCTTGTATTTAAAATCTGCACGTCTGCTGTGAGTATCTCAAATACCCTTGTGTATCTGTCTCAGAAACCACTAGATATTTAACCAGATGATACAAACCCTAAATGCCCTTATATCATAGTGGAGAGCATCCTGGAGAAGGCTGTACATACATTGCTCCATGGTAATATGCCACAGAATATCAAAGCAGTGGGAAATGCAGAAGCTATAGTGTCAGAATAGGTTTATGTCAGAAGACTCAGCCATGGTATCACTTTCTGAGGTCACCATAACTTCCCCCATCCCTTTATCACTAAAACAACACCACAGAAAAAGGGGCAGAAAAAGTCTGGGAGCAGGTGATAAAGAAGGCCTGCGCAGCTTGCTTCGAAGTGTATCCACGTAGATCTCCCAAAGACTGGAACATGAAAAGGTCATATAATTCACATGGTGACTCCATTTGCATTATCACTGGGGTGTCAGGACAGGCTGTAAATAAACTAAACAACGCAACTTTGCAGTCTTTGCAAAGAAACCCACCTCCTTCACATCTATTTTAATGGTTTCTATTCCATTGCTTTCCTCCCCACCCCTTTCCGGGGATTGTTCTACCTAATAAATTTTATGTAGTCATAGCAATGTTTGCAATTTAAAAATTTAACAGATTTGAGCCACAGCTGCACTATCCTGGCAAGCCAGACCAGCTTCGGGTAACAAGATTTATTTTCCTTGTGTGCTGCCAAGTCAACCTGAAGACAATGTTAATAGAAAAGGTCACAGACTGATAAGCTGACATGTCTCTAATTCTTCAGGACAAATCCGTGGATGGTGAATTGAAATGCTACTCTGCAGCTCCTCAGGGGCAGAGGCATTAAAGTTAAATGTTACAGATGTGAAGGAATGGCAGCAAGCATGTTTGGTTTGCAAAAGAGCTTGTGGCTGTGGTGGTAGAAATGTAGCAGACACAAGCAGAATTTATTTTCTGGGCTAAAGAATATTTTAAGGACACACTGCAACCACCACCTCATAGGCAGATCAATCTGCCAGGGTGCAGTTGGTGATGTGGTAAGAAGGGCACAGTTTACAGGTAGAAGACAACACTTTAAAAGAAAATTCCAACTTCTCTGTTTATACTAACATATTCTTTGCAGTGTGTGGAGGAGAGGGAATAAAAGAAAACAAAAAGTTATTCTGCTTAGGACTTTTCATCTGTTCCAAATGTTCCAAAATTCACTATTTTGAAGGAAGTCTCCTTTTGCCCACAGTGGTGACATTGAACTTGGGCAGGGAAGGTCTCAGGAACAGAACAGTCCCCTCTAACATTTGAGGTTGAAAGAGCCCTTGGTGTTACCCACACTCTCCTAAACAATTTGCAGTTACAGTTTGCAACTTAAGACAAATCAGTGACCATTCCCAACAAGCATTTTAGATTTGTTTGGAGAGTAAAGGAGGTTACTCTCCTCTCTCTCTCTAGGAAGTAGACAGTCCTATTCCAGCTGGTCTCTATTTCAGTTAAACAAGTCTTAGGCTTGTTTAACTTCCTAGTTCAGATACAGAAAGCAACATATGGGCCACCCCTCTATCTTCAGTTTCCTCAACTGAATGAAGAGTTTGCAGCTAAACATTGCAGAAACAGCTAAAGAAATAATTTGGTCTTTCTCCATGGAGAATGAAGGAATGGGTAAGTTTTCCTTCTTATCCGATGAAGTTCCTGTGGAGATGTACAGAAATCTGATATATTCACCACTGTGGTGTCTTCTGCTTCAGGTGAAACACTGGTGGCTCAAGCTCAGTATATCCTTAGAGAATCATAGAATCATAAAATTATAGAATGGTTAGTGTTGGAAGGGAAGTTAGAGATCATCAAGTTCCAACTCCCCTGCCATGGGCAGGGACACCTCCACTAGAGCAGGTTGCTCAAAGTCCCATCCAGCCTGGCCTTAAACACTTCCAGGGACAGGGCATCCACGACTTCCATGGGCAACCTGTTCCAGTGCTTCACTATCCTCACAGTAAAGAATTTCTTCCTAATATCTAATCTAAATCTCCCTTCTTCCACTTTAAAACCATTACCCCTTGTCCTGTCACAGCACTGCCTGACTAAGAGTCCCTCTCTGGCTCTCTTGTTCCCTCTCCAGCCCTACTATGAAGGTGAAAATTCAGCATGAGCAAGAACAGCCCTGTCTTTTTGTCCATCGATTGAGCAGGTAAAGAAATGGGAACAGGTTAAAGAAATGTGAGATGTTATTACCAGAATGGCATGACTAATTCATGTGAACATGGAAGCAGCTAATGATACTTTGCTATTACGACTCAGGGGAGATTAACAAGATAAATTTGTCTTCTTTTTTTTTCCCCTTTTTTCTCCTCTGCTCTCAGTCTGAAAGACTGACACATTATAAACAGAGGATAATGAAATGGTTCTCCATTAATTATTTCCGTTGCTTTCATGCTAAGACGTCCTAGCAAAGATCAAGGTCCCACTGTGCTCCACGCTGTATGAACACATTGTAAGGGACAGACAGAGCTATGAAGAATTTGTAGTAATAGAATGCCCACGTGAAAAGAGAAATACATGTTAATATCTCATTTCCAACACCAGCTTTCAGGGGAATAATCTATCATTTTATATTTCTGGGCATTTGGGGAATTTGCACTCACCTTTATAAATACCAGCAGACTATTCAAATATTTGAGGACAACTGATACCATAGCACCTCCAAAACATTATGAATTAAGCTCAGCACTGATTCATGAGAATATTCATTGCTGTCAGCTTATTTTCTGGCTCTCCTTGGTCACTGTGGTGGCTGTTTACAATTTCCTTGTGCATGGGACTTTCTAGGGGTGGGCAAGAGGTGTGTCACTTGGCTCTGAAATAGGGATGTTTCAGGTAGAATTGTTTTTCTTCATCCCAAGCCTGTTATAACAGATTAACTAAGCAAGAGAGCTTAATTTATGGGAAGCAACTCATAACACATTCATCTCAGCTGGATGGCACAGCCTGTGCTGCTGCCATGCTTATGCAAAAGATTCAGAATTTAACAAGCATTAGATAAAAGCAAGCAAACAAACAAACATACAAACAAAAATCCAAAATACAGAGAGCAAAACCACAGAAAATGAATGATTCACCTAAAATGAGTGAAGGAACTACCAAGCTTTATGCCACTTGTTTTTCGTAATATTTATTTGTCACCATCTTTTGGGTGTCTGTTTTCTGTTTTGCATGAATCTTGATAGCTGCCATCTAGCCAAAGGCTTTTTGAATATCTGAGAAATACTCATGTTGTGGAGAGCAGCGTTCCAGTATTTACAGTGAAAACATCAAAGCCCTAAACAATAAAAAGGAAAAAACCCACTACAGTCTAAGAGTCATTTCAGAAGAAATTTTATAACTATCCATTTACATTATGAAGTATTTAGACGAAATTCTGTTTGGATGTAGACACACAGAGTAAACAAATAGGATTACTATGAATTTTCAGGAGTGTATCAGACCAAAATCTCACCCCAAGCTTTCAGTTGCAAGGGTAAATTAAAAAAGAATGTAATACTTATGCTGTGGTATAGATCAGTCCTTCTAGAGTTAATTTTTCTGCATCTTTATACCTGATGTGTGGTAGCTGTTGAACAGAATAGTCAGAACTTCGAATAACAGTAATAACCAAAAAATATTGTTTGCATGTGATTCTTTGATTTTCAAATGCAGGAGCTTCAAATCATAATGTACTTATCAGTCTATTACCTGTTCTGCTATCGCAGGACATTTGCCAGCATCTTTAATGGACACGTATTCGTGCAGCACTATGATGTTCTGCACTCGGTATTATAAGACCTTTTTTGGCTTCAAGAGACACCATTATGCACACAAAGAAAACTTGAGTGCTGCTGTTCAGTTTGTTTTCTTCATTTTTTCTCAGTTTGTGTCTATAATTGGCAGGAAAGGTAAAAACTTTTTGTGGGCAGCTACTTTCTTAATAAAAAAAATAAAAAAATTAAATGATGTGGTCATCAGCTGAAGCTATGACTCAGTTCCCATTGCCACACTAATGTTAGTAATTTCCTATACCCATTTATTAATTACACTTGCCATGTTTTATCAAGAAGGCATTCACTTTTGCTTTATACCCAGAAAAAAAGGAAGTGTTTCAGTGAGTTAGAAAAGGTTCAATTTGGTATAGGTCACCGCATATGTGTATGAAAGAGAGCAGGGGTTGGTCTTTTCTGAAATCTTGCTGTAGTTGCAGCCTACCATTGTTTTAAACTGCCAAGAATAAAAACTCTTAGTACTGTATAAACAAGAAAGCACAGACAACGAAATGTCTCTATGGTAAAACCCATGTAAATAGCTGACTGATTTATCTATATTCATTCAACTGCATGCTTTACAGCTGAATTGTATGCTAGCTCGCTAATTTACAGCTAACAGTCCTTAATTTTACGCAAGAAGTGTAGACCACACTGTGAGAAAGAGCTAATGATATCTTAAACAGAACATAAGCATTATTAACAATTCATACTTACTTCTTAGGTTCATATGCAAGTCAAATGGTACATACAAGCACAAACCCCCATTGTGAGCTGTTTTCCTGGTTTGAGGTAAACCAAAACCGATTTTCTGTTCAGCGGTTTTAATTTTCAGTGAAGTCTCTTCTGACTGACTGACCTCTTTGAAATTAATGGCCTATTTTTAAGACTGTAGTCCATGGCCAGAGCGATACAACATGATTGTTTCTAACTAATGCCAAAGACTGGTATGCAGAGAAGGTCCTGCTTCTGCTTATTGCTATAACAACTAAGATCATCTAACTTTGTTTTGCTACACTGGAGGGTTGGAAGCGGAAAAGAATAAAGGGATCACACCTGTGGGGAGGAGCAGTCAGGGCAGGTGTCCCCAAACTGACCAACAGCGTATTCCACCCCACCTGCACCATGGTCAGGGGAAAAGCTGAGGGATCAAAGGGGTCAGTCTCTGTCTTCACTGGCTGGTGTCCAAGGAGGACTCTGTCTGTTCATTTGCCTTTAATCCCAATACAAGTGTTCTTGAATCCAGAATTGGAATCCAGTCCGCCACTGAGTCCAGCCTGGAACTTTCCCAGTGTCCACCAGTGACTTGGTTGACATCCTGCAATCTCAGTATGGTTCTGTATATATTGTATATATTTCATTATTTTCTTTTTTTATTATTTTATTAACATTTTCGTTAAAGTATAGAATCACAGGATCATAGAATCATAAAGAGTTTTGTTTCTGTTTTAATCTTGTAAATCCCTCTCCCTCCTCTCCTTGATGAGAGAGCATCTTCAGTTTGTTTCAGTGCTGAGTCTGGCACAAACTATGACAGCTGTACAGAAAGAAAAGAGTTGACAATTCGGTGCTAAAGTGTCCTTGCAGATTAGACTTTGCAACCAACTTTCAGGCTTTTTCAGCCACTTTTTGTAAACTGATTAACAGTATTTGTTTTACGTGTCACAGTTTCTTATTGAATATGAACTGGTTGTTGCTTTGTTTTGACTAAAATCATAAAGAGTTCCTCTGGGACTATTTTCTCTGTGCTGTTTAATATCTATCTTAATAAAAATATATACATATTTAAAATTACTAGTTGAGTTTGCAGCTGACAAAATGGAAAAGAAGTGGATGAATTGCAGAGAACAGAAAGGACACAGCATTCCTATGGATAACCTGGGAAAAAGTTGTGGTTTACTGAGTTAAAACATGGAGGTACCTATTTAGAAAATAAAATCGTAAACTACATTTGCTGGTTGGAAGAATTTCCCTATTGATTCTAAGCAACATTCAGGACTGTACTGAATCATCAGATGATAAGGAACTTCAGAGTGTCATTTAGGACTATGTCATTAGATTAGAGAATATTATGAAACAAACCTAGGCATGTCCCAGACTTTCTGTGTTTGGTGCTGGTACTTGCTTGGCAATGGTATATTGTGTCCCGTTGCCAGAATCATTTACCAGCATCTGAGTTATTCTTCTTTTAATGGCTTATTTTATATCAGTGAGACTGAAGTAAGGGCTAACGAGCATGGATGAATCTGAACCTTTTGCTTTTGAAAAAAACCCTGATGCTTTAATGATCTCAGACTGTATGCTGCATCAGCATGAAACACAAGCCTAGCAAAAGTTTGTACACATTGCCCTTATATATATTTACTGATGGACTTTATAAGCTTGGTAAACTGTGACTCTGACAGCATCCCTGGTGGACACCATTCCTTTCCCGCATTCAAGCAACCATTCAGGCTTTGCCATTTTTTAAAGCTGAATTAGGAAATTCAAAATTACACTGGTGGCTTTACAGACAAGCTATTCCCTAACATGTATGCTACAGTGATTGCTGGTTCAAGAGGATAATTCCCTATTAGAGTGACCAATGAAGCCATAGCTATCTAAAATAAGAGGGAAAACTCAGGGTTTGGGTTTGTTTTTTGGGGGGATTTGATTGATTTTTTTCTTTACTATTTTACTAGCACGTTCACTTTCAATGAAAGTAATCAATACACACAGAACGTGCACAAGAAAGGACTTGTGCAGGCATAAAACAGGATGGGACTGTCTATTGTTGAGTTTTTTCCCTCTCATTGTCAGCTTCCACAGAAATTGCAGCAAAAGGAAAGATCAAGATGGTGTTCAGGTGGAACAGCACATATATGAGCTTCTCAGTCAGTAAACTAAATATCCAGGATATCTTGAAATAGTCTGATCACTGATCGCCAACATAAGAAATAGAATTTGTTTTCTGCTTTCCACCTCTTTTATCCATTGCTGACTTGATGGTGATACTGAGCCCACGCACTGCTGGTTGTAGGGGCTCTAGGGGATTTAGCCTTGCAAATCCTGCTGCTACTGGAATCCCTAAATTGAACACTGAGTTTAGGAAACACCTCCCAAGTGCCAGAAGTGTATTACAGCACTCCTACTGGGGGGCCTGTAAACAATGGCAAAGAAATTTCATCTGAACCGTAGGCTTAATTTCTACTTTTTCAACAGAAATGCGTAACAGTGTTGTGATCATCATTCACCTTCCAAACATACATATGCTAATTATTAGGTGCATAAATGCTGCCAGCTGAAAATGGATGGAGATTTTTGTTATTTTTCTTATATGTAAGACTGCAAACTGCTGCCTTGTGAGGTTGCAGTGAGTGTCACAGGAAGCCATTGCAGAAATAGCAGGCATGAAGCTATACAAAGCCCGAGGCACCAATTTCTCTTTAATCCCATTCTTATGATGTGGTCATGAACCCTTGAAGTGACCTCCCAATGGCCTGGGGCTGTTGTCCAGACAAGTGAGGGATACCTGTACTCTGATTTGGCCAGCCTTATTTCCTCAAGAATGATGGTGTCTCTAAAAGCTGAAAACAAATTATGTCTCATTTGTTCTGCAAGATCATGCTGGCAACCACCTTTCACACCCCCTCTGTCTCTGTAAGCTATATATATGTCAACTGAGATTTATAGGCACTGAATAAAGACATATATGCATTTCTCTCTCTCTATATATATAGATATATATACACCCAGAGCAAGAACAGGAGCTAATATCTGTCCCTCAACCGACAGGCAGAGCCCTCAAAGAGCTGAGTTTCTTTTACTGTTGCATGGAGGGACTAATTTAACACTAATGAGAGATAAGGATATCAGCAAGTGTCTTGGCACAACCACTGCTGGAAACCGTTTCTGCACTGTTTCAAGCTTTTCTCATTGACAGGCTGCCGAGGTTTGGCTTGTGAGATTCAACATGAGATCACTGATTGTATGGGTTCAGTGGCTGATGATAAATCATCTCTATCTTGAGTCTGGAAAATGGGTGTCTGAGCAACTCTTTTCAAGCTCGTGTTGGCACACAGGGGAGACATTCAGGATGTAGCTGGATGTGGACAGATTTACACAGGAACATCCTTAACACTAGGCAGTAATGTCCACTAATGGTTTGCGGGCAACATTTTATTATAAATGGCAAATCATTATTGCCTCCTTTGGTATTCGATGTAATAACATTTATCATGTTGAGTTATTTTGGTGTTCATGGGGACGTCAGATGTAATTCCATAGGAATTACTGTTAGAATGAATACCCACTAAATTACAATGGAATTAATATGAAATTAGATATTACGGTAACATTATTACCAAAAGAGGTCATCATGATTGATGTGCTGTTCAAATGAGGATACCAAAAGGAATTACAGTCAGACCTAATTAATCCAAATCAGTTTGCAGACTCCATTTTTATGCAGATTACAACACATTTTCAAATTGATAAGTCGGCCAGAAGTACTACTAAGGAGAAGCGGGCCACTGCCAAATATTCCAAAAAGCTTCACTTCTGTCCAATGTGAAATGGGATATTTAAGAAACCAAATTACTCCTAACAGTAAATCAATAAGTGAAAAATAATAATGATTTTATCCTTGATTTAGGTGATGGAGATTATTTTGTGACTTTTAATTTCATGGTGTAGGAGGAAACATTGTTATTCTGTTATCTCTTCTGGAAGAAACACAATTTGCCTGCTTTCCTATGAGCTGTAATCCAGGAAGTCTCTTCCAGTCCTGTGTTGCCAAGTTGGACACAGACCTCCAAAGATACTCTTTTAACTCCTGTTTCACTTCAGAGAAAGCGTGGCACCTAACCATTTTACACCTAACTCTGTTTGGACTCACTTCTTTGCTCCTCAAATGCCACAGCAGTCAACATGATTTTTGTTTACCAGGTGCCAATAGCACAACACCCTGTGACGGTGTCCAGCGGCTGGATGAAAGAAACCCTCTCTCTGAATGAAGCTAGTGTTGTACGCCAGCTTCACAACTTGACAACTGTCTTCACAAGTGCAACGGGTAACACGCTTGGTCCCAGTTGCACTTATTCCACGGTTGCCATCACAAGGTCCTTACAAGAAACAGATTAGAAGCAGAAAGGCTGACATAAATATTAGAATTATTGCTCCACAGGTTGTTCTGACTATTTTCCTTAACCAAAAAAGAAAAAAGAAAGAAAGAAAAAAAAAAGGATTAAAAAAATATTAGTCCCATAAATACCCCTGAATATGGACTTTTAAAATATTTGGCATGCACCATTTCCTGCCTTCCACTGATTTGGGATGGGACTTTTACTATTGTGGTTTCCACTTAAAAGGTTTAGGTGGTTTCTTTATCTAAACTTTCTTTCCTTGGAAAGTTATTAAATACAATTACAGGAGAGAAACTTAATGTTTTAAGGGCACAAATAATAATATGCATTATAACCCTATCAGAAAACAAGTATAAACAATTGTTCCATGAAGAAACTCTATATAAATAAAAGCTATAAGAGGGAAAAAAAAAAAAAGAAAAAAAAGGATTTAACCACAGCTTTTCATGCAGACAAATGACTCCTTTGAGCAAGGATTTGTGGCATGGAGATGAAAGAAAATGCATATACTGCAAAATATACAGATGGTAGAAGACATTTTTAAGCTCCAATTACACCAGGTGTTTTATGCTTTGATTATCTTTATCTGTCCAGCCACTGAATTAGGGGTTAATTACTGAGAGTAAATAGGCACTTTTAGACAAAGTGCCCTATCATTGCTTTTTCAGCTGATCAGCACTGTAGCAGGAAGAAAAATTGAGTGGCTCGGATTGCAAGAGACTGCAATATTCCCTGGTGTTTGTTAAGGATTCAGTTGCTTTGTGAAACCACAGGTCTTAAACTGAGATAAGTGAGGAAATTCAGTTCTACGACTCTATGTGGCTAAAGCCAGTTTCCAGGACAAACAACTGCGTAAAGGGCTGGAAATCCCTAACAGGCAGCAGCAAGTCTCAGTAACCCATAGTCTAAGTGGCCACAGATAGGCTATTTCTTTCCTCTCCTTCTGTATCTGGTGTATTCTGGATAGAACTCCTTTTTGGGACTTGCTCTATTGCTAAGATGGGTCCTGTTTTTTGGTTTTTGTTTGTTTGTTTGCTTTGGGTTTGTTGTTTTTGTTTCTTTCTTTTGTTTTGTTTGGGGATTATTTAGCGTTTGTTTGTTTTTTCATTTGGGGGTTATGTTTTTTCAAGCAGGGTTTCTAGCTCCATTTTTCCTTCATTTGCTTCCTTCATTTCTGGGTTTTTCTTATGAAGAAAAAAAATCCTACATTGGTAGACTTGAAGTTAAACACCCATGATCTGACCTTGAAGAAAACAGCAGTGCAACCCTTTATGCTTATTAACATTACTAAAATGAGAGTTCTATCTATCATAGAATCATAAAATAGTTTATGTTGGAAGGGAACTTGAAGTTCATTGAGTCCAACCATTAACCTAACACTGCCAAGTCCACCACTAAACCATTTTTCTAAGCATCACATCTACCCATCTTTTAAATACCTCCAAGGATGGTGGTTTGGCCACTCCCCTGGGCAACCTGTTCCAATGCTTGATAATCCTTTCTGTGAAGAATTTTTTTTTCCTAATATCCATCCTAAATCTCCCCTGGTGCAATTCAGCTTTTCAGCTTTATAGAAAGCTGAATTATATTCTGAACCAATGTACGGATTGACTTTCCTCTGACCAGAGGATGTGTGGGTGGATATACATTCGTGTAGGCACTGCTTGACTGCAGCTATTCCGCCTCTGCTCTATGCTGACTTCCCCATAGTGTGGTAACACGTAGGAACCTCTTGAAATGGAGAGCAGAAGGACATCCAGGTTTGCTGACCAAGCGCAGTGTTCCCTCAGCTCATCTTTCCTTTCTCTCTTTCCAAAATACTTTAGAAGAAGTGGTTAATTCACCTTTATCTCATCCTTGTTTAAATGTTTTCTTACATTTTGTATCACATGTAATATATAACTACAGTAGTACAGACATATTATTTATAAATAAATACATCTATGTTGGCAATGAGTGCTCAAAAGTTTTTACTGATAGAGGTACACAATCAAAAGAGATTAGAGACCACTTTTCTAGACTATCTTGAATGGTTCTGGCTGCCTATGTTTAGGCAGTTTAATGATTTCACTGAAATTAATGAGAAATTAACCATCTAGCTCATACATAAGCATGTGAATTTAGATGTTTGAACTCTGCAGATTACTCTCACATCATATTTTTGGATAGTTAACAACAAGAGCCTGACAATTTCTTAATACGTGTAGTCATTATGTGACATTATGTGACACATTATGTGACATTATGTGACATTACGTGACAAATACACAGTCACCTGTGTTTTGTGAGAGGCTAGTAGCAGATATACTGCTTCCTTTCCTTCACAGAAAAGTGTTGTAGGGATTTTTACAAGTATGAGAAATCAGTAGGGCACTGTTGAAAGAGATCTTGAAATGTTTATAATCTGATTTTCATTTGCATTTATCATACTTTATATCATTTATGGCAAACAGAATATCTTTATTGTATCACTATGAGATGTCTGCAAAATACCTTTTATGTAAATGAGAATACGGTCCTTGAATTATATACAGAATTATGAAACCACTGAGTGTAATAAACGTATTAAACTCCAACTGTAAAATGTTTTTGGTTCATTTAAAACTGTTATAGTTCAGTACATGTATATAATGTTCTTCACATTCATTAGCTGTTTACTCCAAGCAGAAACATTCTCAGTTTCATGTGTAGTTTAAGATATACTTTTTTAATAATAAAAATAAGGTTTCAATACAGTAAAGAAGAATGATATTAATTTTAAGTGTGTGTGAAGAGTGTTTTAAAAAGGATAAAATAGCCTATTGAATACAAAAAAGTTTATTTTGCTGCCAAGTTCGCTATATTACAAATGTGCTCACTTTTATTTTAATTAGTAAATTCTCTTAAATTTCTACAGAAATCCATTCTTTTTGGCCTCACTAAATTATTCAGCCATTTTTAGGAACAGTTTGTAGATTATGTTATAATGGCTTATATAAGGGAAAAATAAGGCATAATTGGTATGAAAGTTATATTCCTCAATTCAATAATTTTGCACTTTGAAATTAATTTATTTGAAATTTAGCAAATGAAATCCAGCTGTATATTGCTTCCTACAAAAATAAATAAATAAATTATTAGAAGCAATGCTACCGCTCCCAAGACTATTTAAGGCCAAGGATGCCCTATTTTTAAGCATTTATCATTCTGCTCTTTGATCACCTCTCTGGATCATAGCAGAGGTTGGTAACTTATTTGCAGACATTTAGTGTGTAGGAAAAGCAAAAAGGAAGGCATTATTCTGCGCCCTCTGACTTATGCAAATTCTTGTCTCACAGCAGACGGGATGCATGCCCCAAAGTTTGTCAATAAAATGAAAGGAGAGAGATAAAAATTCTTATAGGTCATGCTTTTGTATTTATCAGCAAAGCAGAGTTTCATTCTTATTCACAACAAATCCTCTATAGAGTAAAGAAAAAAAAATAATTCTTCTGAACTTCTCTGCCAATTCAAAAGGATCCATAATACATGGAACAAACACAAACTGGATTATCACTTCCCAGTTTAGTATTTACTGGTCAGATCCACAAGAACTGAAAGACAGAAAACACTTTTCTACAAATAAAAGATCAAAGTATTACTTTAATTTGCTCCCAGGTTACATGTGTGTGTATATATATATTTATTTTTTATGTATATATATATATAAAATATATGAAAGCAAATTCATGTTTTAAAAGTGGTAACGGCTCTAAGATCTTGAACCCTATGTAAAGTACAGGTAGCAGAAGTCATTAATGTCCCAAAAGCAGCAATCAGGATTTGCTCTTACAATATTATGAGCCAACAAATGGTTCTTAGAGAAAAGAATGTCAGTGGGGGTTGTTCCCACAGGTAAATTATAAGGTCACCTGTTCCTCCTTCTTTCCTTCCTTCCACAGGCGAGGTACACACGTTGGCTTGTGCATGGAGGAAACAGTTCTGATGTGCCCAACAGACATAAAGGAATAAGTAAAATATACTGGGTTGGTTTACTTTTTTTTTTTTTTCCTTTCTTGGGATACCCAGATGATCCCTGTTTCCTGGGGCTGTTTGAGCCAAGCTATGTCATCAGATTGCTGGTGTACCTGACTGGATGGAGATCAGTGGCAGGACAGAAGTATCTCTAAGTCAAAACAGGGTGGACATAGCGGTTTTTCATTCACTTTTGGCCTGTGGTGAACTTCATGCTCCACACCTAGACCGTGTTAGGTATCCATACTACTTTTACTGGAGCCAGAAAGGAGATTCTGTGCTTTCCCTAGCATAGGTGGGCTGTACAATCAGCTGCCAAATCTGGCAGCACAATATGCTTAACCCTGAAAGTGTTGAGTTGTTTTTTTGTGAGTTTTTGTTGTGATTTTCTGGCTTTTTTTAATGAACGTATATTTCAGTTAAGTCCGAATCTTTTAATTTCAATAAAAAAGATGACTTGCATACCTCACCTTTCTCAAAAATGCAAAAAAAATATAAATTTGCAGCTATTTCTGGAAATGCTTAGTCTAAATGTCATTTCTACAAGAACTGTAGAAAATTTTTATTTTATTACATTTCCACATAATGGCATTTAAAAAAAAATAAAATTGTGATATTACTTTTAATTTATAAGATAGTTGAAAGTCTCTCAAGTACTTATGTTTTGAGCCACAAGTGAAGTAAATTAGAATGAAAAAGCTTCAGAATTTTTCATTAAAAATTTTTATTTGGGGCTCTTTCTTCCTGTGCTTAGTCCACCTGTAATACTAGACTGTTGCCATTTGAAACATGGACAGAAGAACTGCAAGGCCTCCTTAGGTTATTTAGAATAAGTTTGAAATAAGACTGTCAAAATAAACAGACGCTGTTGCACATCAAAAGCTTAGAGCAAAACCAATGATTTTCTGTACCATTTCACCAGATAATAGGCTTGACTCAAAAAACTTGCAAAATTGGCTTCATTCCCACTTATCTGGAACCAGATATTTGAATAAAAAGACCAGTTTTACCAGTTAAGTATCCCTCTAGCCTGCTGACATAGAGAATGGAGCCCAGCCTTTACTAGCCGCAATAAAACTGGTTATTGAAATTAAACAAAACTTTCCTGAATGTTCTAATTCTGCCCCTAACACCCATCTGATCCCTTTCCATATTTCAGAAAAGATAAAAAAAAAGAAACCAGCTTTCTGTTCCAGTGGTCAGGAACAAAGGATGCAAGACAAATGTCTGTGTAAGGGAAGACAATTTTAGAACCTTAGCAGTACACATGCATAAATCATAAATATGCATATATATATACTGGGGATGCATGCCCAGAAAAATTGTGGGTGCCCTATTCCTGGAGATGTTCAAGGTGAAGTTGGATGGGGCTTTGAGTAACCTGTTCTGGTTGGAGGTGTCCCTGCCCATGGCAGGGATGTTGGAACTGGATGGCCTTAAAGGTCACTTCCAACTATAACCATTCTATGCTTCTGTGATTCTGATAAAGTTCCTATCTTGGTATGGGATGTAACTTTTCTTTATGTCCATGCGTGCATTTTATGTGTGAATGCTGGTAGCAAATACTGTTTATGGTAATTGATGTATGCATTGGAAATGATGATGTGTGCATCTTTCCACTGATGTAGAAAGAGCAAGTGCTTTGCACACCTGCATGATGGTGAATAGTCAGATGTATGTAAAGAGCTCATAAATTTTACTGGGAGCTGTGGTGAGAAAAATGCATCTCCATTTTGGTATTTGAAGCCTAGCTTCAGTTATCAGGGGGAAAAAAGTCAAATACTGTGTGACTGAATCATTTAGGCTCACAGTGTTTCAATCTGGAGCATAGCTTTGAAATACGTGTTTAAAATTTGAACAGAACATGTTGTTTAGCCTGTAATGAACTTTTCTCATTAAAATATTCATTTCACTGGTGAAATTTCTTTTACTTCTCAGTTCCTCATGTTATCTCCCTGGGTAAAGCATCAATTAACTCAGATGTGTAAAGTTCTCAATAGCTTCCCCGAAGACCAACAAAGGGGCTGAAATACCATAGAGATTTCTTAAATGTCACAGGTTTTGACTAGGACCATTTTATTGAGCACCGGGTCTAAGAAATACAGTTCCCACAAATGTCCCCCATCACAACCCATAGCAGAACAGGATAGACAGAATCACAGACAAAGGTAAATGTCTCTTAGTGAAACTGAAAAGCTCTAAGAAGAGAACATGGAGTTACCAAAAGACCTGCATGACTGAATAAATTTCCACTTGGAAGTCAAAGGGCAGGTGCTTTCAAACCCAGATACATGAATTTGAATATTGATTCAGCTTAAATGAGAACAATACCTGATTAAATTAATTTCAATCTTTGCATTTATTTTGGCTTTGCCGTTACTGAAACAGGAAAGAAGTGCTGATAAGAGAATTCTGCTCTGTGCTATTTATGTCCTTACTAAAGATTTTACAGGAACTTTTCTGGAGGTCTCCAGCTGACTTTGCAGATCTTGGTGTTTGGAGATGACTTCTAAAGGGCCATGCATATTTTCGACCCAATATCCAATGAGGTTGAGTTGCTGAACATATTGAGTGTTTACCCATTATGAGCGGAAGTGCTCTGGAAGCAGATTTCAAACTGATATATAGAACAGAAGGCGAGACTAAAAATCAAAACCAATCTGCTTAAAAATTATAATTAATATAGAGAGACTGAAGAGCCTCCATTATTTCTGTTGCATTAAACAGCTTTCCTGAATCCAATTGTTTTTATAAGGAAAAGGATAGAAGTGAATTCACAGGACAAGAAAGACTTTTTTTTCCAACTCTATATATCTTCTTTACACGTATTAAGGGACATGCAAATCTTTTTAGAATTTATTGTGGTGTAATTAAAAGTAGTCAGAAAATTCACTTTCTCTCATGGAATATACTGATTTTATTAGAGAGAGGAAACAAATATATTCACCAAAAAAGAAAACATTTTGTATTTATGGCCATGGTGCCATGAGAATTTGAGTATCTCATGCTTTTCTTCTCTTCCTCCACTAAGATTTGATCTGAATTTTTCCCCCCCTCAAAGTGAGGAAGATATTGCATGTGACAAGACCTCTTCTGATTACTATATTGTTTGGCTGCGGGACATACGAAATAGACTACATTAGGATCATGAAGCTCCTGAACTTTAGCTGCATGTAGCCATAGAGTATCATTTCCAAATATAATATTTCTCAGGGGTGGCAAAATACACTCCACCTTGCTATAATGAAAATTTGTCCAAATGTGTCCAGATCTTTTACAGCTGTACATTTCTATGATTTTATTTCTCTGAGGTTTTCCAGAAAAACCCAGACATATTAACCTCAAAAAAAAATTCCCCATGCTTTTTGAATAAAAAAATAAAAGGGGAAAAAAAGAGGACGATCAGGCATTTTATAGTGGAAAAAAACCCAAACCAAATCAAACAAAAAACAAACCCATAAAACTTTATTTTCCAACTACAAATTTTCACATTAAAAAATGACATCATTTGTCTATGACTAATTCCAGTCCCAATGCAAAAAAACCTTGGTGGAACCTACAGACCAGATGATACAAAGAAAACTCAAAGAGGAAAGGAATATCTAGCAGTAAAAAAATCAGACAACATTTTTCTGGCCCTGTAGTCCAGTGCTGGAAAATTCATGATCATCTTTTCTGAAAGTGAGTCTTGCAAATTGCTTCAGTTCTGGTTTTGTTTTCTGTGCTTTCCTGATAGTCTTTAAATTATATACCAACAATAACGTAGCAATTGTGAAAGTGCAGATATGTATACATATAATTGCACATGTATATATACATATTTATAGGTTTATTTATATATATTATAAAGATATAATTTCATGTGTGTTTGTATTTGTATACATTTACATATGTATATATAAAGTCTTATGTGATCTACTGTGAGAAAGTAGAGGTGCTCCAGAGGTCAGAAGTTTTTCTTGTGGAGAATAGTTGGCTCATCTTTTTTTGAATGCATAAGATTTTTTTTTGCTTTATGGGTAATGATTCTAATCCTTGTCTTCCACATTACTGTTATTCACCCTATTTCCCCAGACACATTTAGTTAAGTGGCTATCAGCAGCAGACGATTAACGTAAGGGGACAAGGGGATGAGTCAAAACATAAATCAGACAATAATGCTGTCTTCAGCAGAGAAGAGAGTATCGACCAGCATGACAGCTTCAGCAAACTAATTATCAAAACAACATTCCAATGTAACTGTGAAAAAAGCAATATCTTTTTTCCCCCCTTGCTACTTTAGTTAATGGCCATATATTAAAAGAACATGGATAGGACAAAAATAATAATAGCAATAATCCCAAGTATGAAAGCAAACCAAACAATAACTCTGTTTCACTGACATGGTTCTCCTTGTTTATAGCTTCCATCTGCTGTAAGCAAGTGGTGCAAGGTGCTGCAATTGCTTCCACAGCCTTTTAATTCCCCTACATCTTCCTTCTGTCCACATTCCTCACATTTTTATTTTACTTTTACTTTTTTTTTTGGTAGCTTCTGAGAAACTGTTTTATGCAATTACAATAGATTTATTTGCCTATCATTCCTTCAGGTAAGAAATTTTTAATGCGTTGCCTCATTACAACTAAATATTCCAAAGTAGGAAGAGGGGCACAGAAGGGTGTATTTATATTTGTTTCAAGAGAAGAAATGGCCAGATAGAAAAGATCGTGCTGGTGCTCTCCCATATTTGAAAAATTCCAATTCTGAGAGTTCCAGCTCTGAGAAATGGCAGAAAAATTTGGGACAGTATAATAAGGTCTGGATTCATTACTGCCTCCTTACTAGTTTTTTCCAACAGTAACGATACTCCCTCAGCTCTGAGATAAGTGGATCAATGCCTGCCTCTCCTTGTTAGCCTGCTATATAGATGAGAACTAAATGGCATGTAATATATGAATGTAGATGTAGATACCCAGCGCAGATCCAGTTCCAGAACAGGAGGTCAGTTCAGCAATAGAACTGGGTCATGGTGCCCAGTCCTAATACATAGGAGACCTTGTCGCATCTGAAACACAGCATTAAAGCTGTGAGGAAACTCTCAGCTATACTTGGCTATAACTGGTTTACATCAGAATATTCAATTCAGTGTTCTGTATTAGAGACTTTGTAAAGGGCCTGAATATGATTTACTTCTCATTCAAATATATAAGTCAAGCAATTAGGATTTCTCATGGAGTTTAACTTGGATCAGTGGAGGAACATTAAAACTTAAAAGTACATAAATAAAATACTTTTGTGTGTGTTTCTTAAAGACTGATGGGCATGGGGCTGAATTTGAAATGAAGGTTTTGGTTTAGGGAAGACTTACAAGTACTCTTTCTGACGGTAACAGGAGCATGAAACATAGAATCTTTTGGGTTGGAAGGTACCTTACAAATCTACGAGTTCCAACCCCCTGCCACGGGCAGGGACACCTCCCACCAGACCAGGTTGCTCAAAGCCCCATCCAGTCTGTCCTTGAACACCTCCAGGGATGGGGCATGCATGACTTCCCTGGCCAACCTGTTCCAGTGTCTCAGCACCCTCACTGTAAAGAATTTCTTTCTGGTGTCTAATCTAAATCTCCCCTCTTCCA
>JAOTQQ010000019.1:5799241-5815877 GCA_026546715.1 Gallinago undulata | reverse complement strand
TAAACAGTCCCTCTCCGGCTCCTCTGTAGGCTCCCTTCAGATATTGATAGGCTATTATAAGGTCTCCATGGAGCCTTCTCTTCTCAAGGTTGAACATTCCCAGGTGTCTCAGCCTGTCTTCATAGGAGAAATGCTCCATCCTTCTGATCATCCTTGTGGCCCTCCACTGGACCCGTTCCAACAGGTCCATGTCCTTCCTGCAACAGGTCCACGTCCTTCCATGTCTATGACCCCTTTGGTTAGCAAGGTTTAGCACACAACAGAAGTATATTCACAGTTTGGCTGTGTACTAGTTTTTACTTTAGACATGGGATCTTCTTGGGCTCTGTAATATTGCATGGGATTATCTGCAAAGAACACAAAAGATATATCATATTTAATGGCACTGGGCCCCTGAGGATCTTGGAATTCAGTACTACCTAAACTGAAATCATTATTCATGCTAGTACTTATTACTCTGAATAATATCAAATGGGAATACTTGTCTTCACAGTGAATATTTCCATCTTCTAAGCAAAATACATGATAATTAGAATTGGTTCTGTTAAATATAGCTACTCTAGCAAGAATTCTGATGGCTTAAGTTAGACAACTTCAATCCTCGTGTGAATTTTTATCAGAAGTTTCATTGTCATGTTATCCCTGAATCTGCCTTTAAGCAGACAATTTCTTTTTTTACAGAGTAAAATGTTGCAAGTAATAGTTAGCATACAGATGAAAAAGAGTGTCTAGATTTGTTCGCAAAATTTAGGACACTTTATATTCTCAAGTCACAGTTCTAATGTTCATAAGCTGACAACTGACACAGTCCAAAGCTGGAAGAAATAATGACATGTAAGGAAGCGGCTGAAGACATGAAGCCTCAGAATGCAAATGCTCCTGCATTTGAATTCTTTTTTATGAGAAACACTATTTTTATGACACAGGCAAAAATGTTGTCTTTCAAGCAAGCTAAAAATCTCTGCTAGAAATATAATGGCCAGTTTATCAATTAGTGTAAGCTGGTGTAGCTCCACAGATATTAACAGAATTTAGCCAGTTTATATGAGTTGAAAATCTTTTCCTAAAACTAAATACGTTCTATTACTGTTCAGGACAAAGGAATAACTGCATCTCCTTTTAAATACATTTATTATAGTTTTCTAATCACATACCAAATTTAACATACCAATTTTCAGTCACAGCTGAATATAGCATCCACTCCCACATTTCAAACTATAACGCTGTATTAACATGTTTTTTTAATTCAGATTCTAAAAATTACATTATTTCAAGACTTAAAAACCCCCCAAACTTATTAATGTCCTCCTAAATTATTCCAGTTCAGTAATCAAGTAAAGATGGCTTGTATCCGTTTGCATCAAAGCACTGGATTAACACTCTCATAATTTCTTCCCGCGAAATGTTTCTCTCACACCTGAGCTATTCATGGGCCTAGATAACATAATCCAATATAAACTTTGAGAGTACTAAAATCTATGCGATCATCCCCCTTTCTCCCCACCAGGATTCCTTTTGTTACTGCTGCTTTTTAAGTTCTGTAGAATTTTCCTGCTCCTTATTTCACCAGAAGTTGAATTTCTGCCCTGAAAAGCACCTGGCCCTCAGCAAAATAAAATGCTGTTTCTTACTGATCTGCTGAACAGATGCAGCAGAGACAGCAAAAATGAAAACATTTTTATCATCTTTATGCTGCTCTAAGCACTTCACAAAAACACCAGTGCTTGAGAGGAGATTCCTCCCCAGACGCAGGACTTGGTACTTCCTTTTGTTGGACTGAAGGAAATTCCCATGGGGTCAGTTCTCCAGCCTGTTGTGGGCCCTCTGAATGGCAGCAGATAATTCTGGTGTATCCACTGCTCCCAGTATTGCATTGTCTGCTAACTTGCTAAGGATGTACTTCATCCCATCATCCAGGTCACTAATGAAGATGTTAAAGACTCTCTCAGTATCAGCCCTTGGAGTGCAACACTAATGACTGGCCTCCAGATGGAGTTTTTTCCACTGATCACACTATTCTAGTCCCAGCCAGTTCCTAATCTACATCAGTATACGTTTTTCTGTTCCATATTGCACTGGTTGGATTATGAGACTATTATGGAAAATGTGACAAGGTCTTGCTAAAGTCAAGATAGATAGAGAGCACCTACAGCTCTCACCTAGTCCATGGAACTAGCCATTTTATCACAGAAGGCTATCAGGCTGGTTGGGTATGAGTTCCCTTTTTAAAATCCATGTTGAGTGCTCCAAATCCCCTTGTCCTTCATATTCCTGGAAAAGGTTTCCAGGGTTATCTGTTCTATCATCTTCCTAGGCACTGTGGTGAGGCTGACCTGCCTCTAGTTCCCTGGATTGTCTTTCTTGAAGACTGGAGTGACATTTCTTCCAGTCATCAGGAATCACTCGGGAACCTTCAAAGATAATTCAGAATGTCCCCACAAGGAACTCTAATCAGGCAGTCTTTAACATAACAACTATGACACCCAATTATACAGGACTGCCCTCTAATCTTGATCCATCTCTCCCAGCAAGTCTAACTTCCCCTTCTTGCTGTCCTGGCCTGTCTTTCCTAGAGAGCATGTATTCATTTAAGGTAGAACTCCAGGCATGTGAGCTATCCAACCATGTTTGTGTAATCCCAGTGAAATCATAGTCCTCCATCTGTGCAGGAATCTCTTGTTTTCTCCAGTTTATTCCCAATGCAACAGGCGGTAGCATACAGGTATTGCAGTCATCGTGATTTCCCAGAAAAAAAATTGACTAGCTGTCTACATAATGCTGTCCTGATGGCATTTCCTTATGTGCATACTCTTGAGGTGGATCCCTCTCAGCCCTGCCTTGTTCATTTGGAGGTCTCTTGTCCATGTCACCCTGAACTGTTTGCTTGCCAAGCTGGCCCACCACTTCCTTACTTAACTGTGGCTCATGACCTCAATCCACTCTTGTGTCAAGTTTATGGTTCTTACCAGCTCAGTCAGTCTGTTGGCAAAAAAACAATTTTACCCCACTTATTTGGCTCTTCATAATGGGCCTCAATCCTCAAAGAAGGTCCCATGGTCACAAAAAATAATCCCTGCTGCCCACACCAGCTGCACAACCAGTTGTTGACACTCAGAATCCATCTGCTTCTATTCAGGTTCTTCCCCCTCATCAGAAGAATCAAGGATTAAACCTGCTGGATCCCCAAGTCCTTGATTGTTGCCCCCAGAGGCCTCAGCCAGCTCAGACACCTCAAACTGCAGAATTGTAACCTGCAGAGGCAGTGCTTATTCCTAAACTTTCACTCTGTTGTGCAATTACAGTACATTTTTCAAAACGGCTGAGGAAATTTCCAGTGGGAATTGAGCTCTCTTAGAATTGTTTTAAAAAAATCCAACTGTATTTATTCTCTTGCAGGTCAAATGTCAGAAATTGTATGTGCCTTGCTTGTAAAAGTCAAGACATTGTAAACTAAAACAAAGCTCTTAATACTCATCTATAAATCACGTCTGCAAATCTTCCCATGAAACAGCTATTCCACAGGAAACACAGTAAGAAAGCATGTATTCCAATATTCTTTATTTCTCTGGTTTCCAGTGGAAAATTTGCACATTAAATCGATCAGAAATAGTGCGAATTGAGATAATTCTGAAGACAACTTGGAAATGGTCCCCTTAATCTGAATTGTTTCAAACAGCAAATGAATTTCGAAGTTTCAGATGGAGAATATTCACTTGTAAATTAGCTCTTTTTTATTAAGAGGAAGCAGATACAAAACATTATTATTAGGTACTCGTTAGGTCTAAATTAAGACTGAACTGAAGGAAAAAGAAGATCATGGAACACATGAGTAGTCCACACATGGGAACAGTGTTGACATGTTTCTTGAGAAAAGCTCTGATGTAGCCTTGTCAGGCATGAATGAACCAGGAGGTAAATGACATAGTCTTTCCTACAGGTACTAAAGACTAATCCCACCAGTGTCCATTCAATTTAAATATGCACATACATACAAATACATACATACAAATACTTATATATGCACACACATACATGCATATGTATTCATATGTATATAGATGCATGTATGTATAAATACATATTTTATATATATGTTTACGTGTGTGTGTGTATATATCTCCTGCTTGGTTGCATGTGCTGGTTTATCATTTTATCATTTAAAGGCAAAGAAAAACCTAAATCATTCCTCTAAGCTATACAAGACTGCAGTAAAATATTATTTTTTTAATGTTTATGTGTTTACACACATACATGCATATATGTATATGTTTATAGAAACAATTTTACAAGGGGGGTCCATCAAAGAGTGTCTATGCCTCTACAGACTCACCAGCACCAGTTCAGCCTCCTCCATGCCTTCAGCCACGTGTCGTTCATTCATGTCCAGACTTATTCTAATGCTGGTTGTTCTCTGAAAGCCTGGTGAGAAAAATGTACAGCTTAGGGCTGCCAGTACAATGAGAAAAAATGTCTCCTTAGTAACGACCTGTTCCTGCTCCCATGGTGTTGCGATTGATTATAACGGGAATTGGACTTGGTTCTCAATCCCTTCGTGGCCTTACATACACAGTGATTAATGCAGAATATACCAGTTTTCCAGCCCTACTTATTAAAATAATATCAGAGGAATGAAATCTACTCTGCTTAACAGAAAAAGTTAACCAAGAAAGAATTTTGATGACTGTAAAGTGAGTAAAAATAAAATAAAAAAAAAATAGCATATTGATTTTTTTCTTACATTCTTTCTTAAATAGGACATCAACTGTCATCCCTCCTCACTCAGAAACCCTAAACCCCAAGAGATCCTGCTTACTTGAGTAAATTAATTATTTAGTGAGTGATGGATAACATGACACAGAAGTAGCTAAAATGCCCCAAGGAGGTGATGAAAGAATAAAACTGTGAAACCATCTTTGGATCAAGAGAGCAGAAAACAAGCGAGTTGTTTCTAAGCCTAGTTCCAAGTAAAGGCTGGAAAAGAAATGCTCCTTCTTAGGGCCCCATTGTGTACAGTAGTTGCTGTATTTTGGCAGTTTGCATTCAGACTTGATCTCTGCCATACACTCCATTCCCAGAGGGATATTATTTTGATATTGAATAGAGTTTATCTTCTTAGGAGGTAATGTCCAGAATGTGTTGCTGTCTTTGAGTTTTCTCACATGGCATTCCAATTTCTGCTGTTTGAGGTATGCATCCCTCAGTTTGCTTGATGAAAAAGATTGGTTATGAGTTTTTAAACTTCACATGAGTTACTGTGTACACAAAAAAATACCTTTCAAGTCAAGCTGATATTAGATTTTCTAGTTGCTTTTGTTCACAAGTTTTGGGTAAGAAAAAGAGTTATTTCCATAAAATAACTATGTTTTTCTGCAGAAATAAAGTCAGCAAATAGCACTGAACAGGTGGTCATCTGCCCATAATATGCTATTCCAAATCACTTAGATATCTCAAAGAAAATTGAACCCATAACACAAAAAACACAGTGTTTCTGGTCACACTGATACTTTTTTTATTATTATTATTTTTCCTTTTACCCCTCCATGTCCTGTGGATGTGGCTCTGAAAGAACAAGGTTGGCTGTGTCAAGATGACCAAAGAAGGACAGGACACCTCAGTGAAACAGGTAGCTCTTCTCTTGCTAGAGTAGAGCTCAGGACTGCTGCATGCAACTGCACACAGTCATATGGCAGGCTGGTAGCTACCATTTGGAAGAAGAGAGTAAGCACAGAGAAACATGGATTAATAACTACAGGTAATTACTCTGAAATCCACAAAAGGAACGTCACTGAGTGGATAAAGCACTTAAGAAAAGTAACCACAGTCTTCCTGTAACTGAAAAGTTCTACCTTAGTTAGACCTAATGTGCAGGGAGATGGAGGAGCACGTCTGGATGGAACATAAAAAGCAGTGGGGATAATACCAGTGACTTGGTTAAAAGTCTGGAAACAACAGGCTTGTGAAAGCAAAGTCATGAAGCCAGTGGCCTGTATAACTAAATTAAATTAGGCTTTTAAAGGTGGGGTGTTGTGGTTTAACCCCAGAAACTAGGAACACACATCTACTTCCTCACCTCCCCTTTTCCCCACTGAGAAAGGTAGGGAAAAGAGGGGGATAAGGAAGAGAAAGGGAAAAAAACCCCAAACCTCATGGGCTGAGAGAAAGACAGTTTAATAGAAAAATAATAGAAAAGGAAAATTACAGTAGTAGTAATAATAATCACAATAAATATAATAATAATGCTAAAAGAATATACAAGACACAAGTCATTTTCACCGCTCAGACTGACCCAGGCAGGGAGTTTGGTTTGACCCCTCCTGGCCAGCCCCATTTATATACAGGGTATGGAGGTCTATGATATGGAATATTCCATTGGTCGTTCCAATATTCTGTCTATGCTCCTTCTCAGCTTCTATGGGAAGAGGAAAAAAATCCTTGAATACTATAAACATAACCTAGCAACAACTAAAACAGTATGCATTATTGACATTCCTTTTATACCAAATCTGAAATACAGCAGAAATAGAAAGAAAATTAACTCTATCCCATCTGAAATCAGGGCATGAGCATATGAAATATTTATCTTAATAAAATTAATGAAAGGAAATGAAGGTCGATGACTGCTGTAAATTGCCATTGACTCAGGATCACAAACCCTGTCCTTGGCTCAGTTCCTTGAGGAGTCCCACTGAGATCAGAAGTTTGAAATAAAGCATCCAAAATATGGAAACTGATACATCCTACAATTGATCCCTGCTTCACAAATACCAACATTTCCTATGACATTAATAATACACAATACTGTGAACTATAGGATGGATAGAATTGGTAATAGATTTTGTAGCAGAAAATGCAGCTTAAATGTGTTTCAGGTTAGGAGGAGGGAGATTTAGTAAGAAAACTTCAGGTTTTGCCTAACAATCTTGTTCCATGCCAGCACCTACAATTAAGTCCATTTAACTGGAATTAGGAGTGAATTAATATTGTCCCACAATAAATTAATTCATCAATAAATTGTTTGATGCTAACAGAAAAAAGTGAATCTTGACCAGAATGGATGCTCCTAAGTGTATAGTTATCTGTACGTGCCTTTATATGTATGCAGTTTTGTTGATCCTTTCCACAGTAATTAGCAATGTGATGATTTTGTACAGTCCACAAACTCTTCATTACAATCAATTAAAATTGTAGAAGGTCTAGTCAGGAAGTTTTAGCAGATGGTAGGACACATGATGTTATTGTTATTGTGATAATGTTATTATTTCTTGCAAGCAAGAAAATAGAAACCTTTTTTTTTTAAATCTTTATTTCCAAATAAAGGCTGGAATCCCTGTGGTATACTCACCTCTGCCCTCTTGGTTTAAGAGTTATGCAAAAGAAGGAAAACTCTGGTGAGTAGGATACAGTGGAAGAGAAGCCTGAGACCACCTGTCAAACAGTATTGGCAACTTTGTGCAAACTGCTTTCTTTTATATTTTAAATGGCAACTTGCTCTGGCACCTTAATGCATACACATATTTTTTTTCTCTAAAAATTAGCAGTTATTCCCATTGTCTCCTCCGTTTTCATGTATAAGACCAGAACCTACTGAAATAAAAAAAGTCAGGAGTAAGAATAACATTTTTGCCTTAGTGAAATAGCACAACGTGATGATATCACCAGGTTAAACCCTGTTACCTTGAATTGGACATGAATAATTCAAGCCTTCAAATTATTGTTCAGCCACATAACCTTGTCTGTCAGCCAGTAAAGGCCACCCTTTCTGTCCCTGTCCAAATTTAATAGGTGTTGATTCCCCTTCTCCACACCCTACTTTTTCTGTCTGAAATTTAAATTTACATGGACGTGCTGCTTAGCTGTGGCAACTTATGTCTGTGAGAATCTCCACCTGATAAACTTTGTCTCTTCCTACTTCATCGGTAGCTATCACCAATCAAGACACATCAAAGCTTTGCTGATAGTGCATTATTGAAATAATAATGAAACGCTCCACTTGAGTTTGTTTTTTTGATGAGGAAAAAATCCAATATATATTTGCAAGCTGTAACATCTCCAGATGATACTAAATGTAGTTGTAAAATTTTTTTTAAAAATACACTCCAGCTTATAAACACTTGCAAATGATTACTTGATTAGCTCTTTTTATAAATGCTGCTGGGGTCCAAAGAACAATGGTGATAATCTTTCAATTTATAATTCCCCCAGGTTTAGATTCTGTACAAACTGTAAACAAGGAAAATATATGCAATAAATACAGAATGAGGAATTTACATCATCAGTATTCATGTTTGTTTAGCCTGAAGTCTAAAGCCATTCATGTGCTTATGAACATGAACAGAAAAAAAACACAACAAAACACCATCAAAATCTATCCCTAGTTTTTGGCTCAGCTACAACTCACCAATCAATTATCTTGCTTGATTAGAATATAAGATGACATAAATCTGCTTGTCATTATGTTTATACAGCAGTTCTCATAATGGGGTCCTGGCCCACAGCTGGAATTCCTGCATGCTATTGACATAAACACAGTAAAGACCTTATCCTGAGTGATCTTCTGCATGTCAAAGTAAATTCAAAAGAAATCAAAGGCAACTAGTCAGATCTGAACTAGGACCTGCACCCAGACGAAACACCGTACCTGCCCTATCTCTGCATGTTACAATGCATACCAACTGGTTTCAGGTTTCTGCATTTCAGCTTTAATATTTCTTAACAAACTTATCCGTTCATGCCTTTCTTGTCTTGCATTCACAGCATTCAAAGGGAAGAGTGGATATTGCTAAATATGGTTTATATGCTGTACTTTGTCTGGATCATGTGGAGCACCTACTAGGAAATTTCAAGGATCATCCAGTTCAATCTCATCTAGTGTAGCAACACAACTGATGTATTGACGGTCCTTTAATTTTAGTTATACCCAAGATCAGAAGAGAAGAGAGACAGTTTACAGGCACTTTTCCCCTGTTTATAGGCAATGAAAATGCCCAGATTGGCTAAATCTTGAAATATGACTCAGTTGCCTTTTCCTAACCCACATAGACTGGTTGTATGCTTCCTCTGTCACTTCTAGCACCTGCAGTTCCTCTGGAGTTGCAGCCACAGAGTGGTTCTCTCTCTTCAGATTCAATGCAGCATAGCAGCTAGGCTGTCCTCAGTGACAAGAAAACACAGAGGTTTTGTAGCTTCCCTTCACTTCTTTTACTGGCAAATAAAAAAAGGAGACAATCTGCATTACAAAATACTTCATAGCCCATTTAAAGACACAGGAAAGTTATTAGGCTGTAAACATGGGTTTAACCTATATTACATGACCCGTAATAGCAGCTGGAAATTTATCAGCCTATTTGGAAGCAATTCAAGTCAGAGGAGGAGCAACGTGGGAGAGAGAGCACAAAGGTACAATTCTTGGCTTGAAATCTGAACTCCAAATTTTGCAAAAGACAGGGGAAAATAATAATGAAAAAATATTGGGTTTGTTTTATAATTTCATAGCCTAGTTCGTGAAGATAAGACAGACAATCTTGATGTCTTCTATTTCAGGCTGGGTAAATTGGGTTATTTTGAGGGATTTGGGGAAAATTTTTTTGGTAAAAAAGCAAATACAAGATTTTAAGTTCACAACAACATAGACAATGGACAAGACTATTTTATATATGATCTTATTCAAGAATCAAACTTTTGAAATCCTGATCTTACAAGAGTCTTGCGGGTATTGAGCAAACCTGCTAATCCAGGGTAAAATGGGGACCTCAAAATGTTTTCAGTGAATATTAAGCTCGCTAAATATTCTGTCGGAGAAATGAAAACTAAAATGCTCCATCTTGTCTCAGTAAGCCCACCTTACCTCTTGAAGTAGCTGCTAACACCGGTGTTAGAAGACAACATTTAGGACCAATGGAACCTTTTATCTTTATATTATTGACAACAAACTTGGAACTTTAGTATAGATATTTAAATATTTAAATTCATATGCATTTCTCAAGGGGAAAAAAAATATCATGCTAAGGTATTGGAACTGATGCCATGCATTTAAAGGAAAAGAAAATGCTCAGTGTGTGACTTCATAGATAAAGCAGTGAAGATGATTGCCATGCTTAAATAATAATGAGAAAGCTTCATTTCTGTTTTCTACATGTCATGTTAGACCAGCAGATTTAACATGAGATGTAAAAGTGAGTTTCCTCTAGAGAAATCACACTTTCTTTGTGGTTTCTCATAATGCTTAAGGTGTAACTGAAAGTAGACACCTTTGTCAAACAGCCATCAAGGTCCTGGAAGCAATAACAATTAGAAATCTAGAAGGTGAGTTAAGAAAACAGGAACAAAAAGTCATCTACTTGCTAAAAATTAATAATTTTTACTTGAGGAAGAGACAATGATTCAAGGGAAAGAATTTTGATTGGCATCTAAAATAGAAAAAATATGAAAAGCGAAAGAGTGGAAAATAGAAAGGGAAAAACATAAAAGCAAAATTAATAAAATATGAATACAGAAAGAAATGCAAAGAAATTTGAAAGCACAAGGAAAAAAAGAAAAGCAGAAAGAAAAAAGAACAGAACAAATATATTCCCTCATCCCTGTGACCCCCCAAAAATGGGCCAATTTAATTGCATAGAGCTTGCATAAAATACAGAATCACAGAATCATTGAAATAGTAAGAGTACAGCTAATGGAAGTACAGAAATATTTAGGTACACATATGGGGACACAAAAAATCTATGGTAGAAGTGCACCTCGAAGCCAGTGAAACCCTACACGCTAGCACAGCTTCCAAAGCCTCTTCTGCTTGAAGATAAAATACAGAAGATTCAGTGCACTGTAACAAGGAAAATGCTGATAAATCTGAGCTCCTGAGGAACCATCACCTTTCAATTAAAAATAACATCCTGGACTTACAACTTGTTCCTTGAGCTGGAAAAATAAACACTGGGAAATGCTGAAATCCTGTCATCTTCCATCCAGTTCTAATTCTTCCTTTTCTGTGATTGCATTATCAGATAGTCCTTATTATTTTAGTCTTGAGTTATTTTTTTCCCCACAGGCATTGATGCATTTTGCACATTGGCAGGGTAGGACACACATCATACCTTCAATATCACATTTTATTCTGCCTTGTGCAATGTGCAGGCCTGGGGCTTATTTACTTTACAGTGTCCAGACCCTCCGTAACTTGTCTACTCTTTGTGGACTTCTCCATGATCTTCACTTCTGCAGTATCCAAATGTCTAGCAGACATACACAAACTCATCTCCTCTGTGAAGCAGGGCAGCATTTCTCATTCTCTTTGAATCTGATATTGAGACGAGCCACTAGGTGTTATCGATGTGCAGCATGATTCAAGGGCCTGTTAGAGACTGAAAGAAATCAAAGGAATTTCTCTGTTAACTTAATTGGGCTTTGAATCACCCTGTGTATCAAGAAATTGTTATTGCTTGGTTTACATCAGCTCAGAACGCAAATGGGTTGGCCACTAGAATACTAATTCCATGATTTTATGCTGTACAATACAATATATAAGGGAATACTGCAAGTTATTTTTGTAATAATAAGGCCTAACCAGCACTCTAACAAAAAACTTGAGCTTAGACATGCTCTGGCAACAGGACTAGTGAGGATCCGTTCCCCAGAGGTAGTTTGCCATCAGTAACCCTGTTTAGAAGCCTAAGAAAAGTTACTGACCTTTCTGTTTCTTGCTCAGTGAGAAAATTGCTATAGACAGCCTAAAGATGCTGAACTCAGGACAGCCACATCTAACCCCCTCAGTCTGAATTGCTTGGAAGAAAAAGCTATTTACAAGGTGATCACCTGTGTATACATAGCTAGATTGAAGCTTTGGCTATCATCCGACAGCTGGAAATCGTCTTACCTAACATGCATGCCTAAAAGTTAGTTGTTTGTCTAAGAAAGGTGTCTGGGCTTTCCCTGTTGTCACGTGGAAGTCTGGCGGCATGAGAGAGTGACTCATCTGAAGTGTGGTGCCTCTCTTTCTCTATCACAGTATCTCTTATATGCATTATGGAATAAATAATATTAATACATTACTCCAGAACACAGTTTTGACCATTTCCATTAAAACCTGTTCCTCTTTTAAATGACATTTTCTGCGCTGCTTATGAAATAGTGAAACAAATGAATAAGCAACTGGCATTGTTACATAAAATCTTATATTCTTTTTTTTGATTAGGGACTGTTTTAGGATACTGATCTGCCCACAGCTGGTGATAAAACTTCAGTGGAGTCTATTGTCTTTAAGGAACCTTGAGCTTAGCATGGGGATGGCTTGCACTTCCAATTAGGGGATCTCTGGCATCTGGTCAGAGTTTAATTCACATGTCTTAAAACAGTTAATATATAGTGGCATTCAAGCTGAGGCTAATCATCCCCAGTCTGCCCATACAAATGATACAAGGAAAAAAATGTGTTCCTTAATGAGCCTGAATCAAACCTCAGTTAAATCAATGTACAAAATATGCAAACAACTGGCCTTGACATTAATAGGGTTACTTTAGATTTACCACTGGTGCAACAGATTGAGATCTGTCCTTTCATATTGCATTAATTATAAATTGCTGTTACAATCTAATTATCTCCCTGATTGTCTTCTGACCATTACAAAGGTATCCCTATGCCTAATCCTAATCTTCCTTGTCATCCGTACTCATTAATATTAGATAACAGCCGAACACAAGGATGAGCTTACATCATCAGAGCAGCAAATCATCTAGCACAGACTTCTGCCTTCAACACTAGCCATGAATAAATGTCTAGGAACAAAGAGAGTAAGGAAGCATATTTGATAGAGAAAGGTGTCGACAGAGCAGAAAATTTAGATAATTCCATCTAAAATAATAATATTCTGAAGATGATATGTTTTGGTTTTCAAAGAGGAGACATTTAAGGTAGAAATAATACAAACAGTACTTTTAAAAATAATTACTACTTTCTGACAGTTAGAAAAAGGTCAAAATAATGGGTCTAATTGTGCACATTTTGAACATAAAAAGTAATAAAATGCAAAACTAAAATTTTCAGGATTTTGTCCTTAAATGCCTAAGGAAATTTAACTTCCTCATTTCAAAATGCAGTTTCTTGCTTAAAAAACTGCCAGTCAATAAGGTTCTTAGACTATAAATTATAAATAAAATAACAGAAAAAAATTCTCAATAGGCCTGATTTTTTTTTCACTTCTGCTAATTAAAAAAGAACACTAATTTAGCGTCTATTGCAAACCACTTTTGTTATTATTAAGCCTAGTACTTTGTGACTAGATGATGAACTGAAGGCTCAGCTGCTCCCACAACTTTCCAAACAGCTGGAACCTGAAAAGCCTTAGTGTCCCAAACTAACAAGTATTAGACAGTGGGTGAGGGAGTGCTTGAGGGCACTCGTAACACACCATAAGGATGTATATGAAGAGAAAAAGTCAGATAGAAAGCCCTGTTTCAGTGTTGTCTGAGCACTTCTCCCTATACATCTACATCTGATGCTGCCCAACAACTCAGCAGCTGCTCCGTCTCTGGAAGAAGAACTTTCAACGGAGAGAGGAAGAACATATTTTTGTGAAAACACAACTAAGAAATGAGGAGGACAAAACAAAGAAAACCTTGTAAGGGGCTACAAGAATAAAAAGAGCAGAATGGCAAGTGTTACCCTGTGCCTCTGGAGATCCACTTGCAAGGAGAGTATGTGAGCAAACCCAGCAATGAGATGCTCGGTTGGACAGGTACCAGGTCTGAAACCATGGTCAAGGTGACCTTCTCATGTGTCTTGCTCTGCTCCTGAAAAAAAATTATCAGGACCTCCATATACTTTTTACTAATATGAAGCTTCTGATGCATGTAACAAAGTAACTTGAAATCAGTGGAGCTGTTCGGGTATAAAACAGTGTTATCACAGTGGTGAATAGGGCTTAGGTTTATGCAGTGATGGGCTTTTAAGCTCACAGAAGTACGCAAATCAGAGCTGAGCAAGTTTAATGAAGTCTTTTTGTATATGTGTTTTGAAATTCAAGAGCTAGTCTTATAACTAAAAGAACTGCCCTAATGAAAATGGGGAAGGGAAGATCAGAGAAAGATTTATTTCCTATATACTTACTGTATTTTTCAGTTATATATATTTAATTTCATAACCTCAAGAGTAATAGCAGGAGCAAATATTTTGCTAGGCTAATGCATTATTAATCATAGAATAAAGTCAGGGAACCAGACAACTTTGGCACCGTATTCTAAGACCACATGAAAAAAGCAACACATAAATGACAGGCAAAATAAGTAACCTGGCATCTTATTGAACACAGAACATGATGTGTTGCAAAACCAAGCAACAGCCCTGATTTATCCAGTGGAACTTGACATTTCCTATAGGCCAGAATTGGCTTAACATTAATTAAAGCTTCGCATGAAAGTGTTATCTCTTTTTCCCCCTATTGTTCTCACGGACTGTAACCTATTTTTCTGAAATGCTGCAGTTTGTGGATGTGTATAAAACTGAATGACAGACCTGAATAGTTGACTTCAAATGTCAGAATGTTTCTAGTAATCAAATCAGAGACTTCTCCTTTATTAAAATTTTTGCACAGTCGCATGGAAGTGCATGTTAAACCTGCCCTTCAGAAAGTCACTAAGAGCTTGAGAGAAAGGTGGATTTTAAAGAACAAAGTAAATGTAAGAAAAAATTCATTTTTGCCCTCTGACAATTACTTCCTTTCCTGTCGATGAAGAGGCAGAAAAGAAAGAAATCTTTTTCTTTTAAACATCAGTTGACAGTATTATGACACTTTGCCTGGGTCTTTGAAATTCAAAGTATAAAATTGGTCTACTCTTGCATGACACATATGTGCGCAGCATTGCCAGTGATTTCTGCCCAAATAGTTCATGATCTTTGTACTCTTGCACCAAGGGTTAAATGATAGTTTGATTTTCCTATGCTCATACGGCAGTTGGCACAATGAAGAAAAAAATCCTAAAAAAAAAAAGTGACTAACATTTATCTTGTCTAACTCTAGCCAGTTAAAACTACATGATTATAGTCATAGCCCATTATTTAAACTGTCTCCACAGTCATAGGAGAGAGCAAGGTACCACCAGAGAGGAATTTATCCTATCCTAAAATATTTAAGATTTGTGCGATGAATCATTCTCTGAAGGGACTTTGTTCTCTCCTTTCATTAGAGAGGAAATTTAGGTGACTGCCTTAATTAAATGACTAATTTTTTTATGGCTAAAGTTAGGTGAGGTGAATCCCAGATGAAAGGAAGAACATTGCAAAGCTAATTACATCTATTCTTTGCCTGGATCTGCATGTACTACTGCTGTCTGTGAAAAAGGACACAAGATAGGCACAGTATCATGAGTGCTGTTTGAAAAGAAGTATCAAGAAAAAGAAAGGGAGAAGTGTCAAAAAATTATTTCTATGGACCTAATAATAACGTGGGGGGCACATACAAAAGTAGGCATGCATTACAAAATCCATGTCATACATGTGTTATTCAGAGAATGCTTTGGGACTCTAAGTGGAAAATATTTTGGTGGTATTCCTATTGGTTAAAAGCATAAATCTTGTCAAACTGTATCTCAGATTCCTCTCATGACTTTGAGGAAGTAGCCTGGGATATGCACAGGCCATCTAAATTCTAGTCAAGTCCCCATGCTAGTCAATACAGAAATCTGAGAGCTTCAAATACCTTATTCAGAGAGCTTGTGGAAGATGTTTCAGACAGAGCAATTTATGTTACCAGCCCTTGTATCCTTCATGATCTAATTTCCCCATCTGTAAGATAAGTACAGTGATACTTATTTCCCTTCCAAGGGTTTTAAAGTCTTACATCCTAACTCCCAGTATTTGTTTTTTATATACCTTGTATGAGAACTGCTACAAATATAAAATATATTATAAATTATTAATGCAATCATATTTCAGGAGCTTGCTTTTATGGAACAGCATGAACTAGTAAAGAGTAAACATAAATTCAGATAGTGAAAGCATACAACATTAAAGAAAAAAATCTTCATTTTCAGCTATCATAATTATCTATGTATTATCTTTCAAATACAGTCCCATCTTCCAAGTATTTATGACCTTCCAATCTATCTCACTGAGTTATGAGGACCCTTCAAGAGAAAAGCTATATATCTGTGAATGTTTTAGGAAACAACAATTTATGCAAGTCTGGAAATACAAGTCTGACATTTGAAATGTGACTGATTTTTCTTTCTTGCTAGACTTTGTGCTAGGCTACAGGGTCTAACGTGTCCACATTTACATGATTGTTCTCAAGTTTTACACATCTTTCCCAGGCTTATCACATACTTATTCCTACTATTAGTTTTCAAAGCTGGTGAAGGGCCTGGAGAACAAATCATATGAAGAGCAGTTGAAGGAGCTGGGGCTGTCTAGTTTGAGGAAGAAGAGGCTGAGGGGAGACCTCATTGCTCTCTACAACTACTTGAAAGGACACTGTAGAGACGTTGGTGCTGGTCTCTTCTCACAGGTAATTAGTAACAGAACGAGAGGGAATGGCTTCAAGCTACAACAAGGTAGGTTTAAACTGAACATGAGGAAAGAATTTTTCACAGAAAGAGTGGTCGGGCATTGAAATAGGCTGCCCAGGGAGGTGGTTGAGTCACCATCCCTGGAC
>JAOTQQ010000019.1:5781391-5793796 GCA_026546715.1 Gallinago undulata | reverse complement strand
CTAATATCTAACCTGAACTTTCCCTGGTGTAACTTGAAGCCATTGCCCCTTGTCCTATCGTCTGTCACTTGGGAGACAGATGTCTGATAACATTTGAGAATTTTGCACGGCTATGAAAGATTTAGCACAGAACTGCAGGAGACTGCAGCTCCTCCAGAGTCGAGTGAAATATTTCACCTGCTTAAAATGGCAGCCTCTTGTCCTGTCACTTAGCTCCACAAGGAAGGATCTGCCTCCATCTTCTATAATTGCAGCACCATGTCCCACCAGATATTCATGCACACAAGGTCCCTCAGATTTTTTTCTTCTCCAAGCTGGAAAATCCCAGCTCTCTCAGCCTCTCCTCATACACCAGGTTCTCCAGTCCCTTCATTATCTTTGTGGACTTTCACTGGGACTTGGTCCAATGTGTCCTTTTCTCCAGTAGTGGGGAACCCAGCACCCACCACATCACCCCAAGTGTGCCTCACGAGAACTAAGCAGAGAGGAAGGACCACCTGTCTCCACCTGGTGGCAGTGCTGTGCCTAATTCAGCCCAGTGAGGCTGCTTGCTTTTGTCACAAGGGCATGTTGCTGTCCCATGGTGACCCTGTCGTCCACAAAGACACCAGGACCTCCTCTCTCAAGCTATTTTCCAGCTGGGTGGCCCCCAGCTTATGCTGGTGCTTTGAGTGATTTCTTTGTAAATGCAGGGCTTGGTACTTTGGCTGAATTTTATGAGGTTCCCATCAGTTCAGTTCTCCAAGCTGTTGAGGTCCTTTTGAATCATAGAATCATAAAATTGTCTAGGTTGGAAGGGACCTTTAAGATCATCTAGTCCAACCATTAATCTAACTCTGATAAAAAACCAACAATAACAACAAAAAACAAACAAACAAAAAAACCACACAAACCAACCAACCAACCAACCAAACAAACATATCACTAAACCATGTTGCTAAGCACCATGTCGACCTGTCTTTTGAATACATCCAGGGATGGTGCCTCAACCACTTCCCTGGGCAGCCCATTCCAAACCCCCATTCGAAACCTTAATAACCCTTTCAGTGTAAAAATTTTTTCTGATATTCTGTCTGAACCTCCCCTGGGGCAACTTGAGGGGCCCATTTCCTCTTGTCCTATCACCTGTGACTTGGAAGAAGAAACCAATCCCCACCTCTCTACAACCTCCTTTCAGGTAGTTGTAGAGAACGATAAGGTCTCCCCTCACCCTCCTTTTCTCCAGGCTGAATAACCCCAGCTCCCTCAGACTCTCCTCGTAAGACTTACTCTCCAGATTCTCTCATCAACTTTGTTGCCCTTCTCTGGATCTGCTCCAGCACCTCAATATCTTTTTTTTGTGGTAAGAGGCCCAAAACTGGACACAGTGCTCAAGGTAGGATCTCACCAGTGCCCAGGAAATGGGAACGATCACCTCCCGAGTCCGACTTACCATGTTGTTCCTGATACAGCCAGGGTGCTGTTGGCTGCCTTGACTAGCTGGGCACACTGCTGGCTCACGTTCAGCCTGTTGTTAACCAACCCCCCCAGGTCCTTTTCTGCCAGGTAGATCTCCAGCCACTCATTCCCCAAGCCTGTAGCGCTGCATGGGGTTGTTGTGACCCAAGTGTGGGACCCAGCACTTGGCCTCGTTGGACCTCATTCCATTGGCTTTGGCCCATCAATCCAGCCTGTCTAGATCCCTCTGCAAAGCCTTTCTACCCTCCAGCAGGTTGACACTCCTACCCAACTTGGTGTTGTCTGCATACTTGCTGAGGGTGCATTTCTCCAGATCATTGATGAAGACATTAAAGAGAACCGGCCCCAGTACTGAGCCCTGGGGGACACCACTTGTGACTGGTCACCAACTGCATTTAACTCCATTCAACACCACTCTCTGGGCCCGGCCCTCCAGCCTGTTTCTAACCAAGCGGAGACTACTACCATCAAAGCCATGGGCAGCCAGTTTCTCCAGGAGGATACTGTGGGACACTCTATCAAAGGCCTTACTAAAGTCCAGGTAAAGAACATCCACAGCCTTTCCTTCATCCACCAAGTGGGTCACTTTGTCACAGAAGAGGATCAGGTTTGTCACGTGGGATCTGCCTTTCATGAGTCTGTGCTGGCTGGACCTATGTGTCTGTCATATGCCAAATAATGGCACTCAGGATGATCTGTTCCATGACATTCCCAGGCACCGAGGTCAGACTGACAGGCCTGTAGTTCCCCATATCATCCTGCCAATCCTTTCGTAGATCAGCGTCACAAATTTTTAGACACCAGCCAGCTGGAACGTCCTCAGTTTGCCAGGACTGTTGGTCAATGATGGAAAGGAAGAGCAGAACAACGCTGATAAAGTGCAATGCTGTATGGTCAATAGAGTATTCACATGCTAACAGATTTGGACAGAAAATCTGTGAATAAAATATTCTCAAACTGGTAGTGTTGCTGTTATTTGTATTAATTTTTTCTTTCTTATACTTATAATAAGCCAGAAATAACTCAATGCAAATCATCAATTGATATCTAAAGCAATAACAGTAAGGAAAAAATATTTATCAGTGTTTTGAATGAAATGAATCTCTAGCTGGTACAACACAAAAAGAAAGTTGAGATGTTCAAGCCCTTCCAAGAAATGTGTGCCTTCCTGTTACTGCAACTCTTTTCACCAACCACAATAAAAACAGTGATTTCCTGGTCCTACAGTACAAAGGAAAAAAAAAAGAAAAAGAAAAAAATTATATAGGCATGTATTATTATTTCTTTGGTATTTTCTAGAGATGTATGATGCCATGGATTTATCTGCTTGTCCTAACTCCATTGCTATAGGTATATATACTTAACCAAATTTAGGTACTTGGCAAACAGGTAGAGAAATAAAATTACCACTTGCAGGTGAATACCTGTTAGTTTTTTTCCCCCAACTAGCAGGCATTAATACTAGGTTATATGAACAATAATTGTAATTAATATATTTCTAAATTTTAAACTACTCTTTCCTTCTAACTTCAATACAGTTTTTGGATCCACCAGAACATGTAAACTTTTAACTAGAGGACAGTGTATTGAGAAGCTTGTTCACTTTCCACATTAAATTAATCTTAAATGTCTCTTTGGATTACATGCTAACAAATGTGTCAAACACGCAATGGTTTTCTGAAGTGGTTTCCAGCTTATTCAACTTTTAAATGGGGTCATCAAACTTATTTTGTCAATATTTTATTATTTATCACTATCTAATCATTCTTATTTTGGTGACTTCAGTCAGCCTAAAATCAGACTCTAGTTTCTACAGAAGAAAAAGAATGATTAATTGGGCAACTAAGCTGTTGTTGTTTTACTACATAGCTAGAGTAAATGTAACTTTCATGAAGGTTTAGAGTTTATTGTTACAGCAAGAAATTCAGCAGTGCAATTAACTGGCTTTTAATTTTATTTTAAGCTCCTTCTTCCAGTGCTTAGTTTTGCAAATTAAAGTAAGTTTGTTACAATATTAAATTTTGGGACATTTACTGCCTTAAATCAGGAAAAAAGTAGAGAAAGCAAAGCAATTTAATGTGGTAAACAAGTTAAATGACTGTTGCCCAGAGCTACCAAATAAGCGTGCAGAGCTGTAGTCACTATTTGCTGTATTTGTAATATTTTGTTTAGAAAAAAGAACATTATGTTAATATGTAACTAACAAAGAATTAAATCATCATGGAAGCTGACACTGATTTCTTATTTTCTTATCCCCCCAAAATAACAGGCACAGACTAGCCTCAGGAAAGATGGATCTTTAGGGAGCAAAGCTGACAGCATTAGAGTATTGAGCTAGCGTCCCCAAAAAGGAGATGAACCAAGGACATCCCAGGATCTATTTAAGCTCAAATTGCTGCTGACAGCATTGCTATTGAATTACTTATTCGTGTGATGGCAGCAAATTAGAAATAAGGTTCATGTCATTGGGTGCTATCATAGATAAAATACACATCTACATGCAGATTTTTGCTACAAATCTTTGAGGTATTTTGTGAAAACAACCACTGAGTCAATTCACTCTTCCTCTGCTTTCAGCAGAGTTGTGGGAACAGGTAAGATCCAGCCATACAGAGCTGTTGGCCAACCAGTTTTACATTCAGCTGAAGACCTAAACAAAAAGGACATACAAACAGTGTTTGGGGTCAGAAGACTGTTAAATGTTGAAATATATATTTTAGCAAACCCAAGCTGTGTGTGAGCACATGAAAAGGTTAAAACTTTAGGATACTTGACAATATCTCCCAGTGCGGAAGGTGGCTTCTCCTTAAACAGATCAGCTGTTTGGCCTTTCCAACAAAGGAAGCAGAAGAACAAAATATTTTAAAAAGTCCCAGTGCATTACTGGGAACTATTAATCATTCAGGTGCATAATATGCATGAGGTGTGTAGAACAGTGTTTATATTTTTTTCCATCCTTTTATCATGAAGAGGAAGGTTAGTAGATTTTGTAACTAGGCTAATAAGCATTCAAGCTGAAAAAGTAAACTACATAGCACAAATGGAGGTCAAGCTGAAAGCCAAAAGTTAGTGAATGGATCTGAAGGAGTAAAATCCATGTACACATTAAAAATGAGATTTCTTAGATGAAGTGAAGCAGTTGAGGGGAAAAGAGGCTAACAGCTCTAGGGCCATAATGTTGCTGAGCCTTTTGTTGTCACTGTAGTCTTGGCAGTCCTCACTCAAGGACGGAACACAAACCCAAATCAAATAATCCTTTGACTAGCACAGGATGTATCACTTGGGAGAGACTTGTAGCTGAAGAGACCACCTGGAAGCACCTGGGCTGAAAGATGAGACTTTTCTTACAGAAATCAGAAAAACTATGCCTTTATAAGTTCTTGGGAATGTCAGAATGCCATTCATGAGTAAACAGGGAAGTAAGGTGACCAGGAGAGTATTGAACTAGATTTTTATCTCTGGGCACAGAAGCAGGGTCTCACGCAGCACACCCTGCTGTGCCCAGTCCCTTCCCACAAGAACTATCAAAACTACTGAATAGAGGAGCTGCCATCACAAGAGGCAATTTCTAGCAAGTTATTCTTCATTACTTCACTAAAAGCCATCATTGAAACCCCTTTACTTCCACAAACTGCAGCTGTAACATGGCAAGAGACAGTCCCTGTTTTGCAGAATTTACCATTGACTAGACAAAGGGGCCCAGCGGCACATAGATTTGGCAAATGACTTTAGCCTAGTTTCTGAAACCTCAATCCATTGACTGGGTGGGCATGTCACTCCTTTCAGGAAACATCACTTTCCTTGTTACGGCAGCATAGATGTCTATGGAAGACTCTTCGCTCACCTTCAAGAGTTTTGGTGATTCATCAACCACTCAGATCCAGAGAGCACATAGAGGTCAAAGCCTTAACTGTCTGACTGATTAGTTTACCACAGAAATAGTATTTGAAAGTGGTCATATGGGAAAAGTTACAGCACTGCAGAGTTTTGTTGCTACATGATGCCTCAGACATACTGGGTAGTGTAGTCTTTCCATCTCGCCCCTGGGGGCATTTCACCTCCAGACTCTTCTTCAAGGAACACAGAATCGAGGAGAGTGCTGGAGGAAGTATCCACAGCACTAACAAACACATGCACCTCCTGGCCGTTCTGTACTATAACCATTTTATTTGGTGTGGGAACCCCTGAATTCCTGCGAGTTACTGTGAACCTCTGGGATGGTGTCATGTGGGAAGGTGTCACTGCATACACATGGACTCTTATGTTGTGATTCTGGCCAGATGATCTCTGGACTTTAGAAGAAAGAAGGCATCCTCATACCTCCCGAACATGAAATAGCCAGGGGTGATTAATGACATAGTCTTTATTTAATGCCTTTTTATTGGAAGAGAGATTACAAAATGTTAAATTTTAAAAAGGTGGAGGGAATCAAAATTTCACTGAAGAAAAATCAGCATGAAGTTTTTAAATTACAATTAAATACCATACATGTGCATTCCAGTCTCCCTGCAGCTGGTTGAGAGTCTATCCCTCCAAAAGTTGTTCCAAAATTAAATTTATAAAAAGAGGAATAAATTGAGAGAGAGACAGACAGAGGCACTTTGATTTCTTTGTTCCCTTCCCATAAATATTAATGCATTTCCTAGGTGCTGCCATTGTGACACGCCGTGGATGAGGGCAGAACGTGTGCTTGCCTTGCTCTCAGCCTCGCTGCATACAGATGAGTGCTTTCAGAAAGGCTGCAGGTGAAACACACAAAGTAAAATTATAGCTGCCCCGTGTCAAATGCAGCAACATGGGCCAATAATACCTGTTTATTCCATCAGTGGATAATACAGTTGCTGTGTCAGAGACCTACTCAACATTGTTGTAGCATTAGGAGGAAAAAGGTAACACAGGTTGCCAGAGAAAGCGTGAAACTGGCAGTTTATCACTAATTCTTCCTCCCCACTTAGACTTCAGAGATGTTTCCTTTCTACCACACTAGTTCTTTTACAACTTTCTATTCACAACCTTTGTCATTGTCATCAGAAAAAAAAAAAAAAAAAAAAGAAAGGAAAAGAAACAGTACAGGATATGTAACAGACTGAAAATGCACTGGATATAAATAAAGTATAATGTAGAAAAGCATAGATTTAGCTTTCATTGCAAGAAACAAAAGGAAACAGAAATTATTAATACCAGATTTTTTTTCAGAGATTATGATTTCTAGATGAATCATTATTTTGATAATAACACCATGGGAAGTTTTAAATCATGAGTGAATTGTGGTAGCTACTTTCTAAACAAGAGACAAATGCCAATCTTGCCTTTGAGAATCTGAAGTGTGAAAAATAAGAGGAAATAACAGGAGACAGATAAGTGGGTTTTCATAAGGAAGTTCTGAGACAACGTGCATTTATGTGAAAATGCAATGGATGTTTTATTTCAGTTTCCTAATACCACATGTATCTCCATACCACAACTGTTTTATCTCTGCTTTTAAAAAAAATATCAGTTTTAATGTGTTTTGATAAGATGTCACGTTAATTTAAGGGTAATTTATTTGGCCTTTTAAATTTTAGAGAATCAGTCTAGCTTTGTCACGTAAATAAACCGCTTAATTGGTTTTATAGAGATAGGTAATGCAAGTGGAAAAATCATCTCAGGCTTGATTAATTGTATTCTAGAAATACTTCTTTGATCTCCACTAACTGCAGATAGAGACTAGATATTTAACTAAAACTTCTAAATATGGCTAGAATTGGATTAAATGAATCTAGACTGGTCTAAAAATGATGACTCTGAAAAAAACCTTCTGTTAAGACATGGAAGTCAGGTAATATGAAAGTTCTCACACCCCTTAGAGCTAACCAGGTGTCTGGATTTCCATCCATGGACCAGATCCATTTATCATAGCAGTGGTCTTTGTGATGAAGATTGATTTGGTACTTTCTATATGAGCATTTCCAATCTCCTGCCTCCTAACAAGAAAGAATTCTTAGCAAATTGCTCTCCTTTGTAGCCAAGGATGTCTCTCAAAAAAAATATTTCCAGTAATTCATCTAATAATTTTAATACCTCATAATTTAAAAACCTCATAATTTAAAAATGCTTAATCTGGGATTATGGCCCCTGTTTCTTTCCTCTCTCAGCCAATGCAGGGAGATGAATCAAAAGGTACTTCAGATCATGCAAAGCTACCATGAATACTCAACCCTCAAATACATATTTCGATTAAGTTTGAAGCTTATTTAAGTATCAACTGAATTTAAAACTCAGACAACCTCAGATAAACTGAATTCAAAGCCAATGACTCATGATCAGCCTTTTTTCTTATTTAAATAGGAGATCACATTAAATTGTTTGCTAAAACTTTTTGATAAATTTATTTAAGAATACGTGAAATAAGCAATCCAGACGTGAGCCAAAAATCTTAAATTTAAGAGGTATTTTCCTTTAGGTACTGGATAGACATGTTTTCTCCAATGTTAATAGCATCTTTAAAATTGTAGTTTGTAGATTAATTGAATATATATATGTAATGCATAGTAATCAACATTAGCATAATAGCAGCACTAAAATAATTTAATTACTAAGTGTTAAATATAAAACCTTTGTAAATGCTTTGTTTGGATCCACTTAGTAACAGTATTTTAGTTAAATTTATGTCTGGATTTGAAAAAAGAAAATTTGGATATATACGCAACAAAATTAAGAAATATGAGGAAGGATATTGCATGTTTCAGTGCATAACTGCCTAGGGAAAAAAAAATAAACAACCAAACATAAAAAATCTTTGCTTAAGATCTTACACATCTCTCAGATACATTCCAGATATGAACAAATTATTATGAATAAATCAGTTGGGGCAACATAAAAGTGAGCAGTTCTTACGCAAGCTAAAGTGTGTCTGTGTATCTACCTTACATGAAGGAAAAGCTGGTCTTAAAAAAAAAAAAAAAGAAGATGGGAAAGGGGCCTTTAGTTCTCTAGGACCTCCAAAATACTCACTTATTAAATAAAAATGCTTTGCCAAGAGCTTGTAACCCATAGAATCTTGATTTGAAGCATCACTGGATTTAATTTGATTTGATCTGCCTAATCTCAAAATATAAGTGTTTGATTGATGCTTTCTCCCTCTTCTTCAGTAATCTGTACTTAAGATCTAATAAAATATTAAAGAAGCTCAGTCCCTTTTCCTGCACAATCTTCTTTCTCACACTGTTTTAGCACTTTTAAGATCAGAGCACTACAAATACCACAGAAGATTCAGAAGTTGTCCTAATTGAACTAATATTTCTTTACTGAGGTAGCAATTTTAAAAACACTTTTTTTTTGTTTCAAAGTCCACTTTTTACAAAATTTATCAAGGATTAGACATGATCAACTAAAAGCAAAATTGAAAGGGTTCTGAATAGCTTATTATTAATAAAATCCTTTTAAGTAAACAGTTCACCAGATGCATATCAGAAAATGTCATAGGAGTTGTCACCGTGGTGCTACTTCAATTAGGTAATAGCTAATTAGTAGTGATCACCAGAAAGAGTCAATATATCTGGATCTTACCATTCTGAAACTAACAAGAACCTAATGTTTTAGATACATTCTTCCTCATTATTAATGTCCACTAAAACCAAGCCAACAATTTTTCATCTCTGCAGGCATATATATCATTTCACCAAACCGCTAGTGAAAAAATCCTTCTTTCTTATTTGTAGTGTTTCAGCACAATCACTGGGAAGTTATAAGGCAGTTCTTAGGATTACTTTCTTCCATGCCTGGAAAAATTTTAGGTTTCAAACACCATCTATATAAAGCCTGTGAAGATCTGTCCTGTCCAGTAATGACATGTAATATTGAAGACATCAGGTTTCATTTCAAAGAACAAGGCAATGACCAGCACTGAATAAGCTCTCAAAATTTCTTATGCATACAAAGCAGAAGGGATATTAGGTTGCAAAATGTGCTTTCAAGGTCTATGAGTTTAAAGATTATCCATATATCTAAGCCAATGCACACAGAGCTTATTACTTTTTTGAGGAAATAAGTTTTCTCTGTTATGGTACTGATACATTCATCATGCATGATGGCATAAGTCCATCTACTTTATTTCCAAAGTACTATAACCTTTTATAACCTGTATGCATTCCAGGATCAAATTTTGTTATTTTCCTAATGTTTCCTCATCTTGCTGTGATATTCTGTGAATACCTTTCAGTATTCAACTTGTTCGATATCAAGTTGTCATCTGCTCTGCAAAGTTCTCATTTCATTAATAGAAATATATACAAAAATTTAGAAAAGAAGTAGGAAACTCTTCTAGGCATAGCAACTCCTTCTTGCTTAAGAAAAAAAAAAAAGAGTAATAATATAATAATAAACTTACATAAGGATAAAATATGGTTCAAAGCAAAGAAACTAGAAGACACAAGACAAAAGATCTTTGTGTGAGTATTTAATCAGAAAAAGATAAATAATTTAAAAATTCTGTCTTTCTGTTCTGTGAGGTTCTCTGTGTCACAGCTGGTACCTACAGTCTAGGGCTGTACATGTTTTCATAAAAATAATTTTGCTCCTCAGCCTCACTATGTTATTTGATGTTTCATCCTTGATAATTCTCAGTGGAGTTGTTCTATTATCCCTTGAGATTTAAATATTTTCATCTCCACTTATGACTTCAGTATTCCCCAGACAATATTGTGTCTTATTTGGTTTGGTGTACAATGAGAAAATAGAAAGTTTCTCAGCAATTCTCCCCTTTCTAGTTGATGAGTAACAGGGGCAAAAAGTTGGAAACAGTACCTCTGGTTGGCTTCTAGAGATTACAGTAACAGGGGCTACCCTAAAGCCCAAAGAAGTCAATTAAGAGATTCATTGACTTCAACGGGCTTTGGAGCAACACATAATTAATGTAGATTTATCTCACTATCTAATGGAAAGCCTCAGATCAATCAACATTACAGCTGCTCAAGAGGAGAAAACTAGTAAATAAATGATTTGCTGATTAGTTATGATACTCTCCCCAAAGCATTCCACTACTCCATTGGCAGTCTACAGAACTGGTTATAAAATGGTAAATTTTAACAGTGAGTAATTCAGGGAAACACAAGCTCTGTCTCCCAAAAAATATAATCTATAAAGCTGATTCCATAGCCCTAATAATGTATCTAGCTTGGGTTATTTTGGTGAGACTTTTATCTGGCTTTTCTCATTAGATTATCTAAATGTTTTCCAACTCTTCAAATTTATCCTCATAGTGTCCCTGAGGCAACAGCTGCATGAACAAAGTTGCCTAAGACAAGGAACCTCTAGGCAAAAAGCTGGAGGAAAATACTGCAAGCAATCAAGCAATCACATGCAAAGGAACAGCCTTCCAGAGAAGAAAATATTCTTCCCTGGGAAGAACTGACCATGGGCAGAACTGGGGAATGTCCTTGATCAGGGCAGGTTTACTGGGCTATGGTGTTCCAGCTGTACCTTTCTTCCTTCTGAGATCCTTCTTGGGGTTTTCCCAGGATTTCTCATGTCCTTCTCATGATGTCCTCCTAAGAGCTAGGTGTACTAAAATAATTCATGGAGTTATTATAAATACCAATTTGCAGTGCTGCAGTCCGGTAAATGCAGTATTGCTACTTACAGTCATGGTACTGAGTTTGCAGGGCCTGGGGAGCAAGGCTTGTCAGGCTCGCTTTGTCTGAATTTGTGTTCACTTATCTGTACCTTTCTCTTAGCTACTTTAGGTGAAACAGAATATTTTCGAACAACACATGACTAACTAATTTCTTTTATTTTGTATTTTTATGGTACAATTGTAGTTTTTAAGTAAAAAGATGCAAAAGGTGCTTTTGTTCATGCTGAGATTTTTTCCTATAATATTATTCCTTGCTGTTATAACCACATCTGGACTAATAATAATTTGGATTAGACTGTTAAGTTTTCATTATACCAATATCAGAATCCTGGATTTCTACATAAGGTGTTTTCCTTTTCCCTAAAGAAGACTGAGGGTAACTGGTTCAATTTTGCATACAGTGCAAAGCAAACAACATAGCAGTTTTCCTGGGCCTTCTAGTGACAGATGCTGTACAGCTCAGAAGAGCAAGATGTTCTCTGCCCAGAATTTTACAAGATCAAGGATTAGTTCCTCAGGGATCAGTACTGGGGCCAGTGCTGTTCAACATCTTTGTTGGAGACATGGACAATGGGATAGAGTGGACCCTCAGCAACTCTGCTGATGACACCAAGCTGTGTGGTGCGGTTGACACACTGGAGGGAAGTGAGTCCATCCAGAGGAACCTGGACAGGCTGGAGAGGTAAGCCCATATGAATCTCATTAAGTTCAACTAAGCCAAGTGCAAGGTCCTGCACCTGGGTGAGGGCAATCCCAGGCACAAATACAGGCTGAGCAGAGAATGGATTGAGAGCAGCCCTGAGGAGAAGAAATCAGGGGTGTTTGTGGATGAGAAGCTCAACAAGACCTTGCAATGTACATCTGCAACTCAGAAAAGCCAACCACGTCCTGGGCTGCATCAAAAAAAGTGTGGCCAGCAGCTCCAGGGAGATGATTCTGCCCTCTACTCTGCTCTCATGATACGCCACCTGGAGTACAGCATCCACCTCTGGAGTCCTCAGCACAGGAAGGATATGGACTTGTTGGAACAAGTCCAGCAAAGGGCCATGAAGATGACCAGAGGGTTGGAGCACCTATGCTATGAGGAAAGACCAAGAGAGTTGTCATTGTTCATCCTGGAGAAGAGAAGGCTCCAGGGAAACCTTGCTGTGGCCTTTCAATACCTAAAGGATGCCTACAGGAGAGATGGGAAGGGACTCTTTATCAGCAAATGTAGCGATAGGATGAGGGGTAAAGGTTTAAAACTGAAAGAGGGGAGATTTACAGAATCACAGAATCACAGAATCTTAGTGGTTGGAAGGGACCTTTGAGATCATCGAGTCCAACCACATTAA
>JAOTQQ010000019.1:5747128-5781291 GCA_026546715.1 Gallinago undulata | reverse complement strand
CACCTAGTTTGGTGTCATCCGCAAACTTACTGAGGGTGCATTCAATCCCCTTGTCTAGATCATCAATAAAGATATTGGACAAGACTGGCCCCAAAACTGAGCCTGGAGGGACACCACTGGTGACTGGCCACCCACCAGATTTTGCTCCATTAATCACAACTCACTGGGCACGGCCATCCAGCCAGTTTTTTTATCCAGCAGAGGGTACACTTGTCTACACCATGAGTCTCCAGTTTCTCCAGGAGAATGCTGTGGGGGACGGTGTCGAAGGCCTTACCAAAGTCCAGGTAGAAAACCATCCACAGCCTTCCCCTCATCGAGAAAGCGGGTCACATGGTCAAAGAAAGAGATCAGTTGGTCATGTAGGACCTCCCTTAGGTTAGATATCAGGAAAAAATTCTTTACTGTGAGGGCAGTGAGACACTGTAACAGGTTGCCCAGAGAAGTTGAGGGTGCCCCATCCCTGGAAGTGTTCAAAGCTGGATGGGGCTTTGAGCAACCTGGTCTAGTGGGAGGTGACCCTGCCCATGGTAGGAGTGGTGGAACTCTATGATCTTTAAGGTCACTTCTAACCCAAACCATTTTATGATTCTATGATTCAAAGGTGAAAGATTACTACAGGCTACTCTGTATGTAAAAAAGGAAGGAGGCACAGTACCAGAAATATAGCCATCAAATGAAACTGATTTAGCAGAGAATAAATACCTTTGCTGTACATTAACTAACCTTTGTACAAGTGCAGCAAAAAGTACAATCTGCTATTTTGTACCTGCATGTACATAAGCTTCTGAGTGAAGAAATCATTGTTTAGCTTTAAAAACAATTATATCAGTTTGCTGATATTTTTTTATTATTTTTTTTTAACAAACATGCCCATAGAGAGTTTAAGAGGGATTTGCACTTGCTCAGAATCCAGCCTATTATCTTCTGCTCCCACCGATGTACAGAAAATTTAATGCGTTTTAGAAGTGGTACTTCTTTGTAGTCAGGGATTAGAATCCATAGATACTCCTTAAACATCCTGCCAGTTTGGTCTTCCTCCTTTTTCAGAGCATATTGTTTAACTGACTTGGAGGAACTAAGGATCTCCCATTCTATGTCTCCAGGTCTGTAAAAGTTGCTCTACATGTTCAATAGACTTTGGAATCCATCTTCTTCTTGTCTTACTGTCTTGCTCATTCCCTATTAGCCTATCATAATGATCTTTCACTGTCAGTTCATACATATTCTAGCAAATCCCCAGAAACAACATATTGAATAATTTTTCTTTTTTTTTTTTTCAGTCGTTTATTTGTAGATTAGTCTCTCTAAAGAAATAAAGACCATCTTGTTGTCCTCATTTAAATGGACTCTCAAGGCCAAGTGATCATTTTTTCTTCTAATTTGTAGGGTTATCTTCATTAGTATTACTCATATATTGTCGTACTGCTTTGTCAAGTGAATGAATGCCCAGAATTTTCCTTAAATGATATGTTAATACCTCAATTACAAATAGAAATAAGAGCAGAAAACCTTTGCCAATCTCAGAGAACTATAAATTCTGCGCTGTACACAAAGATAAAGTGATGCTTTGCCAAGCTTTTTAATGGGAATAGAAAGCTTTGTGCTGTAAATATAATAAATATATCCACAAATTAAAAACAAAGACAAAGATGCTGAAGAATTTCAGCAACACAGTCTGGTACCACCACACCAGAGATGCATTGGGCACCAAATTTCTCTGTAATCTGTCTCAGTCCCAGTGTTTAGGGGAGTGTGCTGGGCAGAACTTTATCACTAGAAAAGGTCTGAAAGGGTTAAAAAGAGACTGATATGAACCTTTATGACTAAAAGGAGTCTATTGCTGCAAAATGCATAAGGTTCTAATAAAAACTCCAGTTGCAAAAATAGTAAAGAAAGAGTCTGAAGCAGATAGTAGGAAAAGGTGGTTATGTTAACTATGATGTTTCTTAAAATTTTGATATAACTTGAGAAATTTTTAGGTGGAATAGTCTGTTGAAGACTTCTCCGGGATATTCTAAATTTAAAGGAAAGACACTTGGGCTTACTACTAATACCATTATATGTATAATACATTAAAGCTTTCTTGTTAAGGATTCTTTACAGCATACTTCAAAATTCCTATTCTGAGATGATTTAAAAGCATTATAATACACACCCAGTGTCATAAAATTCTATAAGTGTTCACGCTAAGCCTTTTTTACTGCTACTGAACATCAATATGCCTTATTTGAATGTAACTCCAGAAAATTATTTGTGCTTTTAAAATTGCAGCCGGACTGTTTAATGCAAGAATGATTTCCTGCGTGTATTTAGAGCGATTGATACATGTGGATTTGACTTACCTCCTTGCCTGGCACTGAAGAATGAATTGGCATTGCATGACTTTCACTAAAATCCCCTTGCTCAGTTGGCCTTCCCTAACCTTCTAGAAACTGCCTGTGCAATTCACATGGACAAAGCTAACCTTACTATAAACAATAAACTTAGGTATTGCTACCAGAAAAAGGGACATAGCATACCTCATATGACACTAAAATCCACCATTTATCAGCCAGGGGAATTTATGGCAGTTGACCTGATGAATTATGTGCTAACCCATCCCCTGTGATGCCTTTCCCTAGCTATTTTAAATTTAAATTTACTCTATCTTTACAAACTGCATTTGATGGAATAACTCTAGCAGAGCTTGAAATGTAAAAACATCTTAAGTGTATTTCCCTCCCCTCGTGAGATAACTACTGGGGAGATTATTATGGTGACTAAGGAGAAACTAAATATATATTGAAGTTGATGATTCTCTGGAAAAAGTTAAACGTGTTTGAATTACTCCTAATATGAACAAACAGAAACCAATATTCACAAGTAATACATGTACTTAGTTCTTCAAACGGTCTGTGTTTCAGAACAGAGGAAAGTTATAAACAGTACTCTTCAGATGAAAAAGCAAACAAAAAACTTGAATGAAATTTAAAAGTTTCTTCATGATAGGTTAGTTGTGTATTATTCAATAACCACTGAGTAGAACAGTTATGCTTGCATGCTCAGTGGCAGAAAAAGGTAGCAATAAGAAAGACCTGAGTAACAGAGAAGCATCATAATCCAGGTGAGAAGCATGAACCAGATAGTAATTCAGATTAGAACCAGTAGTAGTTTATATTAGAACTATGTAGTCGTTTTACATAGCGTTTCAGCACAGCACTAATTTTCACATTACTGATGTAGTGAAGCAGCCCACATTTCACTGAGAGAAAAGAGTTATTAATAAAATGAAAAGATGACAGCTAATTTTGGGTAAACCACCTTTTAAATTTGATATTTTTTAATTTTAATTTTAATTTTAAATGCTAGTCTGATTTGGATGTCCTAAGCTAGTGTTTCCAGGAATACAAAACACTTACTGTAAGAAAGAATTGAGGTTCATCAGTACCCAATTAAAATCTGTTCCTTTCCTCCCAGCAGGTATACAAACAGCTGTGTTACCAAGATAGAGGACAGAACCATACACTAACATTTTTTTTGGCATATGTTAGTGGTGTATCCATAAAGATCTCTTAATAAGGCATTTTAAATCACAAGGAAATGCCTCGCAACAAAAGGAAACATTTATTTATTTAAACTTCCACTCTTAGCCATTACCTCCTCGGACCCACTGCTGCATTCTTCATCTAGCTGAGAGAAATCATGCATGAAATAGTATTCTATTTAGTTTAATGGTTAACAGAACCTGAATGGCTACATGCAGTGCATTAGCTTACTTCTGAAAGACTCTGTAATTTTTAATACAGCGCAGAACTGTTCAGTGTATAACCGCAGTGAACAGGCAAGCCTTATTTCCATTATCAGCAAATACATTCCAGAAAGCTGTTCCATAATATTCCTTCTTATATAATTTCACCTTTTATAAAAAGAACCTTAAAAATCAAACTCCCAGAGCTCCATATACTCTGATTTTATCAATAAATATTACCTCTGCTAGCAAGGAAATATTAATGTTATTTCACTTTTTATCCTTACTTTCTTTAAAAGAATAACAACCTTTATCATTATTTACTCAGTTATCTCATAAGCAAATTTGTCTTTTTCTGAGATGCTTTTTTCGATAGAGAACCTTCCTTAAATACTGCACTTTCCTTAAATGCACTGCTACTAAGAATACTTCCTTTAAAGATATTAAGGAAAATTTCACCTGTATGCTTTATCATTCTTGCAGTTCGAATTAAAGTAAAGGATAACAAGATCAATAGTAGTGTGGAGACTGTATAAATACTTGAATTAATCATTTTTATTGCAATCAAATTAGAAGAATTGGTGTTGAAGTAGAACATTGCTGTATAAGGTGTTGTGAAGCAGCTTAGCAAGAAGATAAAAGATATGTGTGTAGCAATTTCATTAATGTCCATGAGCTTTGTTTGTTGAAATCTATCAGGAAGCATCATGAAAGTCTAGAAAAATGGGCTGTTCCAGGTCAAAATATTTTTTTAGATTTTTTTTCTGAATTTTAAGGGATTATGATTTTAGGGCTGGAAAAGAGTCTTCTCTGAAGATTCCATCTCTTAAGATGTACATAAGTATATGTGGTCCAGAACATTTCTTGTTCTTCTTATTCCACATATATTTCTACATATTCTTACCAAGCCTTCCTCTACATAATTAGCTCACCTGTCTCTGTGTCCACAACCAGTGCAGAAACCCCATAGGTCACAATGACAATTTATTCTGAAGTATGCTTTCTTAGCTGCACACTAAAGCCAATTATCTTTGTTGTAATGTTATGCTGATGCAGCTATACTTTTTTGGGGATTGGACCTTAATGTTTCATATGATTTTTGACTCTTGTTTGACCATCTCTTAAAGATGCCTAAAGATACCGCTGCCTTCAGATTTCTTTCTGTTGCTCAAACTTAGGGGACCTAGGATCATTTGAGATGTCCTTGAGTATCCAAAACATCCAGTTCATGGTGGTAGATCACACAGGACCTGAGGGAGATTGTGCGTGTCTGGAGACCAGATAGCACCCCATGGGGCTATCTCAGAATATAGAAGACATCTAGATGAGGGTTACTAAATAAAGTCCTTAACATAAGCATGGCTTATATTTTCTGTTATGGGTTTAAAGAGGTATTATAGAAAACAGTAAGCAGAAGACTAATCCTACTGCAGTTTTTTCTCTGTTTATTCTTCCATGTTAATCAGGGGTGGTAAGACTTGAGCCTCTAAATCCCAGAAAAGTCCAATAAAAGAAGTTCTGGTTATTCTCACTTCTATTGCTGACAGCATATTTATCTTCCTCTTCAATTCTTCCCTATGAAATAGCCATTCAGCTCCTTTTGAAACAAATGGCTTTAGCTCTAAGGTTGATATCTGACCTCTTCAAAATTATCTAAGATGCCCCAGGGCTTACTTGTTCATTTCTTGACTATCAGCAGCAGACAACTGGAAGATGATCTATGTAACTCTACTTTCTCTATTATTCCTATCTCTATCTCTTCAGAATTTTATTGTCACATAGAATAAAGGCTTTAAAGCCTTCTAAAACAAAACACTTAAGCCTAGCTTCATCCAGCTTAGCTTGATTCGTTTCACTAAAGACTCAAAAATTTTGTGGTTGGGTTCTCCACTTGGCAACCAGACCTCTAACATACAGATCACAATGAGAATCCCACAGGGTATGAACCCTGGACTGAGAGCTATATTCCAGCAAGCGTTTGGTAAGAACAGGATAATTGCTTTCAAATACATTAAAAAATGCAGTAGTGAGAAAGGCAACAATATGCATTCTATGTTCAAGGTAGAACAGCTGAGAAATAAAGTTTCAAACACTGAGAGAGAGCATGGGGAAAGTCTTTTTGACAAGTGAATCACTGGAGCTCCACAGATGTTGCTGAACAGGGTTGCTGCACTGGAAGTCTTTAAGTTTGGCAAACATCCTTGTTAAGGCAGGAAGGTGGTCAAGATGATTTTTTTTGTAAGTCTCTGACACAATTTAAAGTCAATATCAAATTATGTTTTAATTCATTAATTGTCCCTCCTGGAGAAATAAGTGTATACTTAGAGTAAGGTATCTGGGCATCTAAATGAGTTTTCACAGTTTGGCCTTAATGATTCAATTCAGAGGCTAGAGAAACTTTTAGGTCCAGATATTATGAACTCATCAAATCTAACACTTCTTAAAGAGATAGGAACTATAGCGATACCTGACTCCCTTGACAGAAATTCAGGGATATTTCTTGGGAAAAAATGATAATAACAACAACAACAACAACAACAACAACAACAACAATAATAATAATAATAATAATAATAAAAATATAGCTTACCATTCCATAAACAAAACCTTTCCATTTCCTTGCTTCTCCTTTTTTGCATCTGACCTTGAGTGTCTTCTATACCTCACAAGGAATGAATATTTTTTCATCTACCCTAATTCTCATTTCTTTCACTTATGATTGGAGAGAGGGAGCTATAATAAACATGAACATTTAATCAATACCCTTGTATGAACCACACAGTAAAGTGCAGACTGAGAAATGAAGCAATACAATTCTTGGTCCTGTTGCATCTTTAATTAGAGCTTTACTACATGATGCAAATTACTTCGGTCCTATGATATTACCTGAGATGTTTGAATGTTCTACAAAAGTATTGATTTTAGTCTGAATGTCAGATCTCGTGCTTGGCAGCCTTTTCCTTGAAACAAATGGATTACACTTGGAATTCTAATTAAGCTGCATTTCTCAAATGAGAAGCAGACAAACAGCAGTAAAAGTGTACAATTATTGGTCTTCAGTTATCAACCTTTCTATGGGCAAAATGACCACAATTTTGAGTAGTACTGAGTAGCAAATGATTTGCTTTGAATAAAAGCTTTTACAAAGATGAATGTCTGCATTTTCAATATATAATTTGCCATCTTGAAAAAGATTGGTTAAATAGTTTAAATAGTACATTATTTTTATTTTCATTTAAATATGTTTGGTGTCCTAGCAGTGAGAAGTATTAACCTTTGGGAAAATCAATTGCCTTCTCATCTCATCTAGTTAAGAAAAAGACACACACACAAGAAAAACTCCACAAAAACTTGATAGAATGAGTCAGCAGTGAATGCAACACTCTCTCTAAACTAAGCTTTCAGCATCCGTGTGAGATCTTTGCAGAAGATCGTGTCATGGACTTCTCGTAATATGGAGTTTATCTTCAACTCACTTTTTTTTTATTTGTGAAATTACTAGCAAAAAGCTTAACATTCCTTTGCAAAGTGTTAGTATTCATCATACATGAATATCTTTTAGTTTGCTTTTTATTTTAAATCCCTTCAACAGCTTTTTCACCTTTTATGCCTTTTAATTTAGCCTTAAAATTTCACAATAAAGTTGGTAGAATACCTAGCCAGACTAGAACACTTAGACCATCTATTTAAATTATTTGCCTGCCTCTGATTCCTCTAAGTTCTGTAAAACTCCTTCGCCTTCATCAGACTAAATCACATTGACTGTTACAAAATTTCAAGGCACAGCTATGAACAACAGGCCCACAGGGAGTAGCGGAAGCCATGTAGGAAGCCAGAAGAGTATAGGAGGTGGTACAGTAACCTTAGAGTACACAACCATGATGCAAGATCCACTATATTGCTCCCACTTAAATCTCAGAACATATCCTAAAGAAAAACTTGCAAATTGGAAAAGAAGTATTCTCTGTTTATAAATAACCTATTGTTCTGACCTTTTTGCTTTGAAGTCAGTACTTCCTCCAGGGTGATTCAACGCTGTGCTTTGGCTTTGATGTACAATCTTAAAAGCACCATTACAGGCATTTACTGGAAGGGAATACCTTGTTGCCATGGCTACTAGTGCATCACTTGAAATTGTGATATAGCTGGATTTCATCACTATGACACTAATTTTCTCCACTGCAGCAATGGAGGGACTAGATCATAACTGTATCAGATGCAGCAGGGTGGCCTTTCATTCTTTTCTCTTTCTAAAGTTTGTGTAGGTGAAACACGTGGCTGTAAGAACAAACCTGTAAAGCCAAAGAAAACCATGCCAACTATTCTGTAAGGGGAAAGGGAAGAAATAATTTTTGGCTAGTTTCTTACTAGAAAATTAGCTGTCATGCTTACCGTATCTCACCTGCTATGAGATAAAGACTATCAAATTAAGTGTTTTCATGGTGACTGTTTGGCCTTAATCCAGCGCTCACTGAGCTTTCTCAGCTGAATGCAGTACACTAAGTTGTGGTGTGAGGAACATCTTTAAGACTTTTGAGGCACGCTTTTATCACAGACAGAGCAAGGCAAAGAGGACTTGCACCAAATTATCTGTACAACTTTTGTATCCCCAGTAGCTCACATACAGCCATCTTAGAGCAGAAAGTGTGATGAATTTGCCATTGTGTTTGGAAATAACCCCTACTTCCAGGTTATCTTGATCTAAACCAACTCTGTTGTCCCTATACCTGCTGCACAGATGTGTGCTAAGACAGCTGTGATGTCCCAGGTGAATGACAGATTTATGGAGAAATGTACAGCAAATACGTGTGAAATTGGTTTTCAGCTGGGCTGAACAGAAAGGAAAAGTTTTATACCAGTACTTGTATTCTTAACTTTCCAGGCTAAAAGCTAAACCTTTAGATAACTGAAATGGAAACTTTCTACAGCCCTCTGGTTGAGGGATTTAAGGGGAAAAAAACCCACCTAAATCCTTTGTTCATCTCATGACAGGAGCCTCTTATCCTCAAACATTCAGCATGAAGGATCCCAACTGAAATCTCTTACAACTTATTGCTCTTCTCACTTAACTTGAACATATAAGTAAGAGTCATCTCACCTGAAGTATAAAGAAGGAAGGAGGAGGCTTCAAGTGGACATCTACTTTCAGAAGTTTACAAGGGAGATACCTGAACCTGAGTTAATCTGTAAGAGCAGGATTCACTTTCTTAGAGGTAGAAAACTAGTACTGTAAGAAATATCTTTTGATTGAGACAGAGCTGGCAGATACAACACAGGTCTTATGGAAAACACATTTGAGTTTTGTTCAGGAGAGGGAACACTCGGCAGAATGCACAGTTAACAGACATGTAGTGAATCACTCCTTAAATTTGACCAAAGGTCATCATCTAGGTTCAATGAGTCCTCAAATGAATATTATCAACACCTCCAGGGTGTTATTAGTGGCCTCAGACATCTGTATTAGGGTAGGATGAAATGCATCTGCATACGTTTATTTTTCAGCATTGACTACTGAGAGGAGCTTATGCAACTACTTAAGCTGGATACCTTCAGGTAAATACAACTCAGATGATCCTGTCCTCAGTGTTTTGGTTTAATACAATTTCTGTAAAAAATATTTCTTTTGATTTAATATATTTGTGTGAAATAATTGATTTCTACAGGGAAAAAAATAAAAAAGAAAAAAAAAAGAAAAAAAAAAGGCCAGCTTAGTTTGTTTCATTTTTAACAATTACCTCTGGGTAATCACAGTTATTCCCGACTCCCCCCAATTTTGGTGAATGCATGAGTACCAAAGTCCCCAGTGAACTCCCAACATATTTTCTAATCTTTAGCTTTCAGCTGCCAGATGTTGTAACAAAGTGAAGATAATTGTATCTGAGAAGTTGTTAAGTATGTATTTACATAAATTTGTCGCTATTAGGAAAGTTTGGTCCATTGCATTCTTTATGCATAAATTCCAAAGTGACTGATGTGTGAATGGTGGTTTTTCTGGAGTCTGGTTCAAATCCATTTCTAATTAAAACAGCCCAATTTTAAGCAGCGCCCCCCCTTTTTTTCTCTTTCTGTTTTTAGTGCATATATTACCTATTTTGATCATTCAACAATGGGAGATTTCCCAATTTTCCCTCCCTAAACCATCCTTGTCTTTAATATTTAGAAGATTTTATGGCTCAAAGTGACAACAGAAGTAGCTTTAACAAATGCCTGGCTTATGTCAGATATATGTTACAATGGTTGAAATAATATTCAGGTTTTACAATCAAATTATTTTGTTGCAAGAGTTAGCAATCTTAGTTTGATAGAAGTTTGTATATCCTCTAGTCAAATTTGAACCCATAAAAGTTAAGTTCAGTTAAAAATATCAGCTTGTGAAATTGTTGTGGTATCAAAAATATAAAGAACAATTTTTTTATGTTCTCTCTCTAAGGTAGATTGGCTTCTCTGTTCTGTTTAGATTTAGGTTTACCAATTAGAGCTCACCATCCTGAAGTAACACTTTATCTAAATATATCCAATTTCTTACAGAGAAAGTGATCATTTTTTTTCTGCAGAAATGACTAAACAGAAAAATGGCTCTTTGTTTTTAACTTTAGTTAACATATGATACACAGTTAACATTACCCACAGAGAATGAGAGGTATCGATTTTAATTTGTCCCATAAGAAAGTCCTACAGATGATTTTGAAATAAATCTCTCCATTGTCCTACATGGTAGCTGTTCAGATTTCCTCTTTCTTTTCTGGAATAGAATTTCCAGATTTAAGTACTGACTATTCAACATATATGCTCCAAAGAGCCAAATGTCTTTGATTCTCAGTGTTGTCATTTAGCTGTGTCTGTTGACAATTAATTTGATTAATATATATATAAATCTACAAATACATTTTAAATGAAAATATATTATCAATTTTTATTATTCTTGATTTTGTAGCAAAACCACTGCAGTCTTCTAAACAAATGATATCTAAATTTTACATACTGTTCATATCACCCATAATTTGTATGTATTTGTTGTGCCAGAGGTTGTAAATGGAAATGTTTACTTATTACCTGAACATGGTCATATTTTGGTTGCTAAAAGTGACTTTTGAGAAAAAAAAAAAAAAACAAAACATTTTCTGTTGAAGTATTTCCAAAATACAAAAAAATTACTTTAGATTTATTGAAAATAAGGTAATTTACTAAAAAAGTTTATGATAATCTAACAAGACCCTTTTCTTCACTTTATACAACATATAAGACTTCAGTAATATGTTATTTTCTTCCAGGCATGCTGTAAGATCTGTGACATATTTTAGCACTTCTCTCTCTCCATTTAAAATTTAGCAGATCAGAATATGATGAGGATGAACAAACATTGATGGAGAGGGAATGGAGGAGATGCTGATTCCTGGAAATCATTCAAACCTCAAAATAGGGTCAAGTTCAAGGTGCCCATTTCCTTAATTAAAAATCTAGTCAATCAATCCCAATTTCTCTCTCATTCACATTAGAGTGCCAAACCATGTCAGACCAGATTCTTCTCTGTTTTTACAGCTACATAATTGAAATCTGAATCCACTACTGTATGAATATTAATGTCCATCGCAGTGGCTATTCTTAGTTACTGTTTTCTCATCTTCTACACATTGGTTTGAGAAATACAATAAAATAGTGAAAAATAAGGCTTCATTTTGGTTCTTCTGGTGAGCAGAGAAGGCTTTTAATTTTACAGAAAATGAAAAAAAAAAAAAGTAACGCCGTCTATCTGTTCCTCAAAGTGGTGATATAGAGCCAAGCCCTATGGGGATGCTGACTGGATTTATTGTATGTCACACAGATCAAAAATAAGTGGAGGGAGCTAAAGAGTCTTGATACCCAGCTGGGTTGGATGGTCTGTGAGTGTAACAGACACCGACTGTGCCACAGCACAATACTTCTGCTTGCCAAGTTAATTAAGTTAGGATTGAGTGCCCATGGATAGGAGATAATAATATCAGCCACATACAAAGGATATGTGATATTGTAGATTAGGTTTATAAGAACTGCTTTGTCTCTCTGACAGGGAGACAAAAATGTGCTGCCATTAAACTCCGAGAGATGGGATTCCTGCCATATTCAAGAACGTGCTTTAGTTTGTATTTTTTTTTTCCTTTATTATTTCTATTTCCCATTTAATAAAAAAACGTGCCTTTGAGCTATATGCAAGGGAAACGGCAGAAAAGGTGACAAGCCCAGGAAACCGCCAGAGGTGAACTTTTCAACTCACAGCAACATCTCAAGGCAGGCTGTAAATAGGATTACTTTTATTAGACTGCTGCCTGCTACAGCCGTTCTCGTTACGAGCCTGTCACACTGTTCATTGTGCATGGCAGAGTGATGGGCAGTCCAAGCCTTGGGGACCCAGTGCAAGGCCCCCACTGCCACCCGTCACTCAGGTGGAACCATCCCTTTGAGTCAATAACAGTGTCTGCTTGAAGTATAAAATGGGATTTCAATGTCCTTTACAGACGATGGGTGGGTGCTGGGATTATCTTTTCAGCAGAAACACGGGTTGTCAGTAGAGGGCCAGGTGAACCACCAAAAGCAATGGATGTGCCTCCAGTGGATCAAGGAATGCACCAGTGTGTTACCACATTAACCACAGTGGTGGTCAAGCTCTTCTGTTCTAGGGATTTCTTTTTTCCCCTCTTGCCTGCTAGTCCAGTTCCTGAATCAGAAGAGGTTTGAATACGGCGGTGCTTGGTCTGGGTTGAACCTTAAAAAGAAATGAGGTTTTCAGGTAAGATCTCAAGTGTTTCCAAGGACTGGGCCACCGCAATGCAAAGTGGGGTATAAAGATCAAACTATTGTGAGGGAAGCACAAGGATTATGGTTATCTGCTCCTAAAATTTATGAACAGATAAGAGAAATAGACATAAGTAAATAATAATGGGAAGAGCTTCCTGGAAAGACCAAGAGTTGCAGCAAATGTTTTGTAGAATGTACCTGCAGTAGATGCAGAACATTACATCTGCAAGTCAACCTGAGCTCCCAAGAGAAGAGAAAGTTCCTGTAAAATTATCAGTTCTCCCCACCAGAATCTGAAATACACATATACACACATATATGTATATATTTATGCAGCTGCAGTTCCAGTTTCTCCAAGACTCTCTAGTTTGTGTAAAAGCCCATCTCAAGCTGATAAGAAGGTCTAAGACTACAGGAGGCTGGAAGTCTGAGATGCTCATCTCATGCATTTTGCTTTATCTAAACAATCCTCCATTTCACAGGAGGGTTTGAATGCTGGAGTTTTACTCTAGACAAATATTGCAGTAGACTTTCAAAATGCATCAACTGAAATATTTTCAAAGTATGAGACATTTTGAAGTTCAGATGCAATGTAGCAAAAGAGAGAAGCTTGAAAGCTGTGGGCCAGACTGCAGAGATGACCCAACAGTCAGATTTTCCTCATTCACTTGGCTCTGTCTCTGCAAAGGCATCTCTGTTCTTGTGTCAGGGCCAAGCATGTTTAAACACTTTTTTTGAAAGGGTATACATTTTTAGGTTGCTATTCTGTTAATTTTGATTAACAATACCAAAGTATTACTAAATTGGATGGGTTTATAAAAATATTTAGTCTGGAAATATCTTTCAGGAAGCACCTCCAGCAATATATTTCTAATATCTTTTACTATATATTTTACTAGATATTAGGAAGAATTACTTTAGTGAAAGAGTGGTCAGGCACTGGAACAGCCTGCCCAGAGAGGTGGTGGAGTCACCATCCCTGGAGGTATTTAAGAAACGTGTAGACGTGGCTCTTCAGGGCATGCTCTAGTGGCCAAGATTATTGGTTTGTGGTGGGGTGTTGTGCGTGGGGTTGTGGGTGTGGAGTTTAGTTGGTGGGTGGCTTTTTTTTTTTGTTCGTTTGTTTCTGTGTGGGTTTTTTGTTGTTGTTGTTTGTTTTTGTGGTTTGTTTGTTTTGGCTTTGTCTGTTTGTTTGTTTGTTTAATGTGGTTGGACTCGATGATCTCAAAGGTCCCTTCCAGACACTAAGATTCTGTGATTCTGTGATTCTGTGATACTATTTCCTTTCTCAGCGAGGTTTATAGAAATGCACATCTCTCAATGCATACAAACAAAAAGCCATTAAAAAGACATTATAAAAGCTATTATGTTTCATGATCTGATTATACTTATTTTGTCTCAGAACAAGCATACTATTTGGAAAATTATAGTTTTAGTTGAGTCACCTTCTTGAGAAAATTCCTACTTATATTTCTGACTGGCATCTCCAATTTCTGCAAGTAATTCTGCTCAGTTTGCATGCTACAAATCATCATCTACGCAGAGGAATACCAGGACCAAATTCATTCCTGATTTATCTCCACCAATGCACAAAAGGGTAAAGAAAATCCATTAAAAAGAAGGTTAAAAAAAAAAAAAAAAAGTGACACATCCGTGAGCTGGATGGAAGACAAATGCCAGAGACCTGATTGTCATTTACACCAAGAAGAATAAAGAAGCTGTAAGAAGACAAGACATGCTACACTTCTGTTTATTTCTAGCTATGTATATGATGGATATTTTTGGGGGGTAGTGTGGGCGGGTTCTTATTTGTTTGTGAGCAATTTGTTTTTGCATTGACAGGGCTTGTTTTTCTGAAGGACTAGGTGAAAGGTTTGGTGTTGAACTGATTTTAAAAATCTTCCATCTCTCCAGGATTCACTTATCTTTCTCTGAAAGTATCTGTCTATCTCTCCATCACAGGCCTTGCAATCACTGACTAGTATGTGAGGGTCAAGCTCACTCCGAGGAAGGAGAATATACTAAATTAAGATGTATAAGATATTAGCCAGCTCAGGTTAATTGTGTTTTCATTTTCTTAAGAATTTATCAACACTGTAAAATAAATGTCATTATGCTTTTGCAGTTATTAAAAGAAAACGGGACACCACATAATAGTGACAGTCATTATCATCAGATCTGATAACTAAAACAGAAAAGCAATTCTTTCCATTTGGAAGTATAACCAAGTAGCTACACTTAACTTTATTTCTATAAACTCCCTGCTATTTCCTCATCATCTTTTTCTGTTACTATGCAGCAAGTGATCTTGTCACTCTTGTTTACAATGTCATCAAGAAGGCATCTTTGTGCCTTTGAAACTACTGCTCCTGTGAGATTTCCTTTCCAGGCCTTGTGATATCTTTTTGTAACTGTGGGTTAGAGACAAATCAGCTTCCTTGTGTGAAATAGTCTTCCTGTGTCAACAACTGAAAGCACAGAAAAAGTTAGACATTGGCAAAGTTAACCTAAGGGGATTGAGAGGGGAGAGAGAAGAGTGTAATAACAAAATAAAAGTGTTGCTACCTGAAATAGAGGGAGTGCTTTGGATCAGCATCTTCCTCCTGTTTGAGTCTGCCCAAAACCAAATACACCCTATGAATGAGGGAGCTGTGTTTTACAGACACATTGCTGTACAACCGAGGTACTTGAACACCAATCCCAGAATTTTCCCTCAAGATTTACCTTACCAGTAAGAGGTGGCATGTACACCCATGTCAAAATACCATTATACTGCCTCACTGAAGAGCTGGGTGAATGCGCTTTTGTGGCTGCTGGGCCTGATTTTATTTTGTTTTCCACTTGAGCTGAAACCTTAAAGTCCTGACCAGGTCTCACCCAAAAAACCAGTACTGGTTCCCAAGGTACTCAGACACGATCCCTGGGAGCACCTGATCTCACTTCCTGAGATGAAGCATCATATTATCCCTCGCATTACACTAGGTAGCATAAAATACATATTTAGTGCTATTTAAACTGTTTTAGGAAGTGCTGGGGAGGAGGCTGTGTAACCCTCATTATGGTGACTGAGTGTTTACAACAGCAATCCTTTTAGCAGTAATGAATTTCCTCCTGTCAATGAGCACTCCCCAGTGCAAAGGCAGTATCCAGCAATCAAGAGCTTTGAATATCTTTTGTGCTCATTAGAATGAAACAAACAAAGTCCTGCAAAAGAAAAAAAATAATAAATAAAACAAACAAGGTGTCAATCTGAACACCACAAACCAGCCTCTAAGCAGCAAAAGCTGTGCCAGCACACCATGTTTGCCATTTTGCAGAAGATAAAACAGGAACCAATTTGGAATCAATATTGAGTCAATATTGATTGATCTTCCTTAACTTTAGTCTTCCCACTTCAGTCACTCAAAGGACTCTTAGAGTTGATAATAGAGAGGGATGCTTCCAGATCTTAAGCCATCCAAACCATTTCAGACCAAGACCAATGACCCTCATATGCTGCCAAAGGAGTCTAGAGTGAGTAGTTTTGTTGTTTACTTAACTCCCATGTTTCCCCTGATGTGATTGACAGTATTACAAGGCTAAAACAACCTAACTCAAATGTTTTCTTATCCATAAATCAGCCTCTATGAAAATATACGTAGTATTTCTTTTTAGTCTGAGGTGAATGGAAAGATATACCAGAACGAGAAACTGAAGTATCATATATAACCCTAATTAAATAGTATTTTTCACAATTGTAGAAATATAGAATAAGATATTAAAAAATTATTCTGCTGCTCTCTGATAAAAACAGCTGTTTGGGGCTTCAAAATACCAGGGAAAAGAATTGGTAAGCAGGAAATCTTTTGCTCTGATGCTGCTTTTTTCCACTTCTCTTTTGATTAAAAGTTAGTATCTAGAAAAAATGATTTTCAAGGTCTCAATTCCTCAAAAATATTTTATTTCAGCAGATATTGGGACACTTCAAAATAAACAGTTTCAAAATGGAGAAAAAAAATTAATAAGTGGATGATCTGCAGCTTAGATTTCATTCATGGTTCAAGTGACTCAATTAAGTTTTTTTCCAAACTTGGAAAGAAGTCCTTTGTGTTTTTGATGGTGGTAACAATTAAATAAATGCTACTAGGAAACCAAACAAAACACATGATAAAGCAAATAATCCTTTATTATCTCTACTAGGAAAACCTGAGCTTGAGTCCTCACTCTACATATTACTGTGTCATTTGTATCTCTTACAGCTTTTATGCCTTACTGTAAGAAGCTTTCCAAGTGTGTTGGGAGCTGAGGAGTTTACGTACTGTTACAGTGTGACTGGACAGCAAAACTCAAAATGTCCAAGAATTTTTAATCAAAGTCTGACATGTAAGGTTGTTAATATGTCATTCTAATTTAGCAAAACAGTCTAGTAGTGCTGTTTCCTCACCCTCTAATTACAGAATCATAGAATGGTTAGAATTGGAGCTTAAAGATCATCAACTTCCAACCCTCCTGCCCTGGGCAGGGACACCTCCCACCAGACCAGGTTGCTTGAAGCCCCATCCAGTCTGGCCTTAAACATCTCCATGGACAGGGCAGCCACAGCTTCTCTGGGCAACCTGTTACAGTGTCTCACTGTCCTCACAGTAAAGAATTTCTTTCTGGTATCTAATCTAAATCTCCCCTCTTCCAGTTTAAAACCATTACCCCTTGTTCTGTCATGGTTTCATGTGGTTGGTGTGGTTGCATGTATTTTAAAATACATAGTTATTTCATTTTTTGAATTTGAATTTTCAGTTAATAGTTCATGTGATTTTTATCAACAGTCTCCTAGATAGAAACAACACCCACCTAAATGAAAAAAAAAAAACAACCAAAAACCCCAACCCAAAGATTATTTTGGCTTTGTGTCTTCAAGTTCAGCAGCTTCTTTCTTCTAATTTTTCATTTTGAAGTGGAACTCTCTGGGAAAAACAACAGAGCATTTGGCTAGAAAGCTAAAATGTGCAGATTACACCTGACCTCCTGCCCCCAGCATTGACAAAGGGGTTAGATTCTATTTCCACTCAAACTCCCACCCTTCCTAAGGAAAAAAAAAATTAAAAATCCCTAAAGTATCACTCATTTTTATAGCCAGAAAGAGCATTTCTTATAACTAGGCTAAAGCTACTCAAAGGTGAAAAATGACACTGAGCATGACTGAAAGATAAATTCTCCTGGGAACAGAAAGAGACAAAGAAAGAAGATATAAAAAGTGCATAGGAACTTTTCATGTCATGTATTTCTATTCTTTCATGGCCTGGAGCTACAAAGCAGTGTTTGCATTTCAACAGAGAGTAGGGGACAGACTACTTAAGCTAAATATCAGGTTTTACTTGCTTTAGGGGCCAACATTGCTCATAAATGTTTTGTAATAGGCAAGCTCATAAATCCAGGTGACAACCTTCCACTTTTAGCAGCTGTAGGAACAGGCCACACTTGAACTGGGGCTTGAAGCAGTTGCAATTTTGGAGTTTTATTTTTTTCCTGTATTTCAACATTGGTCAAAGAAAATTTATTCTTAATGGAAACACTCTGTTCCTTCTAAGTGTTTTATGGCCAAAGATAACAAAGCACTTCTGAAAGCATTGGTGTGTATAATCCTCCCCTAAAGCTATTTATGCCCAAAGTGTCAAACTTGGGTCTTTTTGCCACAGCAATGCTATTGTTAATAATTATAGACTCCACACTAACTCCTGCTAGACTTTTTCTGAATTACCAGTCCATTTCTGACCATAGCCATTGCCCTTGATGACTGAGGCTCTCCTACAAACACCAGTCTCTCTAATGGAAATAAGAAAGGAAAAAGGATTTGAAGGAAATTGATAGTTTAGGCATAGGACTGAACCAGGAAGACACAACACAGAAATGCAGAATGCTCATCAAAGGCATTGGTTCAGTGAAACCAGGGAGCTCACTATCACAATGAAGAAGTCAGGTGAGGACATAGCAGCATAATCCAATATAATTTTTCCTTTGCCTAGGCTCCTCTCTTTGACTATGTCTTATGACTTTTCTCAACTCTTTGAGACAAAATTAACTTCTGAATTAAGCTAATAGTCTAGTCTTTACCTAATTGCCCCCCCCCTTTTTTTTTTCCCTGCAGAGGGGAGAATCTAAGTTTAATGAAATTCAGCTGAAATTGAATTCCCTTGTTAGCCCCTTTGATACAGTTGTAGCATCTTTTTCACAGTGACTGAGTGTTATCTGCTGTTACTATAGCAATTTTGCTCTTATTTACAAAAGGTATGCACAAATTACTTAACTTTGTTCTCAGCCTATTACGGAGTTGATTATTGATTTAAACATCCAGCTGTAAAAAGGCAAGAGAAGAGATAAAAGTCTAGCAAATTTCTAAACACTCAGATATTTCTGGAAAAGAGGAAAAAAGTCTTACTTTCTGAAAATGAAATAAATTAACATCTCAGTTGTGTCATGTTTGTGTGTTACAAGACTTTACCTAACGCTAATTACCTTCACTAGCTGAAGGTGGCATAATTGGTGGTTGATCTACCCGGCTTGTAAATGTGGGAACTGTAGTAGCTTTTCCTTACTGTTTCTCAGTGTATGTGCTGGCTGCAGCAGTGCTCAAAAAGGGTCTCTCATTCTTCACTCTATTTTTGGTTTTGTTTTGCTGTAGTCTCTAGTACATGTGCTCTTTCCCATTGTCTTAGGTTTGCCCTTTTGTACAAGTTCCCTTCTTCCCTTGGTCCTATCACTATGTCTTTTTTCCCTGCTTCCTTGAGCGTGTACATATGTTACCAACCATTAAGCCTTTATTTCTTCCTGAAAATTGCTATGTAGCCCATAATGTCTTACTGGCTGATACAGCTTAGTACTGAATTCAGTCATACAAGAAACTAAAATTTAATTCTTTCAGCCATCAGGTGAATAGTTAGATGGGAGCCCAGCAGTTACCAAAGGAGAAGACTTTGCAATAACTCTTGCAGCCACTTCAGAAGTGACACTGATGGCTCTAAAAGATTTGGTGATGCTGATCTATCAACATTATATTTTGGTAGAAGAGGGAGCAAGGCATAAAAATGACAAGCAGATTACAGTGAAGAAGTTTGCTGAAGAATAGGGGTAAATGGAGGAAAGAATATAGAAAACAGAGAGCGCAAACTTTGTTGCCTGAAATACTAAAAGCAAAAAGAGTACAACTATGGTTTGACTAAATGTTGCTATTAATATAGAAAGTTTTTCAAGAATCTGGGGACAACAACTTAAGTTTCAAGATATACAAATAAGCAAAATACAGAATAGGAAGGGAAGATATGGGTAATGAAGAGAGGCTGAAAATTTTTTCTTCTTTCCTCTTCATGAAAGCAATCCTTCATTCAAGGAACATCTTGAGCCTCTCATTACTGTAATTTGCTCCTGCAGGTGTCTATTAACTTGATGTGCAATTCTCAATGGTTTAGATACTGCTATAGTCTTCAGTAAAAATCTGCTTTTAAGCATTCATATTTCTGTCTTGTGCTCAGGGATTTCTTCTCCCTTCAAACCTTCCTGCCTCTACTACCCAGGGACAATTAACAGACTATGCTGATTGCACAGGAACATCATTATATAATAAACAATCATCAGGTGGTCACTAATTGACACTATGGGACTCCTCTCAGTCTATGACATGCAGAAAATCAGAAATCAGTCCAGTGTTGTTCTGCTGCCAGGAAGTTACCTTCAAAGGCTGCTTCCTTGCTCTACTTTGACCACCCATCCTGAGCTGACCCTATGTACTCCTTCATCCTGGCAGTGTCAGCAGCACATGGCTAAAATATCTCCAAATTGCCTTTTTTTTTTTTTTTTAATCATTTGCTCCAACATTTTCTTCATTACTGTTGTCTTATCCTGTTGGTGAACAACTTTCTCTGATGAAAACATGTCCCCAGGTCCTGATCAGGGTCCCCTATAGGGCTCCCAAGTGTGTCACAGACATTTTTATCTTTTGAGTGTGAGATACAATGACCAGAAAAGATTGTAAGCATTCAGGACACTGAGCTCTGGTGCTTGTATTTTAAGCCTGGTTTTCATTTATACATACAAACCTGAATATATGTTTATTTTGGAGAAGTGCATTTTTTCGCTTTTCTTCTTCAGACTTCTCCCAGTTCTTAAAACTGCTCTTTTTTTCATACTTGCAACTCTTGTGGTTATGCCAGAATTTAGATCTGGGTAAAAATCAACTGAGATCTTCGTCTCCAGAATGTTTCCTTTTCTGTGACTTGTATGGAGCAAATCCCTTCCTGCTATCCAGAGCTGAACCCAAACCTCAATTATGTTTTTGTTTCCATGTAGATATGTTCCATACAAGCTTATTAATTTACACAATTTAATTTCAGTCCTAATAACAATAACGATAGTAAAATAATAATGTTAACAAGTGCCAAAAGTAGTTGAGGTTTTATATAAATGAGATAGGAACAAAGCCTAAGATTAATTATTTGAAAAAAATACAAAGACAAAAAGAAAAGAATGAGAGGACCAGAACCTCTTCTGCTTAGATAAAAGAGAGAGAGAAAGAAATATTGTTTAATTTATCGTCATGGTCTTTTGTGTCTTTCAGCATTCAGCCTAAGTTATTTTCCAGAAACAGACTACAAATGAAGAGACTGGAATATGACTCTGTGATAAACAAAAACATCAGAGAGTAAACAGGGAAATGAGAAATAGAATTACAGGTGCAAAGTAATTATTATTGTGCCACAGCATTTCAACTGCTAACCATTTTATTCCAGCATATTCTATCAAAAGGATCTGCATTTGGCTTGCAGAGCCACTGATGTTTTCAAGGTCTTTGCATTCATTAGAATTTAGTACTGTGAGACAGTGCTTTGCTTTGTTTTTTTAACCTTTTATATCCCATTCAACACATTACGGAGAAAATATTTGTATTGAAACACTGACTAGGAAAGTAAGCCACACCATATTATGATACATTTTATTCATCAGTTCTATTTTATATTTTAAAATTAATTATTTTTAATCTCTAAAATATCTCACCATTTTTTTTATATGTGAAGTTTGTGTGGAAATTTCAAACTCTGAAAGACTTACAAGGCTTTTCCTATAGGCAAGCCCTACAAAATGCCATTTGAAATAGAAATAGTTACTATTTCTTCATCTCAGGCTCAAAGTAGAGTTAAAAATACAGGAAATTTCTGGCAGGAGAAACTGAAAGGATCCACTTTGAATAAAAGGTAGTATTGTAGTCATACCATGGTCACAGGTCGTGCCTGAGACTTTATTAGGTACCTTAATATGAGCATTAGCTATAAGGCAATACAGCATAAACTAATGCCATAGAAGAGGCTTAATTTAAAGAACAATTAGGAGACAATTACGAGATAAGCAGCTCCAGAGACTCATCTCTCTGTCCTATTTCTCTCCAGTCACAAAAAAAGAACCTAGAGTGACCAGCTCAAATTTAGATGCCTAACCTTTAGATATCTCAAGTGAGATAAGACAATCTCAGCCGTAGGATTCCTGTGCTGTGAATGGTGATGGATCAACTGCCCCAAAGGGAGTAACCCAGAAGGGGGGCGTACTGAGTTAAGGGTTACCATGAGCGAGTTGGTGGGTAAGTCTGATGGTTGGCAGGGTGTGCAGATTCGACTATCTGCCTTGCTCCTTGCCTGGGGTCACTGGTGTGAAGATGGGGGCAAAGTGCCCCTTGGAGGGCAAGACTCTGACTATGTTACCAAAAATACGATGAATGCCAATGCCAATTCTTTATGGCAAGCATTGCTCCAACTATTTGTGGCTAACTTTGTGTGTGTGTGTGAAGCAGAGGACATGAGGTTAGAGGAGAGGATGGCACTGAAGAGATCACTGTTCCACTGTTGGCATTTTTTTTGGTTGATTTGTGTTGCTTTTTTTTTTTTTTTTTCCTGCAAACAATGCTTTAACTGCTCTGTGCTGTGTTTTAATCACATCATTTTTCTTTGTTCTGGGTGGGCTGGAAGTGTCACACTGAAAGATTGACCACTGTGTTGTGACAGATACATAATCTACTGAGCAAGAACACATTTTGCTTTCATGATGTGAACATGATGCTCCTTAGCTTCCCAGGGAACACACATAACACTCATTTCCTCAACTTCATGGAATTTTGAAGGAAACACTTCAGTCAAGAAAAATTCTGATAATTTGATAGTTTTATTTTTTGAATGGGGAAACTGATTATTTAACATGTATATATTCACTTATGAATGTGACACTAAAGTGATGTGTTTCTGTTTTTATCAGAGTTAGGTTGATGGTTGGACTAGATGATCTTAAAGGTCCCTTCCAACCTAGACAGTTCTATGATTCTATGCTTCTATGAATACACAAAGACATATAGAAGTGTAAAGTATTGTTTGTCTTCAGGAGAATTTACTCCTGCAGGTGAAGTGGAGGATGGACTTTTAGGTGATGTTGGCCTTGCTTGAAAATAGCATTATTAATTATGGCACAGGAACAGTATTGATGCCAATAAAACTTGGACTTCTCTTTTCCCTGAATCTGCCTGTAAAGTACCTGTCACTGTGGTATCTGAGTGTCCCTCTGGTTTTTCACCCTCACTCACCCTTCCCAAAGGGCTTCTTTAGTCACCTGTTAAAAAATAGGAGTGCAGCGATGTTGTCATGCACGTTTTCAGTACTGTCTTCATCCCATTTAAGACATCAGTTACCCTTTATGCATAGACTTTTCTTTGCTAAACTCTCTAGGAGTCTGACCTTTCTTTCGCTTCAGTTCATGCCCTTATGTCTATAAGCAGTTTACCCTTTAAAATGTTTTGTGGTTTTGTATGCACTGGCATTCCTCTTCACCTCTCCTTAAATTTCCTGTAAAAAAAAAACAACCCCAAAAAAACACCCCCCCCAAAACCCAAAACAAAACAAAGAAACAAATGCACAGAGATTGTTTGGTAAATTGATACAGCCTCTTCATGCAAAGTAAAAATTGCTTACAATATTCACCAAAACTAACTCTTACTGGACTATTATTGGAACTGAGATTTTTTTTTACTTCAATATGATTTAACACTTGTGTTTTCATGGAGTGCAGCTCTGAAGTTTTGGGCCTCAGTATAAGTCATACATGGAAGAACTGAGCTAAGTTTTTAAACCTTTTTTTCTTTTGTTCTGGCTTAGACAAATGCTGAGAGTATATGGTATCTCCAAAGGCACCAAATTTCCCCATCTATCTAAACATTTTTTTGTTAATGTTCGCCATTTGAAAATCTATTAGATTTGTTCAAGGGAGTCTTAAGCTGATCATTCCTAGTGATCAGGTTGCTAGCAGATGGGATCAATTATCCCAGTACTTCCACCTGAGTTCTCATGCTTTCCCTGTTGTATTTGCTCTTGGTATCGGCTGATGAGATAATAGAGTAAGATATGAGTTAGAATGCTATAAATCAATTCTTACACAGTTAATTCCTTTTTTCAAGGATAATTACTGTAAATCTTAGTTCTCTGTCTCTTTCCTCTGCTTCAAAGGTAATTTTGACCAAATACAATTATTAGAACAAGGCTTTATTTTTTTATATTCCCAAGATATACACTTCAGTCATCCTGAAGAAAAGTATAAAGACAGTATGTGTTAACTCAGTCAGACTTTCAACATTGATGCAGTGTCTTTTATTTTGCTTTCAGGCTGATGCTGTTTGATATTCTTTTTTTTTTTTTTCTTTTATTAACACTTGACTTTGCTTGCTGGTTAGCGTCATTCTAGGAGTTACTCTTCTATGGTGATGCATGTGAAACAGGATGGAAATACTGGTGTCCTATTACATTAATGTGAGTTTCCTATTTGTATTTGCATCAAATACATTGTATCTTTTGTATGTTCAATTGCACATGAGCATTTGCTTCTGGTCAATTTGCCTCTCCAAACAGTCAAAATGTTGAACACTGAAATTGTAATCAAGGTAAAAATTAAACATGGAGTTTTAGTCTCCAGCTTGGGTTTTAGTGCTATTCAACACCATGTTTCCAAGAGAAATATTTTCAGAAAACTGTGAATCAAAACTAAAGAAAAGGTTTGTCTAAAGCTTTGTGTACTTGAAACTAGGGCAGCAATTGTTACAGTGTTGAATAAGTTTATTAAGATGAAAAACAAAGCGGAAATTACTGAGACATTACACAGAAAAGAATGGAGTCCTTGGCTTCCTCTACATGATGTAAAACCTCTAAAATCGGATTGAAAATGTGTACTGTTTGTTTTGTACCTGTATTCTGCCAGAAAATATTTGCATTTTCAAGACTATTCCAATTCTATCATTTAAACTATAGCTCTTAATACATTTCTCCCAGTTTACTTGTCAGGAAAACAGTGATTTGTCTTTGTTATGTCTATATGGTGAAGTGGCAGTGGTTAACATAAAAGCCCTCAGCATTTAAGCATTTAGGTCAAATTGTTGGTAACTTAGTGAAAAGAAGACTTATGTGTTAGAAGAGGATTTGACTGTTTTGCTCCCATTTCAGAATAATTCAATTACTTCCCACGCCCCCTTTTTTTTTCTTTTTTTTTTTTTTTTCCTGATACCTTTGTCTTGTAGCTTATTACCATCTAAAACCTTTATATTCTACAAGTTTGCATTCTCACTCCTTCTGATGAAGCCTTCTTTGTCCTACCCTCAAAGCAGACTTCCTCAAAAAATATGATTATAAGCTTCGTGTATTATCCTGAACTGGTCACATCATTGCTTATGTATTTACATTCTAACTGCTAGTGAAGCACGCCAGACACTAGTATGAAAAAGACAAACAAGCTCTAGTTTACGGAGAAAGTTTATTATATCCAGTATGTAAAACAATGCATTTCAATGTACAAACTTCTGAAGCAAAACTGGTGACATTTAATGAGTATCATAGCATGTCAAATCCTTTAGTATTTAGTATCCTTGAGATAAATTATTTTCATAGCATAAGGCATTCCTAACAATATTAATAATGCAAATTTTACAAAATTCATAATTACTCACCAAAGTTATTTGTTACCTTTTCCTTTTGCTTAGAGAAGAGATGAGGACTAGAAAAGTAAAAACTAGAAAAATTTTAATCCATAAATAATACTGCCAATGAAAATGTTGGTATCTGAGCAAATGTGAACACCTTGACAGCATAAACATCATGACACAGTCAATACCCTGTCAGATTTGTACAGTTCTTTGTATATCAAATGCAAACTCATTATGAATTATAATCATCATTGTGGGAAAGGACAAAAAAACATGAATCTGCCTAATGTTACCACAGTGCACCTTGAGGAACAGCAAAGGTGGAGGTTTTATACTAATTAAAAAAAGGAAAGGCACTCTTATGACCAAGACAGATAAATGTGTTTGTTTGTCAGATACATCTCTTCCACTACTCATGTGAACTAATGATGTTGTCTGGAAGCAGAGTTTATTGTATGCAATAGTAATTTGAGACTAATCCTTATTTTCCTCAGACATATTTGTCATTAATTCTTCAACTGGAACCAAGCATTGTGCTCTGACCTTGATTCAAGATGTTAAAGTTCTAATCAGCTTCAAAGATGACTAAAAACTGGATAAGCATTCAGTTTGAGGGGAGAGTTTTGTTTTAGATAATGTGATTTTTGGCAGCAAAGTTTCAGCTAGTCAATATGCAATATCATAGAATTGGAATCATAGAACAGTTTGGTTTCAAAAGGACCTTTAAAGGTCACCTAGTCCAACTCACCTCCAATGAGCAGGGACATCTTTAACTAGATCTCCTTGCTGAGAACCTCATCCAACCTGACCTTGAATGTTTCCAGGAATGGAACATCTACCACCTGCACCAGTGTTTCATCACCCTCAGCATTAAAAAAATTTTCTTCCTTCTATCCAGTCTGATTCTTCCCTCTTTTAAGTTAAGACCATTACCTCTTGTCCTATCACAACAGACCCTGGTAAAAAATCTATCCACAACTTTCTTATTAGTTCCCTTTAGGTACTGAAAGGCCTCAGTAAGGTCTCCTCAGAGCCTTCTCTTCTCCAGGCTGAACAGCCCCAACTCTCTCAGCCTGTCTTTGTAGCAGAGGTGCTCCAGCCTTCTGATCATCTTCATGGCTCTCCTCTGGTCTTGCTTCAACACATCTATGTCCTTCTTATTGTGGGGGTGCCAGAGCTGGACAGAGTAGTCCAGAGTTCGTCTCTCCAGGGTAGAGCAGAGAGGTAGAATTACCTCCCTCAACTTGCTGACCATGCTTCTTTTGATGCAGCCCAGGATATCATTGACCTTCTGAGCTATGAGCATATTGCTGGCTCATGTCCAGCTTTTCATCCACCAGTACCTTTGAGTCCTTATTGGTAGAGCTGCTCTTGGTCACTTCATCCCTCAGACTGTATTGATATTGTGGGTTTCCCTGACTCAGGTGCAGGACCCTTCACTTGGTCTTGTTGAACCTCATGAGGTTCACATGCACTCACTTGTCCAGGTCCCTCTCGACGGCATTCTCCCCCTCAGACATACCAGTCACACTCTTAGCCTGGTGTTGTTCACAATCTTTCTGAGGACTCACTTGATCCCACTGTCTATGTCATTGATGAAGATATTAAACTGTTCTGGTCCCAGTACGGATCCCTGAGGAACACCACTTGTCACCAATCTCCATCTGGACTTTGAGCCATTCACCACTACCCTCTGGATGCAACCGTCCAAACAATTCCTCATCCACCAAATGATCACCCATCAAATCCCTGCCTCTCCAATTTAGAAAGAGGGATGTTGTGGGGGACCATGTTGAAGGGCTTACATAATTTCTTTGGCCTTCCTTTTCTGGTTGACATACCTGTGGAAGCCATTCTTATTCTTTTCATCCCTTGCCAAGTTCAGTTCCACCTTGGCCTTCCTGACCCCATCTCTACACCACCAGGCAGCAACTGTATACTCTTCCCTGGATATCTGTCACTGCTTCCACTGGCTGTGCATTTCCTTCTTGCCCTTTGCTTTGATCAGCAGGTCTTCGCTCAGCCATGCCATCTCGTGCCTTCCTTGTTTGAATTCTTACACCTGGGGATCAAGAGCTCTTGAGCTTTATGGAAAGCATACTTAAAGATCTGGCAGCTCTGTTCTGCCCCCTTGTCCCTGAGAGCAGTTTCCCAGGGTGTCCTATTGACTAACTCCTTAAACAGCTGGAAGTTTGTTTTTCTGAAATTTAGGGTCCTGACTTTACTCTTCACCTGACCCATATTCCTCAGGACTGTAAAGTCCACCAGCTCATGATCACTGTGTCCCAGGCTGCCTCTAATCTTGACATCACTGATTAACTCACTATCATTGGTAACCAACAGGCCAAGTATCGCATTCCTTCTGGCAGGGCTGTCTATTGCCTAGTGTAAGAAGCTATCTTCAATGCACTCCAGGAGTCTCCTGGGTTGCCTACTGTTCACCATGCTACTTTTCTAGCAGATGTTCGATAAGTTGAAGTACCCCAGCAGGACAAGAGCCTGTGAGTGCAAGGCCTCCTGTAGCGGGTGTAAGAAGTCTTTGTCAATAGTTCCCCTTGATTGAGCTACTTCTAGTAGACAGCAACCACAAGGTTCCCCTTATTGCAATAGTCTCTAGTTCTTACCCATAAGCTTTCAACCTGCTTGTGGCTAATTTTCAGAGAGCTCTTCACACTTGATCTATTTCTTGATGTAGAGGGTAACGGCTCTGCCCCTCCTTCCTCTCCTGTCCTTCTGAGTAGACTACAGCCATTGATAGCCACACTCAATTCATGGGATTCATGCACCAGGTTTCAGTAATGGCAGCTAGGTTATAGCTTTCTAGCAGCATGGTGGCTTCCAAATCTTGCTGTTTGATGCCTATGCTGTGTGCACAGGTGAAGGCACTTTAGCTGGGCTGTTTGCCCTGTCACCTGTTTAGAGGAACACACCTTAATCCCTTTGAGGTATTTCACTGTTATTTTCTTTTTGTCTCCTCTTACCTCAGGAACCCCTGGGTCATGTCTGTAAGATTTCAGGCATGGTCCAGTGTAACCAGCACTTCTCAGAGCAACAAGTTGAGGGCCCTCACTAAAACTGTGTCCCTCTAAACTTGACATGTCATCACACAGCTTGTCACAGACAAGCCTGTTATCCCTCTCCACTTTCATGCCTAGTTTAAAGCCCTGTTAATGAGCCCTACCAACTTGTGAGTGAAGATCTTCTTTCACTTTTGACAAAGGTGAATCCCATCTGACGCCAGCAAGGCTTGTGCCGTGTTGGCCATCCCCTTATGGAAAGACCCAAAAAGCTGAAAAACACAAAATTCTCCATCAACTGTGGAGAAAGTTAAAGAAAAAGAAGAAACAAACTGAGGACCTACAATAGATTTCAAGACTTCTTAAATATATGATTGCCATCTTAGTTAAATTGCTAATAAATTAGATTATCAGTGCCAAGTAACATGAATAATTAATCACAGAACTTGAATTTCAAACTGACGCAGAATTATATGTAATCATCTATGTTGTATCTATAAACACGTGTGTCTGTAATTATACATATAAGCATTTTAACTTTAAGTAAGGAATTTCATTAGTGTGATAGTGTTGTTGTTTGATTCTGTTTTATTTCACATTTCTGCCAGCCTCTGTATCTATTTCCTCATAGACAATTAATGATAAGTCTATCAAAAATGTTAAAAGGAATCCCCTACTACCTGATATGCCTAATTGTGTAAACTGAGGCTCAGGTAGATGTTTTTCTAACCAATAAACAAAAAATGGATTCTGTACGTCAGTATCCATGGCTTACTACTCCAACAAATCGGGCAGTGAATTTTTTTTCACTTTTTATCACAAAAAATTGTGTCCAATTCCATTCTTGACACAGTACAATCAACCCCACAATCTAGTCTGTTGGCTCTTACTTCAGTGAACATTTTCATCTGTCTTTGAGACTGTTTAAATTGTGCTCATCAGATTTGGTTCCTTTTACCACAGTAGTCAGGAAATGAAAATCACTCCCTAGAGATGCTTATTTCTCTCCTCAGTTGTAGAAGGAGCTGAGGCTGCCTGAGAAGTAGACATTGCTTTTTAGACACAGGACCACTGAATCACAACTGTTGCTTCTAGTGTTGGCCTAAGTTGATTTAGGGAAGTGTCTGTTTAAAATTTTAATTGTTATTTGGGTAGCAGGCAATAAACAAGTCACTGATCTGAAACAATGAATTACACAGGAGGATGCAAAAAAACCCAAAAGACTGGCAAAAGGCCTGGAATCAGAAGCCAAATAGACAGACAAGGGGGATAACTAATGACTAAGTGACAGCAGGCTTAAAGACAGCAGGTATGAAAACCTAGGGAGAAAAACATTAATTGCATTGGAAAACAGATAGGACCTTAAGACCGAATTTGGATTCACATTCAAACATTCTATGGGTAAAACTAGGACATGTCAGAGGTTAGCATTTACTCCCTATTGGTAATGTTAAGGATTTTACCACGATGCAATTCATGCAGTATTCTTTTTCTTTCTTTTTTTTTTTTTTTCCCCTTTGTATGGATGAAAGTTCATTGCTATTTTTTCTTACAGTCTGATTTTTCAATTGAAATTTCTCCTTTTTTATGATCTACGATGACTTGGAGGGTTATTAAAGGCATGTTTTTCAAAAGCTCCTGGTGCATTGGTAAAATTACACCCACAGATAATCATAATATTGTAGAATCAATGCCGTCTCTTGGACCCCAGCTAGGCTATTCTAAAGGGTGGGACGCTGGCATTTGGAGATTTACTCTAAATGCCCACAGCCTGCTAGATAACTTGTTTGATCAGTAGTGTTACACTTTGTCTGGACATATCCCAGAGATTCAAGATGTGTCTTTGTTCGTTAATCTTGCTTATGAGAGTCTAAATCCCCTGTCTTCCCTTCTATGACTTTATCATATGTACAATTAAATCTGACTCTGTCCCTTTCTTCTTTTCCACATGACACTGTGAGCAACAATATCTAGTTTCCAATGTGTGTCTGTCTCATGCAAGTTAATAGTTATTGTTGCTAGAATTGCCTGTTGCAGAAGTCAAATGTTTAGAGTAAGATTTATCCCAACAAGCTTTATGCACATAAAAGTCTGGTGTGTACTCTAATTTCTAATTGACAAAGAGATGGAAGTACCTCCAAAAGCGATTTATCCCACCTTGCATGCCTCTCTCCAGATGCATTGAGTCACACTTGGGAAGTGCCTATTCCTTTCAATTTCCTCTAACTACATTGCTGTGGCTGAATATTATCATGACAGCGCTTACTGGGGGGAAAAGTCTTCTACAGGAAAATTGCCTGCCAGCTGGCAGTTGCACTGTGTTATAACAGATTGTCATACAGGAAAATGGAGCATTCTAGGACAGAGCAATATATTGCAAGCTCCAAGGGTTAACTGCACACCCAGTGTTGATGTTTGTAAGCAAAGTCTGTGTTGACTTTTGGGCTGAGCAAGACTTGAAGGATGAAGCTTATTAAAGAACCTAAAATTTTTCTGTGTCTGGTAAACTAGGAAGTCTACCTTCAGAAGGTACCAGCTTCCAGATTTTTGCTTTTGGGACTTTTGTGTGATTGTTGACTAGATTTCTTTTATCCTTTTTTTTTTTCCTCTCTTTTTTTTTTTTTTTTAAATGCAATTAAGGGTATCCAGATTACTTTAACTTTGTTTCTGTGGAGAATGTCTTACACACTCCTTAAAGTGGGCACGTGGCAATTGAGAGAAATGTTTACATCGTTATGACCTGACACTATAGCTGTTGAGATAGAGGTGCAAAAAACTCAGATGCAGATATAAGGGATGCTTAATTCCAAAGCTAATTTCTGAAAATATTAAATAGATAATGCAGACTTCATAATTTCAGAAGGGATAAAACAATCATTGTATCTGTAAAGAGAGTCTGAAATTATAAAACAATACTAAAATTCTAGAGGCAAGTTCACAGACAAGTAACAGTGTGGGCTCTTTCCAGGAAGGGAACTCAGCAGTGTTACAGAAACTGAGATTTCCGTCAGTGGTAAACTGATCATTGCCACATTGATCCTGTGTAAGATGCAGGGCACAGAAACCTGCAAGGCTGCAGTATGAAAATCTGATTTGTAAATGACTCTCTGGGTAACTAGGAAAAGTACAATCATGTTGTTGAGCAACATCATCACTACTACTGTGATATAAAAGCTGGATTAACAGGAGGTCCAATAAGGCGCTCTTTCTGCATCCTGAACAATTTGAGATTTGAGTTTGGGCACTTACAGACTGGCCTGAAGAAGCACTTCTAAATTTTCTTCCATAAATTGTAAGTAGCTGTTTCTTAAACTCATATACACAAAGGATTAGGAGGACAGGGAATACAGTGTGTAAAAAAAAAAAAAAAAAGAAAACCCAAACCAAAAACCACAACAAAGTAAACAAACTGCAAATGAGGATTTTAAAAAAGCTGTGGTTTAAAAAAACCCCTATCTATATTTACTGAATGAGATCTCCTTGTACTGTTTCCTGAAGCAATTGTAGTATGGATGCTCATCTTTGCACCAACCACGAGTGAGATTTTTCCCAGGAGGAAGAAGCTTTCTAACATTATGAAATGTTGGTCTCTCACAGAACCTCTCTTCCTTTGCCTGGATGCCCTGAAAGTGGTTCTGTAGACGTGAACTTAGGAGAGAGATCAATATATCTGTAAATCTCCAGGGACAGAACTGATTTTGCTGAAAGTGTAGCTTTTAAGGGCATATTCAGTTATCTATGAATATAATTTTTTAGAATTACAAATTATGGGTTTCATACGCTGGCATTTGGGGCTCACAGGGCAATTCAATATCTGACAGAGATCCCCTAGTCAAAAGATAGTGAAAATCTAGGCAAAAACTAGTGACAGGGATAGCATTAATATTCCCAGCTTCTCCCATCCTCACAGACACAGAGATATATCGATGTGAGTCCAGGCAAAGAAATATGTTGCAGCCTATGGAAACAATCAACAACCATATATTTCACACATATTTTATAACATATGCCATACAGCATTTGTCACAGGCCCCTTGTGCTGTAGTCTGAGCACAAAGTAAAGGAAAAGGAAAATAAGGAAAATATATTAAACTTTCCAGTAGCTATTTTCTTGCGATTGTCTAGTCTCAGCCCAAGTCTCAATCAGATAAAACCCACCAAATTCTCCATTGATCAAAGTCTCTCCAAGAGGCATTGCTATATTCCACATTGATCTTCCATTGATTTTGTGTTATTTAAACAGGGCTAAATTTAAACTAGCATATTCAGACAGATAATCAAGAACAGAACCCAGTTTATTGGGCCTTTTCATAAATTATGGTGAATTGAGGAACTTTGTTAACCAGTAAGCTGTATTCTTGTTAAAAATAAGCACAGAAATGGTGTCAAACTAGACACTGTAAGATGTTCCAAATGCACTTTGAATAACATAGCTCTTTTTCAATGTTAAAATCTTTTTTTAATATATTTTTATGAAGGCATTTATTTTTCCCATCAGAAAACCATGAGATAAAAAATAGATGTAGTGCAATATACACAGAAAAATCGTGAAGTTAGACATCTCTTCTCCTTTACCTCTTCCATAAATATAAAGCATCAGATAATAGAAACCAATTCGTGTGATGTACTGTAAGTCAGGTGCTATTAGACTCAAAGGTGTTATCTGCTTTAGTAAATAGTTGCAATAATCTATAGCCTAATACACTGTAAACCATGGTAATAGATAAGAAGCAGAAGTAGAATACCTCTTACAAATAGTCACTACTGTTTATTTAGGTTTTCAGGGAGCAATATGGAAAGATTTTTCTACCCCATCACATCCCAAGGAGTGATTTGCATTTCAACCAGTGCAAATTACGTAAAATAAGTAACTACTTAAAACAGCGTATCGAAGTAACAGTCTGGAGAAGTCGGAGTCTCTCAGAACTGTTTCCCTAATCACTCATCCTTTATGTCTAATAAATCAAAAATAAGGGGGAATGCTATGACAAAAGTTGTTTTCTTTTCCTCTTATTACATTTGAGGGAAGAGGAACAACATAGTTAGACTCAGTTTCTAAACCAGATATCCACAGAGGGCAATACCAAGAGCTGGCTAATGTGGAATTGGGACATTATGATTCAGTAGCCTTGTGGAAGCTTCTCCTGACACTGTATTGGCACACCAGGCATTTACCCTACATATCCAATATACCGACAAGTAAGATAAGCACTAACAATGATTCACCTGGCAGAGGAGTAAAGCTGCTAGTGCAGCACACTTAAGCTAATTCTGATTTTTACAATTATACAAAGTTTTATAATATTTTAAAAAGTTTTCCACTTTCTGTAACCTGAACTGTTTCCATTTATTGACAGATGGAGGTCTAGTTTTCTAAGCATTTATAACACCAAGAGCTGCTTTGCACAGAAACCACAAGTGTAACGGATATGTAACTAAAGTTTTAAACACTTCATGATGTGTCTGGTTTTATCAGAGACAAGCCAGTGATACTGCAAAGTGTTGGAATCACTGAAAAAAAATTGCACAGGCCCAATCTTCAAGAACTCGGGTCCTGCATTTTGGTCACAACAACCCCGGGCAGCGCTACAGGCTTGGGACAGAGTGGCTGGAAAGCTGCCTGGCAGAAAAGGACCTGGGAGTGTTAGTGGACAGCCGGCTTAACATGAGCCAGCAG
>JAOTQQ010000019.1:5727823-5747028 GCA_026546715.1 Gallinago undulata | reverse complement strand
TTTGTTTTTGTTTTGTTGTTGTGTTGGTTTTTTTTGTTTTTTTTTTTTTCTTATGTGGTTGAACTCGATGATCTCAAAGGTCCCTTCCAACCAATAAGATTCTGTGATTCTGTATATTTTATTTATACATTGTTTTAATTATGCTTCCTTTTCACCACCTTAATTTCTTCTGTTTTCTCTGGTCTATTCAGTAAATTTGTGTTTATATCTCAGTTCCTCATTGTATAAATTTTACAGTATGTGCTTTCCTGAAATTTAGGCAATTTTCATCAGTGGTTTCTCACTTGTAACAATTTGAAAATGAACAATGTTAAACAGTTCTAGTACATTTCTTAGCTGTGATCCTTTTTTATGAGTCCATTTTGATTTTCTTTCATATATTTCTAGATGTTTTGTACACTCATCTCTTACTGGTACTACTTATATCTTTCATATAGCTGAAATTAGGCTCACAGCTAGCTATTTCCTGCATACTAGATTATTTTTTTCAAAGTGTGTCCCGTGCTTAGTGTAATGTTACTGAGGATACCTGTGAGGAAAATAGCAAGAGTTTAATATATTGAAGTATGGTATCACTTATCTGGGGGGTCACAGACATGGCTATAGAAAAGAAGGAGTACATATGGATTGAATTCAATAAAAAGAGAGGGAAAAAAATTACAAGAAAATGATTTTTTCTTTTTATTATTTGTAAGTTCCAAGTGACAGGAAACAGCATTTTCACTATAATTCTGTTCCATGATATTTCGCAGAATGTTTAATTATTAAGGATGCAGAACATCTCTTAACATAGAAACTTTCGTCCTACCCTTACTCAAGACAGAAAACAGATTCTGCTGAGGTTTTGACACATTCACTTCACTTTTGTATGATGATTTTAAAAATATCACTTTTAATTATCCATTTAATTATGTGGGTTTTTTTCCTCAAGTGGGGATACATGGTTGTGACAAGAAAAGACAAAATACCACAGAAAACACCAATTAAAACACTCTGATAGGAAAAGGAAAAATCCCACCATTATTTCTGCTTGCTTTTCTAAGTCAAGTTTCCAAATCCAAAAAGAAATCAGGCCAGTCACTGAAAATCCACTTTGTTATAGAGGTAGGTGAGTGAATCTGCAGCCGTCTTCCTTGTTATTTGGCCAATAATTTTGTTGACCACTTACTTGATAGTGGCCTTAACCTCTTTTTGTGTAACTCTCATGAAACCACATTTGGTCTAACTTTGGTGAGTATTGCATTAGGATTTCTCAAGAAGTTTAACTGTGTTTAATTGTCTACAAGACTTTCTTCTGAAACTGAGCCAGTAAGTGAAGAGAATACTTTCAGTGTCATGATATGGTTTATACATCACTGTTTCAGAGGATTTAAGCTGATTGTTCTTTTCTGGTTACATTCGATTTTAATAATGGTTGTTTGCTGCTTTTAAGCAACAACATTAGTGATGTTTTAGTATAACAAGAACATCCCAAACCTATGTGAAGTGCTATGAAACATGGGTTGAGCAGTATGCTCTGAGCTGCACCACTCTTCACTAACCACCTTGGAACCATTTAAAATATCCATTATAGGATGCAATACCAGTAACTCAAGATGGTTAACCAAAAATGACAAAAAATATTGTTTAATCTTCATAAAAGAGAGAGGGAATTAGGTGTTATGCAATTTTTCTGTGATCATGTACTCCCCCAAAAATTTGAAACTTTGTCACCTTCTTTCCCTTTCCAGCTTTGGCTATTTTTCCTCTGACTCCTTTGGAACATGAGCTCTTCCTCCCTCCCTCCCTCCCTCTCTCCTTTCTTTCCTTCCTTCCTTCCTTCCTTCCTTCCTTCCTTCCTTCCTTCCTTCCTTCCTTCCTTCCTTCCTTCCTTCCTTCCTCTCTCCTTCCCTCCCTCCCTCCCTCCCTCCCTCCCTTCTTTTTTTGTTCTGTTTTACTTTTAAATATGCAGTCCTCCAGCTACTTTTATGGAGCATGCAGCACAGACTTTTCCATGCCCACAGGTAAGCCGCAGAATGAATCAGGACTAAATTTTCAGGTGATGTTATTACATGACTGTCTATCCTTCCACCAGCCCTCATAAATGCTTGAAAATGGGCCTTATAAGGACTAAATCGGCAGTCAAAATACTCATACAATTAATGGCTATATTATTCTCTTACGGTGACACTACACAGAAATTGCTTATTTCCTGCATTTCTTATTAAATAAAAAAAAAAAAAAAAAAGAAAAGAAAGGGAGTGGAAATGGCCAAACTGCTCATACTAACCATCACTGAATTCATTCCATCAGCAGAAGCTGCAAGGGTAACATAGAAATGAAAGCCTTCATCATCTTTCCACTTATTTTTTCTTATATTTTCTGAAAGCCTCATCAGTTCATTTTGATTTAGATTTGGCAATCGTCACTAAGCTTTTTAGGAAAAATCAGTTTATATAGGAAGCAATCATGCAATTTGCCAGCATTTCATCTATCAGGTGAGCTGATACATAGAGATAGCCAACAGTTATTGAGTGCGGTGAGGTTGCAGTGGTGGGCAGAGAAATTAAAAGACCAATGAATACAGTGAGCAGATGGGATGGTAAGTTTCCCACATAGGTCACGCAAGACAACTAATCTTGTCAAAAAGCTTCTTTGCAATTATTAAGATGATCTCTGTATTTGACTGCTAATTTCGCTAATGACATTCACCCTACATTACCAAAATAGGGAGGCCAACATAAACACACAACCCAAATCCGCATGTAATCCCCTAAATAATCACAATTTGCATTTTAGTCTTTTTAAGAGGTATTAATTCACTGGTTTGAGTGGATTAAGTCTTTGTTGAGTAGTAGAGTGTGGGCTGCTGTAGTCTTCTCTTTCTGCTCCTTGATGCCCACTTTTCCTAGCTGCTTGCACGTGTTTAATAGAGGCTGATTCACTTACGATTTCTGACTTCAGTTTATTACCTTAGCCAGGAAGATGAAAATGAAAGGCAAATTCATTCAAGCAGATGTGAATGTTTTTTAAAAGAAAATGTCAGTCTTCCTTTTTTTGCCCCACTTTCTGGTCCCAAACCATAGATTAGCAGAAAATCTTCAGGAAACCCCAGGGAAATTAGATTAAAATATTTATAAGTGAGCTAGTATAATCTTTTGATTTGGAGATAACTGGAAAGATATTCCTGTTATTTTTACCCTATAACATGGAATATCCTTACAGTGACAACTACTTCATATTCAGCAAAAAAACAGTCTTAGCAGATGATGGGATTTGCAAACAGTGGCCACATCTAAGTATTTTATGTTAATGTGCCAGTGGACTGAGTTTCTCTATTTTGCTGAAGACGTCAAGCCCGATTTTTAATATATAAATTATGCATATAAAAATAATGAAATTGCTTGAGTATCTCTTCTGAAAAACTTTTTAAAATAAACTGTTGTTGTTGTTAGCAACCTTCTATGTTTTCCTATTTCTAATTTTGGTTTTGGAGGTGAAATGTTGAATTGTGTTCGTGTCTTCATTAGCATCTGCTGTGCAGTGATAGTGTGTCATCTGCTTTAGAGAAAGGCTTGACGCATGTGGCCTTGCTTGAAAAACTTGTAAAGTTGATAGCCAAAATGAACAGCTGATGTGTGAACACGAAATAACATCAGAGCTAAGGAGTCAGAGACTAGTAGTTTTTCTCTCTCTTTAAGGAGAAAAAAAGAAAAATAAGTCTACTCTTATAGTTTCTAGACATTCTTTTAAGGATGGGATTGAGGAAAAAAGGGCATTGAAATTATTCACCATCAATGACTAAAACGAAATCTAGTTAAAGTGGTCTGAGCCTTCACAAGATAAGATAAATTTTAAAGTTAATTGTTCCAGCTTAGGTCATATTATATTCATGTAACTGATACAGGTGATCCCAGCAGACTATTTACCTTACCACCCTGAATAATCCTCTTTCTCCATAGTAGCATTGTTGTTCCTGTATCATGAAAAAAAGTAAAATTTAAAAAGTAAAAGCTGTCTTGTGTTTGAAAATAAGTTATTAAATAAATAATTACTTTTAATAACCGTTATAAATCATCACAGATTTTGATCTACTTTGCATGACTGATGGGAGAATCAGACCAATTGTATTTGCACTTTAAAAGGGCAGTGGTTTCATTTTCATGAGCAAAGTAGAAGGATTCCTAGGAAGCAGCTGGTTTTATTTATTTCTGAGTGTTACTGGTGAGGCACAAGAAACTATACAAATCTTGCAGGGTAAACCAACCTGATGGATTGCTAGTGTAGAGTGCCTTTAATGTGAGATGTTCAGCTTTGCATCTCCTCTGCTCATATGTTACCACTAACTTGGTTTTATGCTTCATTATTAATCTGTAAACTGTCTGCAGAACAACAGGAGACGAATGTCCAGGCTGAAATGGGCGGGGGTAGTCATTGATCAAACTGCTCAAGACAGTTCCCATCGATTTTTTGGAGATATGCATCCCTACATGTCTGCAATAATATGTGAATGAGTTTTGCAATCTAAAAAAATAAATCCCATGTGTTTGGAGTTTTTTTTTAGAAGGCAGAAGATTTTCTAACATTATATATATATATATGGGTTTGTTGGTTACATTGACATTAGTACGTTCTGGGGACTAGACTGCTAAGAGCTTTTTAATTGTGGATAAGAAAAACCTGATCAGAATAGTGACAATAGCTTTTGTGGGTGTGTAATTTAGATGACTGTTTTTATGTCTCTAAAAAGAAGCTTCCAAAGACCAGCAGTTTATTTTGATGGTGCAAATAGTTTCTCAGTGATTTGAATAAACGAGCTATATAACTCATCAACCTCTATGTCTGTGAAGATTTGTACATTATATGGCTAGACATTGACACGAATAGGTGTGGTTTTCTCCTGACAATATGTTGTCTTTATCAGGAAAAAAAAATCTCCAAAATTCAAGAATCTGCTGAGAGATTCTCCAACTATTATCTTCACCTTAAAAAAAAAAAACAACAAACAAACAAACAAAAAAAAAAAAACACAAAAAACCCCAAAGCAAACCAAGACATAACATTAAGCCTGCACAATTTAGCTGTAAAACTCTGAGGGGAAATTATTTCTTTCTGATCCTGTTGCATTCCATCTCCAGGAAGTAGACTGAGCTTTCTAACAAGATATTGGCTGAAATATGGAAATATAAATGAAAAATTAAAAGAAATTTAAAGACCCTATGCAATGACTGAAAAGTGTACTGAATTTGGCTTAAAAGATGTCCAGGTTGTTTTCAGTAGAGAGAGATTTATATACACACACAAACACACATAGACATGATATGATGAATTATTGTGAGTTAACATGGGAGATTAATTTTGGTGGAAAAAAAAACCACATTGAATGAGATTAATTAATTTTGTGATACTGTTCATTTCTGCCTCTTGTCAAGGTATGATTGGGGATTTGATACAAAGCTGGAACAGGAAAAGCTAAATATTTTTCATCAAACTTTCATGACTTGCCTTGTCATATGCTGCACCTTCAAATTCTGAGGAATGAAGAATATTAATTCCTGGTAGAGATGGTAACTGGTGCCTTTGCACTTTTGCAAAGTTTCTCCAGTCCACTCCAGATCAAGCATGAACAGATTACACTTTCTTATAAGGAATTCACATTTATGCTTTTTCACCATTTCTACCATCTGAAACAAAGACAATTTAAGTAGAAGAGTATGGAGAACTATATAAGAACTTAGTGCCATGGAAGAAAACTATAATCTAAAGACTATTTGTCATGAATGGGTTGGTGTCGTTTTGGCTGTGGTGTGTGGTTTGTGTGTGGTTTTTTGTTTGTTTGTGGTATTTTATTGTTTGTTTGTTTTGTTTTGTTTTGTTTTTTCATTGGTTGGACTAGATGATCTTAAAAGGTCCCTTCCAACTTAGGTGATTCTGTGATTCTGTGAATCATACAAACAATAAAGAGGAATATTGGATGTGTTGATGTTATGATGCCACTTCCATCTTCCCTTTCTTCCTTTTCAGCAGCTCTGTTAATTCAAAACTTACTGGAAATAAAGATTTCAGCTTTGCCTTGCAGCATCGATCTGAAGCACAGTTGAACAAGTTATTAAAACATACAGTGTTCTGAGCCAAAGAAATAATCAAAATTCCAATTAATGCTGTGGCAGCATTACACTATTGTCATAGTAACAGTGGCATGAAAGTTTACATCAAAAGCCTTGTTAGGAAGTGCCAGTCCAAAAGCAATCAAATCCCTGGGAAAGCATTCAGAAGTTCAAAAGAAACTAATGAAAGAGCCCTTTAGGATGTAATTTCATTGACAGTTATTCTTAGTTAATAGAGGCAACCCAACCAGGGTCTTCTGTTACAAGGAAGCTCAGCGGTTAAAACAAATGTATTAGAGCAATAGTGCTCAGATTAACAGAAGCAAAGAAGCACTGTGTAGCAACATCAAAGCACAAATTTGTGCTTGTGAAAAGTAAATCCACAAACCAGTAACATTAGGAAGATTCTGAAAAGATTCTATTTGGACTGGAAAGATGTGTAGGTATCAGGTTCATAATACATAGAAGAGAAGACTTCCAGGCTCTGACTAAGTCTTTTAAATGATTAGTTGAATGCTCCTTAATTTGTGACCTGTGTATAGTATGTTGCTTGAAAGACCCTCTGATCTGTCTTGAGGGCACAAAGGGAGAAAAAATACTAACAACAAATAAAACAAGCTAGATAAGCATATTCTGATGTTGGTCAGTGCTAGATTTTATGTAATTTCCATCATAAAGTTAAGGAATCTGCACTAAAAGCTTTCCTATTGTATGCCTGGGAGGGGGGTTGGGGGGGGGGGGGTTGGTGGGGAACTGGATTGTTGTTGATTACGATTTGAAAGCAGCTGAAATCCCTGAAGAAAAGCTGTACTTTGACAGCATTCCAGGAAAAGATAGGAGGTTTGTCATTAAGATATGTATTCTCATGAGAGTTCTTCTGCTTGCATGAAGGGAAGAAAAAAACCCACACAAGATCAGAAAGTGATTCCAGTATCTCCAGTATCTGTAAGCTGCCAAATTCAAACGGAGATACGAGTCTTGATTTGCAATCTAACATAAAACTTAATCCTCATTTTGAGTCAAACATAGACTCAGTGGTCAAATTTTGCAAGCTTGGATGACTAAAATCAAGTGAATGAGACACACTGAAATAATCATCGGTCATGTCCCCAATATACGCAATGCAGTCCTGTCAAAGCAAAAGCAGGGGGGAAAAAAAAAAAAAAAGAATAAGAGATCTGAAATAGCATCTGAAAGCAGAAAAGAGAAGTTAGTCTTGGGAAGAAAGAGGTGGGGGGTGAGGGGGGGCTAAGAGATTCCTGCACATCCAGGTAATGTTCTTTTGATCTTCTCTGACTCCTGTATTTCACGTTCATCATTAATGCCTGCACAGAGGGGAGGAAGGAAGGAAAATCAGTTAATGAGTTACACATGTACTTTGATCAGTATTGCTTTTTTCTTTTTCAAGTTGTTTGCCAAAGTGCTAACAGACGAGAGGGAGGGTTTAATTTATGGCAATTGTTCAGTCAAGCACATTCTCAGGAATGTTTCCATAATCTCTAAATTTAATCCTGTACTTCTCAAATGATAAATTAAAGGTGATTTGGATTTGATTTTACTTCCACATTATCAAAGTTTTCTTCCTGGTAGAATTTCTGCACTTCTATGTCCTCTATGTCAAGACACTGTATACAGCTATTTAAATAGTACACTTTTGCGGGTGATGAGAACGAAGTCTAGAGAGATAAATGGTGAGTCACTTGAAAAGTTAGAATTAGATTTAGAAACCTCCTGTTTAGTGCTCAGATGTTGACATTCCACAGAGGTGAAAAACTTTCCCTGCTCTTTCCAGCACCAGTTGGTGTTACATGAGGTCCCTTGTGAAGTGACATAGTGCCTGTCATGCAGATAGGGTCCCCATCACCATCTTCAGTTTATTATATTCTCTCTTTACCACTCAACAGGAGAGAGAAAAGAAAAGAGCGTGACAATACTTCTGTGAAAGAGGTAGGATCTTTTATCTCAGATATTCTGCTGGAGTGAGCCATTTTTAGGCTAGTGTTGACATTGAAATAGAGATATAACCTAAAGAGGGACGTGGCTGTACCTATTCAGTTCACATTTGGAAGAGGAAGGAGAGTGATACATCATCAAATCCCACAAGCATGCAAAGCTCTGGTTTTGTCCTACTCCAGCCCTGCAGACAGAGATCTGATCAGTTTGTGAGATGAGAAAAGGGTCATTTCCCTTCACGTCCCAGCTGGGGAAAGCATTTGAAAGCAGGGTTGTGTGTTAACTGTGACAAGTCTCTATAGGAACTTTTACTGGAACTTAAAAATGTGCCTTGTAATAGCCTTAGACAGCAGTCAGTAAGGGTCTGGCTTTATGATCCTTTTCCTCTCCATCACAGAGTCCCAGGACACCTGTCCATTGAGCTCCCCACATCCACTATAACTAATGAGGTTGTGGAACACAAGAGAACAGCATAGGTCACTCACTACCAACAGCATGACAAGTGTTGGTCCTGTATAAATTACCTTGTAGACGTGTTTTGTAGAATATTTCATTATTTTGCGTGGCAGCTTCAATAGCAGCAGTATGGGACACATCTCCCATTAGTAGCATACAATATATTTTCTTGTCAGTTAATCTTGAAAGCTGGCTGCCGTTCCTCAAAGGCCTGGATCTTTCATTTCCTTCTAATAAATACTTCACACTAAATGCACTATTGCTAGAAAGATGTCAGTAATCGAATGATTATCATCACATTTTCCTTGTGCCCTATGATAAAAATATTTTCTGTAGTGGATGCAAAAGGAGAGTGAGAGAGGTGATGGGAGTAAAATAAGGAAAGCAAATCAAATCAAGTGTTAGACAAATAGCCCCCTGAACAGCTAGAACTGTAGACAATTCAAAGACTGGAAGGCTTTAAGAACTGAAAGAAAACTGAGAATATGTTTCGGTGGCAACAACAACAAAAAAAATATCGGAAGAACACAAGTATGCAAAATATTAACATCTTCTTGAATAGTTTGTGAATCTTCTATGGTACTTACTCTGTTGTCCTTATTTTATAACCTTTCTGTGTATGTAAAGTGTGAGTATTTAAACCTGGCTTACTTATGCACTTTAAAAGACAGTTATTAGAGACCTGGCTCTGGTAAATTGTTGCTATGAATTTTTTGGTAACATATATGTGTAGGCCAGAGCAATGACCCACTACTTCTTTTGCTTCATTACCTTTTGCAGCTCCTTACAAAGAATTAGCCATTTTAGATACGTTGTGTATGTTTCAGTTTCATGTTGCATGCAGAAAAAAAGCACAGCAACAGCTTGCATTATATTTATTCCAAGCAATTATGATGCAGCTGCCATATGAGTATTGAGAACACAGACTCGCTAAAAATTAAAGCGAATGAAGGAAAATAAAAAGAACTCCTACAGAAATGATTGTGAGGAGGTGGTGAGTGGAGGAGCGAGAAAGGACAGGCTTAGGGTGATTTTTTTGCTTTTTGCTTAAAACTTTTTGAAGAACACACATTCATGCAGGTTTCTAAAGAAATGTGTCTACAGATCACTTACTCTGCAAAGTAAGATTTCAGCTGATGGCTTATTATTGACCGAATCCTGGTTTTCCAACTATTCTCTAGGAAGGAGTGCAGTTATGACCTTCTCAGCCTCAAACTCTCAAAGGTTCCAGAGAGCCAGCTCTCCCTCAGTTATGGCAAAGAACCAAAACTAAGCAACTTAATCCCTTTACAAGCCAACTCCTGTGACTTGCAGATTTCTAGCATGGCCATCTATCTCAGTGTATGTCACCATCCCTTCCAGCTAATGTGTGGAATGAACCCTGGTGCTTCCAGGGGAGGATGATACTGTGTTTGGGTTTCAACTCTTTCACAGACTGAGAAAATCACTTAGCCTTTCTTTATCCTTGATGATGGAGATAAAATCTATTATTACTTTTACACGCTTTCTCACCTATATCATGTTTATATACATTCTTAGGCAGAGCTTCTTATCGGTGATAAAATGGTATTTTGTAAATGGGGTCAATTCTAGTGTCAGAGGTCCTTAGTGTACAGATATTAATGAGAGAATGAGGTGAACAGGGGTATTTGGCACATACCAGGCCTCAGAAACTCAGAAGCTGCTCAACTGGAGATTTTTTACGTATTTCTTGAGCCCTTAAAGCCCACTGGTAGATTTAAGGAAAATAAAACTGAAAATTCAATCTGGTCTAACATATCTGCCCGTCTATCTGAGTGCTGGTTTTGCATTACGTTCATATCACAGTATCTGAACAGTTTTCAAAAAGAAAAAATTAAATCAATAACAGTGGTGTTATCTCTCCCTGCCCATGATGGCTTTTCTCCTTTTCACTCCTTCTTGTAGGCTGTCTCTGAGTTTGTCACCTCAGTGCTGTGAATGCCAGCACTGCCCGTTAGCTGGCTCTTCTGAGGAAGGGGAGGCATTTCACTTGAAATCAAAAGGCCCAGCAAGTGCAATTTTTCCGTTATGTCACCACCGCCGTCTACCCCGAGATGCAAAACTCTGACTTCCCCACGCACGTGGTGGTTTTGATGGTTTTTGATGGTGTTTTTATTTTGATGACCCTTTTTTTCCCATCAGGAGGTCTGCGTTCCACTGGAGAATGTGTCCTCCTCTCCTTGGGAAGAGGACAACCAACCAACATTTACATCTGGGGTTTACACCACTCTGGGGAGGGGTTTATCTGCTCAGTTTGGCTTCTGGCACCTGTTGAGCCTTGTAAGTTCTTGTATTTTTTTTACTCTTTTTCTTTCTTTTTTTTTTTTTTTTTTTTTGCTAGGCTCTCCTGACTTTTGCATTCTCTCTGTGTGCGATGAGGGCGGTTGTGTGAGTTGCTCAGAGAATAATTATCCTTGCTGAGACCTGAGGAGGCAATTCATCATGTCAGACTAACAATGGCTGCAGATAGCACAAGGAAGCCTACATAACTAAGCACTGAAAACTAAATACAGAGTGCACTGAATTTCCCTGGTGAATACAGAATTTGGGGTCATTATCCCACATTTTTGCTGAATATGAGTGGACGTATTTTGAGGCTAACAGATGCATCATTTTGGCTTTATTTCCATCTGCCAGGCAAACAGAGGATTTATGGCTATTTCACAGAGCCCAACAAGCAATGCTATGAATAGTATCAAATAGGTTTTTTTGCTAAATTCTGCTTGCCTTGGGTGTATGTGTAATTATCTCTTCTGATACGCTGCATATTAAGTCATATTTATTTTTATTGTGATGTGCAATTGTACATTCCTGTTCCATTTATTGGCACCTTGCAGATAGATGGCAATTTTGTATAAATTTGTTTTTTGTTCCAGAGGAAGGCTGCAGTCTTCTCTGACTGTGCAGAGCTGGGCAAATAAACTTAATTTAGAGATCTTGTGATGGGTTTTCCTCCTTTCAAACCTCCTTTCCTGGTGTACAGTGGGAATACCCACACCAGCAACACGCCTACTTTTGTGTATTTCAAGTTCCCGATTTTGCAGTCTGCTGAACTCAGTGGGGGGCATTTTCTATAAGCTGAGAGCACTTTGTTTTGGTCTACATAGAAAATGGGTTTGAATTAGTTCAGTATAACTGATAGCCCTGGAAAGAATGTAAGCCAAGCCCTGCTAGACATCTCCTTTTTTAAAGTCATTTAGGACATACATACATACACATATGTACTTAGTGATGTTTTTGACCGTATGTATTATATATTTTTTTTTTTACTAGAGCTTTGATAATTTTGTGGAGAAAAGCAGATTTCATAGATGTTTTCAGCCAGATTTTCTAGGACTAAATTCTTCTTTGTCAATAAGAAGCCACTGTGGGTAAATCAACGTGGAAATATGAAAAGAGAAACTGTTGTGAGATAAATTAGACCTCTTTTTCTGATTTGACTGTATATTAGTTAGAAAAAGGAATTTTGAAATTTAAAAAAAATATAATGAAAGAAATTTGTAATTTTCTGATTATTAATTTAAGGTTGGACCTTTAAAGCTTTTAACTCAGAAGAATCTTATTTCAAATGTTCTCGTAAGCTACTAATAGAAGTCAGGTCAGGCCTTTTCTGTCTTTTTACAGGATAAAGAATATTTTCACTCTTTTTACAGAACAAAGACAGAAAGGCAAAGAAAATTTTTCAAAACCTTAGTGTGAAAAAATTTAAGACGGATTTTGAACAAAACCTTTTTTTTCACCTATTATCAAATGCAAACAGTATAAACACTGCAGGAAATAAAGCCAGTCTCAAAATATCTGTAGCAATGGCCCAGATAAGTTCAATAGGGGAAAGCTAAAATACAAAGTGGATTTAAGATTGAAAAAATAATATCTGTGCAATAATACTTGGGATGTTTTGCATGTGAATGAGAATGTGCCCTTGGAAAAGTCTCGTGACAGGAAACGGAATTTCTCTATCCTCTGTGTGCATCAGTACCCACCTGGGTGAATCATTCTCTAAAGGTCAGGTTGTAACATAGATTATCAGCTCATGAAAGAGAGAAGACATGTCAGAGATCTCTCACACTCCTCTGCAGGGTTTGAAGAAGAAATGTGAGGTCTTGGCTCCATCTCCTCTCCTTGCTACCCAACTCAGGGTGCTGACTAGGCTGTAACTCACTATAAATCACTAAACCACAGAGAAAAAAAATTAAGTGATGTCTTAGGGAGGGACCTACAAAGCACAGCTTTGTACGTTGCACTTTAAGACTGTACCTAACACTGCTGTCAGTCCCCCCAGGGTTTTTCAGTATTATCACCTCAAAGCTTGTTGAGTCAAGACATCATGCCAAGGAGCAGACAGTTGTGACAGCCTCCATTTTTGGCTTGGTTAACATGGGAGCCTTCAAAATTCTGCAATTTTCCAAAGCTCGATCTGTAGATTCACACCGTTTAACAGCTCCTTTACTTCTTGCTGAACTGAGAGACCTCTGTGCCAGCTGGTCAGAAATCATTTATCTGGAATTCACACTGGTTTTCATCTTTTGCAAGATTTTTTTATTCTGTCGCTTGGGGAGTTTGAGAGATTAGAGTATGAGTCTTCATAAAACAAAATCAGACCCGGTCAGATACTGGAATCATTTTTCTTTAGAAACACAAAAATGTCCTGGAAAGCTGCAGGCTTCTGACCCCTGCCTAGCTTGCTGAGTGGCTCCCGATATCCTGGCCACCATGCAGCTACCTATGGGCCAAGCAGGACCAAGGTATAACAATTTGGCTCCAGATACTCTTGTAGAGCAAACAACAGATTCCCCCAGACCTTTCTAATGTTTGCCAAAATTATTTCAGATGGAGTGAACCATGTTCCTCTTTATGCAAAAAAGTAGGGTTTGGAAGTGGAAAACAAGTAGATAGCCTCAGTCATAAGTTAGGATGTAGGGAGATGTATGTATCACTTACTATCAGTGACTTATGAATGGACAATCTTCGGTCAGTGAAGCAGCAGCTGTTACGTCTGTCAAACACATTATTTGGGATTTGGTTTATAGTGAGAAGGAAGTGGCAAAATATAAACAAAATGATACTAATGTGGAATGAAATTTTAAGAAAATTACATTTTTATAACAAAATAAAATTAATGTCTATAATACTTCAAGACCCCTTCAAGACTTCTGAAATTGACAGCACAGTGTGAAAATCACGATGACTTCTGTGATGTTTCTACTTAGCTGTGATGCAGAAAATGCAACTTCAGTCTTTCTTTGGTGTTTTCAACACCCCCAGATTAGAGAAGTTAATGGTCAGTTGCAATTCTGATATGAAATTATATTCAAACGTTTTCAAAATTCACAAACCTGGGTAATATTTTCGGTTTCTCCCAACAGAGAGTAATTTTGGAAACTCAAGATGATGCCCAAATAATAAATTAGAAATGGAATTGAAGCACTTGTTTCTTAATTCATGCTCCATAGTCCTTGTTGTAAACTAAGCCCTATGAATGTCATAGAATCATAGAATGGTTCAGGTTGGAAGGGATCTTAAAGATCATCAAGTTCCAAAAGGAATCACAGAATAGTTTGGACTGGAAGGGACCTTTAAAGGTCATCTAGTCCAACCTCCCCTGCAATAGGAACACCTTCAACTAGATCAGGTTGCTCAGAGCCTGGTCCAACCTGACCATGAATGTTTCCAGGGATGGGGCATCTACCACCTTTCTCAGAAAAATGTGCCAGTGTTTCACCACCCTCATGGTAAAAAATCGGAGTTTAGGCCAACAAAACAGGCAAACAAAGCACAATCATTGCTGTTTTACAGCTGGGGAAATTGGGAAAGCAAGAAGTTCAGGGACTTATCTAAAGCTGTGGAGGTACCAGCAGTGAAGAGAGAAATGTCAGTTTCATAAAACCAAGTCTTATTTACCAGGCAGTCCTTCCTCAAGACTGTAGGAGCCACATTTAATTGATGAGCTGATTTAGGATGAAGCAGAGTTTGCCATCAATTACAGAGCAACATTATTGTGTCTAACTTTGTTAAGCCCTGGAATGAACCAAAGGTCCGGCAGGGCCAAAAGGGCCTCAGTCAATTCTGCTAACTGTGTGATTCTTAAGCAGAGCTGAATTCTCCTAAACTGTATTTATGCTAAATTCCATGGCATCTGATGACCTCAATTAAAACCTTTCAGAGGAAACCAGAGGTGCCAGCAAGGCCCTGCAAGATGAATGTCTATGGCTTTCTCCTGTTAACTGCTGATATAAACTTGGCAATTTTAAAGAAGATTTCATAGTGATTCTGCTACTGTTTTTATCGAAAGTGTCAGAATGCCAGTAGTGATAATGTCTCACTGAACACGTAGCTTGCTTTTTCTGGTCCCTTCCCTAAAGCACATAATAGACATTATTAGCATCTAGATAAATCTTCTTTTATGGTGCATTTGGTCACAGAGAAGAATAAATTTGTGTATTCGTATTATTTCTGTTATGAACATGGAGAAAGGGCATGAACTTTTGCAAATTTTCTGGTTTTTCTTGCACAAACCAGTAATTACCCAGAAGCATTTCTTAAGGATGCACCCAGTTCAGCAAACAAGGGGAAAACCAGTGTGTTATTGGCTATAAACTACCTGTATAACATAACTTTTAGGGTACAAAGAACTACACAGAAAAATTCCAGGTACAAACAGTAGCACCAAGACCCCCACATAATTCTCATAAAACTGAACAAATATACATGCAAGAATGGGAAAATAAAAGGGAAGAAGCTTAGAGTTCCTGAATATTGCCTTCTTGAAAAGATAAAAGCATACATCTGTTGTTCTTCAGTTGATTTAAAGTTTTCAGCTGAAACTTTTTTAGTTAATAAATATTTAAGCCCTGCCAAGAAGTCTAGAAATTTCTCTTTTTAAATTTGAATAGGAAATCACACAGAAATGACCACATAAGTGTTTATCCCATTTGGTTTATATTCAAATCAGGACTTCTTGAAGGTTCAAAAAATATTTTCATTATTTTAATTGCAAAGAATGATATTTGAAAATTTCTTGATACTTGTGGTAAGCAAAAGCCTGGTAAATTACCTACCATGGCAGGGATGGATTCAGTAATGATGGGATTAAAAAATGCAGTGCCTACAAGAATATCTTTTTAATTGCATTTCTGTTGAATATATTTAGGACCTGAAAATTAATTGTCTAATTAGGATGAATTTTTTAAGCATGTTTTTTACTAGGCTGACCCACAACATAAATATATTGTGGTTGAACATAGGATCTGCCTGAACAATTTTAAATCCCCGCAATCGCAAGTATGCAGCAACTTCAGTCTCAAATTGTTCTTTTAATGTTAATCACAACCATTGTAAGGTGGAGCCAGCCGGCTCTAAGGGACATGACCTTATCACAGTGGACAGATGGCAAAAAATTTTCAAGCCGTGTTAAACCTTTTTCTTCAATACTTTTTTGTTCTTAGCATATTTATTGCTGACACCATATATCAGTGTTATAGCTTCTGTTCAGGTGAATACGATCAGTTGGCAGTAATAGGTTCAGCTCTGGGAACCCTTCAGCCATTGCTTTTTGAGCTGTTTCTGTAAACTCACTGTCTGGAAGAAACAAGGACAAAAACAAGAAAAGGAGGGAGAGAGGCTTTTGGAAACCCTTCAGCTTGGCTTAATTCCCATGCAGAGAGCAGAATAAATTAATGCAGACACCATCTTTTCCTGGCTCGGATGTCATATTTTCTCATGATTGGAAAGATCAGTGGCAGCACAGGATGCATGGAAGAGAGAAGGGGAAGCAGAAAATGCAAGAGGAAAAAATATATTTGAAAATTTTAAACTCAGCTCCAGAAGTATTTGTTAAATGTCTCATGCATTTGTAAGAGAGCTATGTTTCCCCGCATTAGTGCTGAGGCTCCTCTGGTGTCTGTCATCTCAGTGAAAGAGTCAAATATGGTTTGAAGTCACAGTAGGAAACATGCTTTAAATGCCTTTGGAATTGTATCATATGACTTTATGAATGCTCTGCATAACTCTGCAAGCTACAAATGTACTTTATGTCTGTCAAATCTTCTATTCCCTTGCTTTTTCCACATTTTTCCTCTGTTCTTGAAGAGGAGAATAATATAGACAGCTTTTCATTATATTTTTGGGGTGAAGAATTATCCCTGCCCAGTTCAAGTTCACCAAGTCCAGGAAGGGCTTTCTAGGTCCAGTAGCACTTTTGTCTTCCACAGGCAAGTGTCCTCAAAATGTAACTAAAGATTTTTTAAAATTTCTCTGTGCCAAAAACAAACTCAGCTGCAAGTACTCTTATTTCCTATCTGGTAAATACCTTGGCTGAGATGACCTGATACACATCAGACATATGTTCTGCCTGAGAAATGTGAGTATCAGTAGGAAAAAATAAGTGCATCCCACCCAGAAAGTCATCACTCAGAGGTCCTAATAGCAGATTTACTGGGGTGAAGATGGAAGGAGGTGCGAGAATCGTCTCTCTCAGCAGTGAGGAGCACTCATCCCTGATAAGTAGCATCCCTGTGAAGTTGTGCACTTGCAAATGCACCAAACTGTGAGTGCACAGCACATGTTCTGGGCTGAGAGGCTCCCAATAATTAAGTTGTATGTTCAATTAAACCTAATGCCCCAATAACTTTGTGAAATGCAAGGGCCCACAGAGGCAGGAAGGAACAAAATCCTCAGGCTCCCTTTACTGGCCAATAAACCTACTATAAATGTCCCTGACTGGAGGCCCAGATCTTTATATATAGCTGCAAAGCTGGTTTCTATTGGTTTCAGATTCAATCACGAAAACTCTAGTGCTCCTGTGCCACTTGGGAAAGGAAGTGGAGGGCAGCTGTTACATTCAAGGAGTCAGAGACCAACTTTCAATCTTAATTTTAAGCAGTTTTTAGTTCCTTAAGGCCTTTCAAAAATAGACAGGGAAAAAGTGGGAAAAAAAAATATTGACAGTTATGCCAGTATGTTCTACTATTTAGAAAGCTCTCTCACTGAGGGCTCCTGAAGAGTTCACTGGGCTGAATCTGCAGAGCATGTGAGTTCTTCTCCCTTAACTTTAGTCCTCTAAAAAATAGGAAATTTGACGGAATGGCTGACTGCAACAACAACTGAAGTACCTGTTTCAAAATAAAAATCTACTAATTAGGAAGATGAACCTACTGGATATATTACCTGTAAGAGATGCTTACCTTGAGAACTTAAACCAGTTTAAGATGCTTATGTTTAGCAGAGTGGTACCTCACCCAAAAAAGGGTACACAGTGTTCTTGTCTTTCCTGCAAGTAACTTTATCTCCTCCCTTCCTGGCTCCAAATTCTGTGCTTATGCAGCTCATCACAAAGTGACCCAACAACCGATGACAGCTCAGGTGACATAAGGGTACCAATACAGATATTTTCATCATCTCCCCATGGCAGGGGGTTGGACCTCAATGATCTTTATGGCCCCTTCCAACTCTGATCATTCTATGATTCTATGATTATTCGTCGTTTAATCAGCAATAAATATCATCTCTACCCCTCTGTGTATGTGTCTCCTGTGTTAGTCTTACAAGGTAAATTGTAAGGAGCAGCACCTCTCCTTTTATTCTACCGGCAAAGATTTCCTTGAAAATCTGAGCCTACATATGGGTAAAAACTCAACTACCCTGCTGTATTTATTACTGCTGCTTTTTATTTGTTTGTTTGTTTTCCTCAGACGAGTCATCTTTGGGTATGGAAAGCAGGAATCATTCATCATCCCCGACAAAACACAGCAAGTGAATGAAAATAACATTCAGACAGCAGTCCAAACCCAGAGCCTTTGCAGAGAGTTCCTTTTACATGAGAAATCAGTGATCTGGGACATGGAAGACTGGGGTGGGGGTTGAGGGGAGGAAGAGACTGATTTCTCATGGCAGGCGTTGGGATGTGGCGTGACAGTTATTAGCCAGAAAACACAGAGGAATGCAAAGCGGCAAAGCAGAGTGGGGCACTGCCGTGCTGCTGAACCAAAACTGAAGGAAAAGGTGCTGGTGAGTGAACTGGAAAGATGAAATGCGTACTTGGCTGGAATCAGTAATAAAGCACTCTGCATTCGGTTTGGCAGCAGACACCGAGAGCTTATCAAAAACAACATATTCTTATGTAGCGGGAGGCAGTACAGTAGCTATGTGATTGCTGAGCAGGCTATGTAAAACTGTATAAAAATTTCCTTATTGTACCTAAGTCAGCAGGAGACAGAGATCCTCACTGGCCTTGCGGGAAAGGGGGAGACTGATAGAGTCATCTCGGCTTACACAGAGCAGAGCACATGGCAAATGGGAATTTCACAGAGAAGCATTTTATCTCTTTTTTTTTTTTTTTTAGGAGATTTTGACAGCTAAGTGCAAACTATTCTGAAAAGTGTCCAACTAGTTTTTATAAAAAATAAAGCCAATAGGAGTCTACAGAAATTATAGAATGAAACTTTTATAGTAAACTTCATACCAAGAAATAATTTCAAACATGTCTATCCCTAGTCAGAATCTCATGGTTAAAACTATAAATGGATTAAATTCTTCATAGCCTCTTTTAAGACAGCAAAATAATCTATTATAATTTAAAGGTCCTAAATGACATCACAGGGTCATCCACAACTTCACAGAATCACAAAATCACAGAATCTTCTAGGTTGGAAGGGACCTTAAAGATCATCTTGTCCAACCGTCAACCTAACT
>JAOTQQ010000019.1:5709507-5725312 GCA_026546715.1 Gallinago undulata | reverse complement strand
CAAACAAAAAAGCCACCCACCAACTAAACCCCACACCCACAACCCCACACACAACACCCCACCACAAACCAATAATCGTGGCCACTAGAGCATGTAATCTACTTCTGATAGCTTCTCCCTTTAAGTCGGGAACAAGATGAGACATCCTGGTAGGTAGTGGTTGTATTTTTCCCCATCTACTATATATAGTTTCATGGGCAAAACTTGGTAAAACTATCCCCTGCATTTAACATTGCACTAATACAATCTCCCTACCAAAAGGTCCCTCATGAAATAATGCAGAGGGATCAAAGTCCAAGGTACAGTGGAAAACTCTTTTGTTCAGTGGTCTTTTCCCACTAGAACAAAAATCTATTCTTTAGCATACTCTCATTTACATTACTTGTTTACATCTATGGTGAGTGTTAATTTCTCTCACATTTTCAACTTGATAATTTTTGTCTTCTGTATTCAATATCTCTACATTTTCCCTTCACTCCTTCTGCTGTCAAATTAAAACACATACTTTTGCCATAATCCGTCTGATTTGCAGAAAAGATGCAGAAGCACCAATTATTGAACAAGCTCCACAATGAGTAGAAGTTGGTCTGTGAGTAATGGACCTAATGAAACTAGTGGGTTTATGTCCTTTGTCTTCTTTGCCACTTTTCTGACAATAACTCTGAGTCCTTCCACTGTTCCCAGTGATTCCCAATTTCTCATTTCCTTCAGTACTCCTTAAAGTCTTTGTGAGTACCATCAGGTTCCTTGTGTCCCCCAAATCTTTTCATCTATTATGCACAACTCTTCCTGAGCTCCCTCTTTTACTCCATGTAATACTCTTTGTACGTAACTCCTGACTAATTTCTCTTCACAATGCCTAAACTCTTCCTCTCTCCTCTGTCCGTATATTTTTTGCTTAAATCTGGGAAAGAGTTGAAATATGCTGCAGGAAACCTGCAAATACATATATATGTGTTGATTGATCATCTGCTATTAACACACAAGTATAAATACATAAGAGCTGAGTTTTTTCTACCTTTTCTTCAGTAGTAGCATTCAATTATTTTTTTTTTCCTTCACCCAGTTGTATAAGAACTTGATATATTTCAGAATTCAGCCTTTCTCTCAAATTTCATAGAGTCTGACAAGAAGATTAAAGGTTATTAGAGGAAATAAAATTTACTGACAGCTCTCCAGGCAGAATGAGACCATGACTCAGGGAATTCTTTTCCTTTAGGAAACAGGGCTACAAAACTGTTGCATCAAAAATACGAGGTTTGATTCTTCTGGTCAACTGAAGGATTATCCAGAGATGAAGCACTTGTTATGATGGTGCAGTGCTGATACGACACTGGCAGGAGAGGCTGCCAGATCGGTACATCACCTTTCAGAGAGGCCTCAACAGGCTGGAGGAATGGACTCATGGGAATCTTGTGAAGTTCAACAAAGGGAATTGCCAAGTCCTACACCTGGGGACCACTTTGCTGAAAAGGACTTGAGGGTCCTGTCTCGTAGCAAGTTAAACAGAAGCCATCAATGTGCCTTTATAGCAAACAAGCTCCAAAAGCCTCCTAAGCAACATTAAGACCATAAAAAAATAAAATTTGCTGTAGATTCTATAGAACTCTCAAAAAAACCTAGAAAACATCAAGGAACTTTCATTCCCAAGGTTTCTAAATATCAAAAGCAAGCTTGGAATAAGAGTTCTTCCCAGTGAGAAGATTAGTTCAAGAGAGCTAGAATATATACTTTATGTTCACTGTTTTCCTGATACACCTAATGTATTTCTAAAGAAGTTTACTCCCGGAGAGAAAAATAATAAGGAAATAACTCCCATTTCTAATAAAAATTTCCCTTCCATGGTACATTTGTGCTCTGAAAAGTTTTAAATAAGCAATTTTTGTTTTGTTTTTTTTTTTTCTCATGTTGCATTGCACATGTGGGAAATGCTCAACATAATGAATATTTGCTGAGACACTTCATTAACCTTCTTGAAACCATCTTAAAATGTGCCTTGATGTAAAAAACTGAGATTTCAACAGCTACATGCTGAGCCAACTGCTACAGCTGTCTTCAACAGGCTTACATATGGCCTACCAGTGGTGTCCTTTTACTCAATGGTTGGCATTTAAGATTTTGGGATGGATTACTCTCTTTTTCCACACTTTAGGCAATAGTAATTGCAATGATCATGATCATAATCATAATAAGAATAATAATAGATTTTCTGCAACTGTGTAGCATGTAATTTTAAGTATACAGTTTGAAGGCACTCCCATTAACTTCCAAGAAGGTTACAGTCAAAAAATGCAAATATTGGTTTGAATGGGCCCCTCTAATTGCTCTCCGAGCTCCACTGTGCTTCCCAAGACCTACTTTCTGCATTAAAGTTACCAGGATCTTTCATCTTCCTGCTGTGTCAGGCAGTGGTCTATTTGTTATGTGTCTTCCTTCTGTCACTTTTTTCTCCCTTGTTAAGTCCTGAGGGTTCCTGCAATTGTCAGAGACACAATTTATGAAGCTGTTCTGATGTCAGATTAAAGCAATGTCCTCAAGGTTAAAAGTGTTATTGGTCTATAGCGTCACAGGTAGAAATTTTTGTTTCACCTCATCTGCTTCATTTAATTAGAGATTCTTGGGTGATCTCTCCACGTGCCATTCTAATTTCAAAGGGTAGAAAAGCATGCCTTGGTCTTATAAAAAGACAATCATTCTCCACGTGGAAAACACCATTGGAAAGGTTGGTAGTGCTGACCGGTTGCTTCACAAGATAGATAGTAAGACTGGTGATTAAAGTCTGAAAGTGTGGCAACGCTGACATTTACTTGAGTATTTTGATGTGTACAAGTGAGGCCACAGGGAGGCTGTAGCTATCTACATGACTTGAGACTTGAATAGGGAAACACGGAACTCTTGTAAGACATTCAAAGGTCCCCATGCCTCCAAAGATGAGAAGGCAGAAATCCTGCTCTCTTCATGCAAGGCATTTGTGCACTACCTATAAGTAGACGAGTTCTTGTACCTTCTCATATTAGAAAGGATATGTATATTATCAGTTTCTTAAAAATTATTTTCTCTTTCTTGATTTTGGCTCGGCTGTGTGGTCCTAAATCAATTCTGGGAAGGCATTGAATTAGAGTAGGAGAATCACCACCCATGGCCACAACTCAGACTTTCTCTCCTTCTCTGAGGTGTCCTTCAGTTTGTGGAAAAGGCAACGAAAGATTTCAGCATTTCCTGCTCTGGTAAGCTTGTGGTTTAGGGTTTTTAATTATTTTTTTTTTTCCATAAATGAAGAGCTTTGACACAGATTTTTTCATTGCTGAGAAAAGTTGTAGCATCTCTGACACTTCAGGGAGCAAAACAAGGAGACTGAACCCCTCAGAAAGTGGCTGGGAGGGAAGAAACTTTCCCTCAGAAGAAGTGGGTGAAATTAGAAGTCCAGACATTGTAAATTTTAGTGCCTGTTGTTTTATAGCTGTTGGTGATTTTTTTGTGTTTTTCCATCACAAGGCTCATAATAAGCAAATTCTCCTTGTTACTCCCTTTAGAAGATAAGTATCACCTATCAGCTTCATGGTGAGAAGGCATTAAGTCATCCCAGTGAGACCTGGGACAAGAATGCAGCTGGCTAATAAAGCAGAGTTACTGCTCAGCCATTTTATCACTCAGGCTTTTGGCTGGCTTGGTGCAAATTGAATGCTTCAGGAGCATTACCCATGTGCAGGTAAATGATAGGGATTTTTATCCTTAAATTGTCTCATGCATATGCTTAGATGGTAAAGGTCTGAGAACCGAAGTTTGTCCTCCATTAATAATGTCTGGATGTTTATTTTTGTCTGGAAATGCTTAATACAGGTTTTTATAAATGTAGGAAGTGGAGAAAAAGGAGGTAAAGGAAAAAAGACAACAAGTGATGTCACAGTGCGCTCCATCCAACAGTTTGATCAGCTTCCTCTTTAAAGGCATGGATCCCACTGATGGATTTTGACCTCCTGTGATTTTGTAGCAATGAGAACAATGTCTGGAAATTACATTACCATAATATTTTAAAACTAAATTATACGGAGTTTATCAGCAAGTTCTTAAAAAAATAACCAAAACTAAAACATCAACCAAAGAAAAAAAAACAAAACAAAACCAACCCACCCACAATAAAGAACCCAACCAGCTTTAAATATCCAGGTCTTGGGTGGCTAACTTGAAATGTCATTACTGGGTATCACTTTTTTATATTGGATATCCCTGCTTGCATCCTTTTACAAGCAAAAACTTAATGGCTGTAAGAAAAGCTAAAATACCATGTTACCAAGTTACAGATATAGAAAATTATAGCCACCTGGTTTAACATGTTGTGTTAACAAGGTCTGCAGAATTTCCTTGAATTGACTCCTCTGTGAACTAGAATTTAATCTGGGGGGAGAAAAATTAAATAATGCAAAACAAAACCAGATCCAATCTCCATTAAAATTGATGGTGATGTGATATGAGGAACTTAATCAGCATGCAAGTGAGGCTAACAGTAGAAAAAGTCAATTTTTTGCATATATACCTTAGGATAAATAAGAAAGAAAAATGCAATGTCTTACTAATCTATAGATGGTATAGTACACCTTGCACAGAATACACAGTACCGTATCTGAGAAAAAGGGAAAAGTTCCATTTTTTTACAACAGGCCATAGGCCTAGTAACTTGCCTTCAGAGATTTAACAAATAAGGGCGTAGAAAGAAGCCTTGTTATAATATTTAACATCAGATTTGAACCAAGTTGAACTAGCTGGGTATCTTTCATGAGAAGATAATTGATTTCCTCTGGGGAATATGTTAGATCTCATTTGTTTGGACTTCAGTAAAACATTTGATATGGTGCACTTAGGAAATGCCAGTGATATTTGAAAAGAAAGGGATGAATATTATAATTGCATGATGGATAAGGAGCTGGCTACCGAGGCACCCATTAGCTTTTTGAAAGCTGATTTTTATTACTGCATAAGAGTTTTGAATGGTGTTTCTCCAAGACATCAGGACAGGGAGCGCTGTTTTCTTTTTTTTTAAATTATTTTTATTTTATTTTGAGAAATGCCTTTAGTATAAAATCAAAAAAATTAATAATATATATGATTAAGTTTAGTAAAAGAGAGGTAAATACACTGTACAATTACTTTGTAGTAATATATAAGTGTAGCCTCTAGATATTATATCTTTTTTAGGAGTAAAATTAGTTTTTCAATAAGCACTAATTAATTCATTAATAATAATTATTTTTTCTAAGGAAATAATTTAATAAAATTCCTACTATAGCCTTTACTGCCTATGGGTCCTGGTCATGAAAAATGTGAGATTCAGGAAAGAGGTGCCCATTTGGGATAACAATAACAAATATATCCCATTTAAGAGGGTGGATTATGAAAGGGATTACGTGATGGCTGCTGGAAAACTGGGGTTTTGGCAATCCTTGCTTCTCTTTCATTATTTTAATGCCTTTGTGTCTTCCAATTATTAAATTCTAAAATTTGCCTAAAGAGGCTTATTCCTAGAGGATTTTACTCACTGATTTACACCATGAGAGGATCCCCAGAGTAATTAACCTGCCCCAGCTACAGGTGGAAATTCATTTCCAGAGCCCTCCTATGGCTGATGGGATCTCTGCTCTTTTGCTGTGTGCTGGTCAGCCTTTGGCAAGCCATCAACTTTGGGTATTCTCAGTGGAGGTAAAAAAAAAAAAAAAAAGGCACATGTTTTTATTTTCTTTTAAGATTAAAAAGGTTTACAGATCAGAGGGGTATTTTCACTCTCAAGTCAAAGTAGCTTTATTGCTTCCAAAAACTGTTTTAATTATTCAAATGTTTGGCTTAAACAAAACCCAACTTTAGGCTTGGCGTTAATACATGTATCAGCATAAATTATTACCTGCTTATTTTCTTACCGCTTGTTTGCAACAGTAATTCAAATTACTAGGGTCAAAATTATTTCAATAAATATAACAAATTATGGATGTAATTATTACAACATGCATTTCAGGATGCAGCTTTATTTACAAAGGACACAACATTGATTAAAACAGCTTGAATTATGCTAACTACAACACTGAACTCTCTTTACAAAACCATTTGAGAAGCACAGTAATTTGAGTTCAAGGGAGAGGCAGTATTACAAGAAGGCTAATGATAATCGTGTTTAAGGTCATTGGCAACTAAAGTACTTACTGTACAGGAGCCTTCTGTCAGAGACAATTATAGTGAAGGGCCTTTGAATGGGGTCGAAACACTTGCAGTGTGTTTCTGTGACAGCTTTGTTCTTACAATATTTATTCTGTTTCTAGTTTATCTGTAGCACGGTTTTAAATTTAGAATGTCACGAGCCAAGTGGTTCATGCAAAACTAAATTGACAGAATGCAATGATGTTGTAGTTACACCACAGCCTTTCTAATAATGGCAATGCCTTGTTAGGTCAAAAGCATCCCCCAGGACCTAGGAGGCAGCGCCAGTAGTCCTGCTCACATGGATTACGGAAGCAATATCAGCTGCACAAAACTGTCGGAAATAAAGAAATATCTTCTAGGATCACATTCTTTTGTAGCTGGTCTTTAGCCTACAATTTTATTTGATGCACATCTATTTTATTTCATTTTACTTTTGTTTACCTGGAAAAAGAGAAAATAGATGAGCAGTATCTAAAGTTCTCACAGTCCTTAATTTGTTCAGCTACACCACAAAACTTGATGGCGTTGTGAGTATTGTAGAAGGAAAACTGAGTCATGCAAAACATCGGGTAAGTTGAATGTTGATTCTTAAATGGTTGTAAAGTGTTCACTCTCCAGCACCATGTCTTGGGAATCCAACAGTGCTGCCATCTTATCTCAAATAATACCTGTCTCCACCAAGGTAGTCTCAGTACTCTGAAGTGGCAGAGGATTTAAAATAACTTCTGCATGCGTGGCAAAAGCTTGTTTTGCACAAACAGGACGTGTGCCCGGTTCACTTGGATAGGGAGCTACACACTATCAGATTTTAAGCATGTGTGGTGATGGGGCAGGTTCAACATTGCCTTCCCTCCCTACCTCATCCCAAGGGCTGCTGATGGACAATCACACTATATCTTTATGCTCGTGGGAAATATTTCACAAGTACTGAACCTTGGAGATTATTGTTTATAATGTTAGTTGTCTATGCAATAATATTAGTTGTCTATCAATAAATTACTATATTATTATTTGTCCGTTAAAATCAAAAGCCAAGTCAGAAAAATATTTTCATGGGAACCTCATTAGATGGCAGATAGTCTTTTTCCATTTTTACAGCAGCCTTTTTGCAAACTTCAGTCTGTTATTTTCTTGAGAAAAATTAACTCACCTGGGTCCTGTCCTCTCTAAGGATTAGTTAGAATTGAATGGAAAGATTAAAACAACAATCTGTCATTTTGACAACAGTTTTTTAATTAACATCTGGATTTACGGATTAAAAAGCCCTTAATATTTTAATGAAAAATTAAGAAAACTCACAATGAGGTTGATTCATCTTCAAATAGGTTTAGGATTAAATTTTAAACAAATAATGGGGTTGGTAAGATATTTGAAAATGCTGCTATCTTAATTTTTTCAAGTGCTCCATGCAACCTAACGTAGTTTGAATTCCTTGTACTAGTATCACATTTATGGGCCAGGCTGTCTTATCAAATAATAATTTTCATTATTTTACCCTTTTAGAGAAGCAAGGAAAGAAACTAGGTTAGACATGATATTTCCTTGAGCATGTACATCCCCGCAGACTGTATTCCCAGAGATTTGGAAAGATGGGAAGCAACAAAACCACCATTTCCAGAATGCAATGGAAAACCTTATTAAATTTACCACCTTCTGTTAGATTATTGGGTGTGTATTTGAAATAAGGCAAGTTCAGTTACCAAAATGGTGTTTTTTCATTGTGGATATTTTTAGTGAAAAACACCTCGGCTTCATGAAACACTGTTCCATGAAAAAAGCATAGTGATAGGCATTTTATTGCAGAATGTAATGTGAATACTTACTACTTTACAGCAAACATTGATCCTCTTAAGCATATGGATATGGTGGATTATTCTGCTTATTTCATTTTACATGACAGACAAGAAAATCAAAATGTAAAGCACATACATTACAGTGCACATAAGCCACATACATATAAAAAAACAGCCACTCCTACTTTAGCAAATTCATACAGACTGCCAAGCAAAAAGATGTTTGTTTTTTTCTAATGTAGATAAGAGAAAAAAAAAAAGAGCTAGATTTGCTGTTCCCTGGTGAGTGAACATAATTTCCCTGTGTTTAAGTCTGAATACTTTTTATACTTCTAATGCATTAACATGGGCCCATTTAGATGGTTTTGAACAGATGTCAGGTTTAAAAATAATACACACAGCCACGGGTCGATTCTCCAATCGAGCGAGCCATTGTCTTCTCCGACAGGGAAAAAGGAGTGGGGGGAAAAGAGGAAAAGAGAGGGCAAGGAAAACCTGGTCCTTTAGTGTTTGGTCATAAAGGCTGAGCTGTGAGGGCAGAGACATTCCAGGAGGTTTCACTGCAAGGTTTCAGGGAGCTCTGGGATGCAGACACAACCACTGGCATTTGGTTTCACCGTTAATGGTACCATCTCCTCAGCACTGACTGGCAGGCATGAAATATTCATGAGTTTCTTAAAGGCTTTTGGAAAGAAAGTGCTAGAAAGAAGCATTAACGTGCTGATCTTTTTACTATCCTGTGTCAGCGAGGGGATATTAAATAATTAAGTCAATTTAAGCTGTTTTTTGCACAGAAGGAGGTTAAGATTAGCAGCCCCCACGTGTGGGGAGATGCTGCCTTTCCCACCACTGTAACTTTTAGGTCTAGGAAAACAACAACAGAATAAAAGGACCAGGTTGGTTCCCAATAAAAAATGCTCTAAAGCACCATTTGTTCCATGTTGTAGCCCCTGTGTTAGATTAGAAGCGCCTTTTTATGGCCCCAGATGGAAATGTGACCTCATAAAAACCTCTCCATACACAATATGTTCTCTAACCTCTGCCTGTGAAAAGGCTCATGCAAAAATTAAACAACTGGGTGGAAATCACTCAGTTTGCTTGTGAAAATACAGATTCTCAAAGGGTTATCCTCCCAGTCCCTGCCTCCTGACACCCTATGTTATATTTTCCTTTCTATGTGGAGCCTCAAAGAGTTGAGGTGGGTGGCTCTCATCTGCTCTCATCATCACAGAAACTGGATCTCCAGGAGGATGCTTCACTTTAAGGTATTTGAATCAACAGAACAAGGATAATTTTAACTGAGTCAAAATGGGCAAAACATGCGTGTCCAAGTCACACGAACACATTTTGGGGAGGTTTACTCAGACACACACAAAAGGTCAGAACTATGGCCTGTAAGCCACCAGGCACCTTTGGGGAATAAATTTTCCAGTTTGAAGTTTTTGGCCCAGAATGAAATTGAGCTAGAAACCACCAAAGATTGTCTGGGAAAAAAATTTAAACCTTATCTCACATGGAGATCTGGATTTAACTTCCATCTTTAATTAGTATTTAACTGTTGGTACAAACCGGGAACATTTCACCTGGGAGAATTAAAAACCTCTTTCTTCTGTAGTGCATATTTAAGAGTTGATACCACACATCAGAAGGTTCAAGGCTTTGATCTGTAAAAGGCAGAAAAGAAATGTAAAATAACTCCCTGAGATGGCAGGTGATGGTTGGGCTATTAGCTGTTATGGGTAGATTCAGGTGTCTCACCCTCATTTTTCATAGCAAATTTGACAGATCTTGAAACACTCCTGAGACAGACTGGAGGTGGGGGGTGGAAATTCATTGGATGGGAAATACATTTCCACACAACTCTTCCAAATGGTGTTCGGTACTTCCTCTCACAGAACTGAAAGCCTTTCAAGTCAATTAACACATTTTTTCTCAAATACATTTTTAATACTTGCTTTATTTATATCCAAGTCATTAATTTCTACATATTGAACCCAGGCTGCAACAGAAAACTTAACATATAAGGACTGATTCTGGCTTGGTTTACACCAGAATGGAGGGAGAAAACCAAACATCAAAAAAGTCACTATAATAAATGTAATGTTAGCTAGGAAAAAAAAAAAAAAAAAAAGAAGAAATAAAACCCCTGGTTTAAGCAAGATCAAAACCAATCAAAGACAACTGTGGTATGGCTACAGAATCAGTCTTTTTGTAAGCAGGCTGCTTGCTGGAGAGTTTTCTTTTGTAGGTGTTATTTTAATGTTTTCTAAATGTGGGGTTATGTCTATACCAGCCACAGGAGTACAGGTGCATATTAATAAAAATTCCTTTTTGCATATTTTATGATTTTTATGCAGCGTTGTTTCCTTCAGCCTTCTTTTTCATTAATATTTAAAGACAAAGTCACTTCACTATGATATTCAGATTCCAGTGAGATCATTCCTAAAATATTTAAAAGTGGGTAATACAAGTTTCCAGAAATAGTGATAAATATAACCTTGGTCTCCTGACCCTGTAATACCTGCAGGTAGGGAAATATACAGGAGGCATCTTAAAGAGCCATATACCAGACTGACCCCATTTTTTTTATCAAGAAAGAGAGACAAACAAGGACAAAGCCATCAGAAGGTTGTCTGATGTACTCTCCTGGCCAGAGTGAAGGTCTTTACAATCTTTTCCTGAGAGAGCATCTGCCAAGAAAGAAATCCTCGCCATGACACTGGGCTAGAAATATAATCTCTCTGTGGTTTGGTTTTGCATCAGAAATTGGTAAGAATAACTAAATCATGTTGGGAAATGTGGATTTATTTATTTTTCTTAGAACAAGAAGATAATAATAAGAAATTTTTTTTTATAGATTACCTGTTCTGGATGATCTTCAAAGAAAATTTGAAATACAGTGGGGTTTTTTTATAAGAAAACATCCTTTCCCTGCCACTTCCCCTGAAGAGAGAGAAAAGAAAATAAAAAGAATATTTTATGTGCCAGTAATACTTTCTCGTGCTCTCTCACTTTTCTTTCTCTCATGGGTTTTTACTGTAACTCTCCCCACATGCCATTTACCTGTGTATGGCAAAATCCCAGGTATTAGAGCAAGAAATAAAAGTTTCAGAGATGAGTCATTCTCCATCCAAGAGGGTCTAAAGCCGTGGAGCAAAGCTTATTCCCAGCGGAGTATGCAAACTCTCAAACAGCATCCTGAAATCTGAGCCTCAGAAACTCTCCTAATAGGGAATACAGAACACTTCCTCTCAACCTATGTGAGAGAAAGACATGATATCTGATTGTGGAAATATATAGAGGATTAAAAAAAAAAAAAACAACTTCTTTTAAAACTAGCTTTGCAAGTGAAAAAGTAAATAATATACTTGGGGCTTTTTTTCTTCCCCTGTGGCTAACCAAAAAGCAGTTGACTGAAACCCTTTCCTGTGCTATAGTGTGTTCAGATTTTGAAGTGGTGAAAGACAGGAAATTATTTTCCTCTCTCCCTCTCCTTATTGCTCTTTCCCTCATTTCTGATCCTGGATTTTTCTGGTCAATGGGCTCTGGCCCAGTTTTACCAACTGCAGGTGTGTGATGGTATGAAACCTTTAACGAACATATCTTTGGCTTGTGAATATATGGAGTATTTTGCACTCAGCAACAGCTCATTTGGCTGCATAAATAAAAACCTCAAAACAAATATCCTTTCCAAAGGCAAAGTGCTACTTGTATTTTGGACTCGGCACTTACCACACTTGTAAATATGCATCAGTGTGGCTTGTGCTATATATGATTAGATGCTACACGGGGAGTTTTATTGTTTTATAGTTAGTGCAGCAGCATCAGTGGAGCACACAGTACATGAAATTTAGATAATTGTGGATGGGAACCAAGTAATTTTAGTTACAGCTATTCCCTTACCCACAAATGAATCTATGTTATTTCCTTATTTTGTTTCCAACACTAACTTTAAGGAGAGCATAGCTGGGACTCTGCAGTTCCCCTTCTGCTTCTGTTTGAACACGCAAGTATATCCCATTGATACAAAAATATGGGTCACTCGTTTCACGTAATATGAAGTTGACAAACGACCAGATCCATACATAAATCCTTTAAATGACGATGGTAAGCTCATTTAAAACTCTCAACTGACATCCTCATTACTGTTGTTCAACAACACAAGGCTATTCATGCAATCTGGCTCACATACCATTGTTTGAAAACCATCAAAACCACAGACAGCCACATGCTGAGATACAATAAATTAAGTCTATAGTGCATATTTTCTACAATTGCTTAATGCTGGCACAGTGTGTGTACCAAAAAACACATAATTAAACAGGCAGCGCTCTTCACTGTGGCTTTCCCACTGGGGTTTGAAATTGCTCAAATTTGACCCAGTAGCAGAATATGACAAAGTGGAGATGTGTCAGGACTTTGGATAGAAGCTACTCAGCAGAAAGCAAATAAGCATACCATTACGTCAGAAGGTTTTTGGCCCATTGGTGCAAAAATTCACCAATTGTATGTCGATGACATCAACTTCTGGTAAGCAAGACTGAAGGAAAGTCTTTCAAATTCCAAGTTTAAAAGAACAGATGGAGGTCAGCCAAAAATATCAATTATTGTCACAAGTCCCCGAGATGCCTTGGTCTGGATTTGGTGGGCCATTTCAATGATTAATACCCACTGGCAGCTGGTATTACTGAATGGTGTGAGCAGGTCTAGTTGGGGTTTGCACACAGTTTGGCATTCCTGCTTCATTTGTCCAGGACATATTTATGATTAGTCCCTGAACATCTGAGCTCATCTGTAATAAAGGACAGGGTAACATTCATTACACTCCTTTCTAAGACTGTCCTTTTTGTAATATAATCAAGTAAAAATTGAAAAATAAGGCATTTATTTATCCAGTCTCTGCAAATTCTAAGACAGAGAAAGGAGCATGGGAGCATGCTCTCCTAAGCAGCAGTGTTGAGCAATGGGCTCCAGAAGTTTTTAAGATTCCTGGAGGAGGACGAGCAGGTAGGGAGTGGGGATGGGATTTTTTCAGCAGTAAAACCTTATGGTTGGGCTACTTTTTTCTCTCCCTGAAAATCCTGGCTGAATGGAAATGGAGATTCTGCTATTTGGCTAGATTTTTCCCTGGGAGGAGAAAAATTTCTTCCATAAAGCTGTGAGATATGCAGGAATCTGGGACATATGCACAGCATGTGTGAAAAACAACTCTGCACGTTCACAGTTAGCCTGACACATCTGGGAAATGTCAGACTTGCAGAACAAATGATATGTGCGTCACAGATGTCTTAGGTTGACTGAACACAAAGAGAAGATGTGGGTAGTGTCTTGCAGCTGCAAAGCACTGGACTCACTGAACATCCCATGAACGAGCACTCATTTCTTCTTGGGATTAAATATAGCTCTTGTGAGTCAAGAGAAATTTGGAGACCCCATGTGCAGTCCCCAGCCAGGTCATAACTGACCAAGATCCTGACTCAGCACAAATAAGACTTCATCCAACCATTCATAGAATCACAGAATCATAGAATTTTCTAGGTTGGAAGGGACCTTTAAGGCCATCTAGTTCAACCATCAACCCAACTCTGATTAAAAAAAAAAAAAAAAAAAAAAAGCCAAATCACTAAACCATGTCTCTAAGCACTATGTCACCCCATCTTTTGAATACATCCAGGGATGGTACCTCAACCACTTCCCTTGGCAGCCCATTCCAATGCTTAATAACCCTTTCAGTGTAAAAAATTTTCCTAATATTCAATCTAAACCCTCCCTAGGGCAACTTGAGTCCATTTCCTTTTGTTCTATCGCCTGTGACTCGAGAGGAGAGACCAACGCTCACCTCCCTACAACCTCCTTTCAGGTAGTTGTAGAGAGCAATAAGATCTCTCCTCAGCATCCTCCTCTCCAGACTGAACAATCCCAGCTCCCTCAGTCGCTCCTCACAAGACTTGTGCTCCAGACCCCTCACCAGCTTTGTTGCCCTTCTCTGGATCTGCTCCAGCACCTCTATATCTTTTTTTGTGATAAGGGACCCAAAACTGGAAACAGTACTCAAGGCAGGACCTCACCAGTGCCCAGTCTGTAACTCTGCATGGGTTTTCCCTCTTCTTCATGTAATTTTTTCTCGTGTGATATCAGAAACATAAAGTGGAAATTTCCATTAGTATTCGGAGGCTCCAAAAAGTTGCTATTTTGAAGACCATTTATCTAATATAGTAGCAAAGTGACCTCCAAGGATTTGGCCTAGGCTCCCTCTGACAGTGATTTTACATAGACTGGGACTGCAATTGGAGAAACTACTATTAGTATAAAACACAAAAAAAATTAACAAAACAATAGATTCCTTTCAGTGGATAGATTTTTTAAATTATTTTTTTTTAAATGAAGAAAATAACTAACTTTCCCCTTAAAAATGACAGAAAAATGGAAGTAATAAGAAGTAAATTTACGTTTTCTGGCTTATTTACCTAGACAGAAGTTAGAATCCTGAGCAGGGTTTCTCATTCTTTTAAAGCTGAGAGCCTTCTAGCTCCCCTGTTAAAAATCCCACTAACCATCCCACTAACACAGCCAAATTTTCTTTTCCATTTATAGATGAATAAGAGTTCTGTTAACCTTAGACTTCTAATTTTATGATTTGTTTTTGTTTTCCTCTATATGGTTTATTTCCTCCCCATCTTAAAAAAAAAAAAAGCCATTACAATTATTTCACAGACCAATTTCTCTCTCACACAATTAGCCCACAGACAGTAATAGACAAACACCATCCCAGTTAAATCCAATCAGAGATGTATGACTCTGAATGGCTGAAGAAATGGGATTTGTATGTACAACTGCAAGATACAGTAAACCAATTACTAAACTGTAGAAATGATGGAGAGGGATTTACTCTCTCATGTGGAGCAGCAGCTCTCCAGGAATAATCAACACACAGACACATTTTGTTGCAAATGTGGATACTCTTTCTTTGCATAAACACTACTGGGGGGTAAACAAACACAACAATAAAAAAAAAAAAAGGAGAGTGAACACATTTAATAGTTTTAATTCTTTCAGGTAATTCAGAATATACTGGAACACAAATATAAACTGCCTGTTCACCCATGTATATACTTACGGTTAATAAGTCATACTTACTTCACAGACTTGTTGCAGTGCGCTGTGATTAATTAATATTTGTGAAATACTTTACGGATTCACAGATTTGACAGAGTTGGAGGGGACCTCTAGAGATCATCTAGTTCAACTGCCCTGCCAAAACAGGGTTGCCCAGAGCACATAACTCAGGACTCCATCAAGCGGGTCTTGAAGATCTCCAAAGAGGGGGGTCTCCACACCAGCAGCCTTTTCCCGGGTTCTGTCACCCTCACCATAAAGTTGTTCTTCCTCATATTTGAGTAGAACTTCCCATGTTCCAGCTTGTGCCTGTTGCCCCTCATCCTGTCACTGGAAACCACTGAAAAGAGTCCGGCTCCATCATCCTTCAACCCACCCTTAGGAACTTGTAAACATAGATAAGGTCTCCCCTCGGTCTTCTTTTCTCCAGGCTAAAGAGTCCCAGCTCTCTCAGTCTTTCCTCATAAGGGAGGTGCTCTAATCCCTATTCATCTTCATTGCCCTACTCTGGACTCTCTCCAGTAGTTGCCTGTCCCTCTTGAAGTGGGGACCCCAGAATTTGACACAAAATTCCAGTTGTGGCCTCACCAGTGCAGAGTAGAGGGGGAGAACGATCTCCCTCGACCTGCTGGACACACTCTTTCCTATGCAGCCCAGGATTCCATTGGCCCTCTTGGCAACAAGGGCACATTGCTGGCTCATGGAAAGTG
>JAOTQQ010000019.1:5698738-5709407 GCA_026546715.1 Gallinago undulata | reverse complement strand
AGCCTGTTCAGGTCACGCTGGATGGCAGCGCAGCCCTCTGGAGTGTTGGCCAGCCCTCCTAATTTGGTATCATCAGCGAATTTGCTGAGGATACACTCTGTCCCCTCACCCAGGTCATTTATGAATATGTTGAACTGGACTGGGCCGAGTATTGACCCCTGAGGGACACCCCTGGTTACAGGCCTCCAACTTGACCCTGCTCCCTTAATTAGAACCCTCTGAGTTCTGTCACACAACCAGGACTCAATCTACCCCACTGCCCCCTCATCTATCCCACACTTCCTTAATTTTCTAATAAGGATGTTGGCAGTTCTGCTGGCACCTTGTCTTGCTCCTGCAAGAATTGAAAAATATGATCTCAGGATCACTCTGCCCAAGATGACCTTGAACTTTTACATCCCCCACAAGACCTTCTCTGTTAACAAGAAGCAGGTCCAGTAGGGTGCTTTCCCTGGTTGGCTTGGTCAGCAGCAGTGTTAGGAAGTTGTCTTCCACACACTCTAGGAACCTCCAGGACTGTTACCTCTCTGCTGTGTTATATTTCCAGTAGATGTCTGGAAAGTTGGAGTCGCCCACAAGAACAGGGATGAGTTATTGTTGGAGGTCTTCCAGTTGTTGGTAGAATGTTTCATCTACTTCTACATCCTGGTTTAGGGTCTGTAATAAGCTCCCACGATGATGTCTGACTTATTGGCCATCCCCTTGAGTCTGACCCATAAACACTCTACACTGTCATTCCCATTATTAACTTCTAGACACTCAAATCTGTCTCTAACATAGAGGGCTACCCCACCACCTCTCCTTCCTTGTCTATCCCTTCTGAAGAGTTGTTAGACATTGATTGTAACACTTCAGTTGTGTGAGTCATCCCACCACATTTCTGTGATGGCAACTATATCATAGTTTTCCTGCTGTACAATGGCCTCCAGCTCCTCCTGTTTGTTGCCCATACTGCGTGCATTTGTGTAGATGCACTTGAGCTGGGCTCCCAGTTTCACTCCCATCCTTGGCCCATTTCCCCCAGGGTCGTGACCATTGGGTCTGGTTTTGTCCCCTTCCCCCTTCACTTCTAGTTTAAAACCCTGTACAAGAGCTTTGCTAACTCTTGGCCTAGTACCCTTTTCTCCATTAGGGATAGGGTTTTCCCATCATTCTCCAGCAGACCTGGTGTCCTGTAGATCAAACTATGGTCTGAGTACCCAAAGCCTTGTTGGTGGACCAGTTACAGAGCCATGTATTGATCTGCCTGATCTTCTTGTTTGTCCGTTCATCGGTCGCCAAAACTGGAGGAGCAGAGGAGAACACGATTTGCGCTCCTGAACCCTTGACTAGCTGTCCTAGACACCTGAAATCTTTTCTCATTGCCCTCAGACTTCAACTCACTAGTTCATCATTACCTACCTGTAAGACAAAAAGGGGGTAATTATCTGAGGGCTGTATCAGGCCAGGAAAGTTCTTGGTAATATCCTTAACACAGGCCCCTGGGAGGCAGCAGACCTCCCTTTGGGAAGGGTCCAGCCTGCACATGGGACCCTCAGTTCCCCTCAGAAAGGAATCACCTACAACTATTAGCCTCCTTTTTTTCCTTCATGGGGGGAGTCTTAATATATGGAGCTGGCTGCTTCAGCAGCTCCCTGGGTGAGCCACTATCGGTATCTTCAGTCCCCTCTTCCTCTATCTCCAAGGGCTCGTATCTGTTTGGAAGGCAGGGGAAGTCTGGAGGGAACTCTCCTGCTGCTCCAAGCAGGTACCTGCTTCCACTCCCCTTCATCCTCTCCTAGTTCCCCTCCTCCGGCCTGGTGGCAAGAGCAGGGGATCCTCTTCCCCTTGTGGAGCCTCCACCTGCTCCTTTTTCCCGAAGGATGGCAGGGTGTTGGTCCACCAATCCATTTCCTTTTCACATTCCCAAATGGTCCTTAGTCTTTCTACTTCCTCCTTAAGCTCAGCCACCAGCCTGAGCAGATCGTAGACCTGCTCACAGGGCCCACAGGCACTGCCTTTGCTGCAGGAGCGACAGACATTCCTTGCAGCCCGTTGCCTGGACGGCTGCGTGTCGCTGTGGCAGGTCAGTTTGGCACGCTCTACTCCTTCTGAATGGGGCTGTGGGCCCAGGGAGACCATCTCAGATGTCTGTGTTCCCTTCAGCCCAGCGCGCCTGACCTCCCCTCACACTCACCCGCCGCACGCACCACCTCATGAGGCTGCCGCCACCCCACAGTGCTTGGGTTTGCAGAGATATACCATATATAAACCCAAATGGTGATGGAGATTGCTCTTGTTAATTTACTGCCACTGCTTTTTGTGTATAAACTCAAGGAACGTTTCAAATTTTACTCTTAAACCAAAACATTAGTGTATCATTTGATTTGGGCATCTTTACACATGATTTCATCACAGTTAGGAGGGCACCAGAAAAATAGATGTAATTCCGAAAAGCTCAAATGACTCATGTTAACACTGTAGTCTCAGAGCATAACAAATCTCTATACAGAGCTGTGATAGGATGTTAACAATATGACTATAATGAAGTTATTTGTTCACGACACCATGTTCTACATCATTAAACTTCATAACTGATGTTATCCAGGACCAGAAGTCAAAGATACATGTGTCCTTCGGCTGTAGACCTCCAAAAGAAAATATATGACTGGGTGAGGTATTTTCATAGATTTTATTTTTATTTTTATTTTATGTACCATGGGCTAAAAGAGGAGCTCATAATTCATCGACAATATGTGGGTTTTTTTGTTTTGTTTTGTTTTGTTTGTTCGTTTTTAATAGTTAAGTAGTTTAAATAGTTAAATAGTTTATAGTTAAATATTAGTTATATATATAACTATATAAATATAGTTAAATACAGTTAAGTATAATTAAATAGTTTAAATAGTTTTAAATAGTTTAAATAGTTAATGAGATTCTTTCTTGGAAGAAAAGACTGTGAATAAACTAGGTAATAGAAATAATAAGATGAGTTGTCATTGGATGGATTTCCTAGGAAAAACAAGGCTCGTGTAGTACAGCTGTACATGAATGCAGGTGTTTGTGCTTTTGTTGGTTCACCTGCTGTTCTAATAATATAAATAAATTTGGAAAACTTTTAAACATATTTGACGAATGAATGGACACCTTAGACACAAACTTTTATAAAGTTAACTGGGAGGACAGGGGAGGGGAAGGGAGGGGAGGGGAGGGGAAGGGAGGAGAGGAGAGAGGAGAGGAGGGGAGGAGAGGGGAGGGGAGGGGAGAGTTGTTTTACTTTGTAAATAGATGTGCCTCTGTTTCCTTAGAAGAGCAAGACATTAGTTTTCTGTGGATAAAATGTAGATGCTTGCAGAAAATGAATTGAAGTCCAGAAGGATACAGAATAAAGCAATCTGAGGTAAATTCAACACCAATAAATTCAATGTCCATGGGAATGTTCCAGGACATGGAATTCAACAAGAACCAAATACCTTATGTGTATGTCATGTCCAGGAAATGGTTCAGGCTTTAAAAACAGGGAGGCTGCATGTTAATTTTTCACAGGCAAAAGTCCTTCAGCTAGTCTAATTGCCAAATGATATCCAATGGAAAGTGTTGGAACAAGCTGGTAAATGTTCTGTCAGATTAGCAGCACAAAAGATCACATTCTAATGCTTGAGAATATTTCCAAGCTCATCTCAGTTTCCAATACAGAGAGAGACACTGCATGTTAAAATATTTTAAACTTAATCTAACATTTATTTATCTTGATGGCACGTTGCTTGCTTTTGATGTTTTTTGTTAGCTTTTATGAAAAAGAGTAAAATAGGAGGATACAACACGCCCCCAGTTGTTAGGAAATCAAGAAAGATTTTGACATTCCTGCCACCGCCATGACAATCCTTCATGGGAAGTGTGATTGCATTTCCTTCCCCGTCATTGAAGCCTGCATTTGCCAATGGGAAAAAAAAAAATCACTACCATGGATTATGACCAGACGCATTTAGAATATAAATTCAGTGTGAACAGAGCTGGACTGACCTCCTGAAAATAAAATGTAAATCAGGAACTTTTGCACGGTCTCCACAATCTAGGAATCCAGTGCTGGGAATATGCTAGCAGAGTGGTTTTAGCAATGCTGTTGAAATCACTGTGTAGTAATAGTTTAAAGCATTCCCAAAGGTGGTGTAAAGTGAGCCAGGATTGTGCAGAACTAATATTTGACTCAACTTTATTATGTGATGTCTCAGACTCAGATCCCTTGTTGACATTTAATCAAGGTTATTGAACATTTTGGACCCAACAAAATGAATCTGAAATTTGGAAGTCCTAAGAGATCTGATTCCATACAATTATTTGTATCAGCATTGAAGAGAATAAAATATGTATTAGAGTGGTTTTGGATTATAACATCATAGTCTGCTTAGATAAGGTGATGAGAAAGCTGAATTTTCTCTGCATTTTTCGATTTATTGTTAATTACTATGATGTTTTGCTCTAATAAATCGTATTCACATTCAGAATTTTCAAATGGATGCCAATTTTCTACAATAATTTATCGCAAAATGTGCAGAACTGCTGCATGGAGCAAAATGATAATATTCTTTAGGAAAGATTTATTACACTGCTTGTGGTGTAGCATCTCTGACTTAAGATCATTAGTATTTTGCCTTCTTGCTCCCAGATCTGACATTACATGGAGGCACATTTAGCAGTAGATATTTAACAACTGAGGACTATAAAACACATAAATAATTTGTGAAAGACTATTTAACATTAAAAATACAATACTGAAACACAGCTTTTTTCCTCTCAAAACTCGTTGCATATTCTGGCATTTAAGCACTTACCATAACAGAGGTGTGACAGACATAAAAACACATATGAGTGCACAACTGAACCCCACCATGCTAAAACTCATACTGAAACAGTTCCTTAGCCATCTGATGGGGTTGGAGACAGGACTTGTGAATAATGTTTTATTACCACCAAAAAAGACAGATCAAGAAATAATTATAACCACACAAAGAAATTAAAGAAATAATGATAATAATGTCATTGATAAAAATGAAGTCCTGATGTTATTGCTCAGGATTCACTCAATGTTTTAGTTGGAAGAGGAAAAATAACAAGAACAATGAGGATAGAATCAGTGAATTTAGAAAGGAAGGGTGAATTTGCAATAAAGATTTTAGGCTGAAATAGAGAAAAAAATTGTTGGATTTGCTATGCAAGAGATGCACAGCTTTCTGACCTTTACAGGTGCAAAGCTCAGATGAGATACACCAGTAGACATTGCAGAGGGATGTAAAAACATACCAAGATCCCAGTGAATCTTCCTCACTTATATATTTTCTGTACTTAATTTCCTTAATATATTCCCTATTTCTGTGCTTTCAGACATGAAAAGTCTGACTCCTAACCATTATTTTTCACTCCTTCAAAGCAGTGTCACCCCTGTCCAGTATGCATTTGTGGCCAATCTCTGCCACTTTAAAGGCAGGTGATAAATAGACAAATAACCTCAAAATACACCTAGTCAAAGGAGAGATTTATAAAGTACAGTCACATAAAGCCTTGATTCCTTTCATACTGATGTCAAGAGCAAATCACCTATTTTCTTTAGTGAAAATGGAGTTAAACCACTTATCAACCCCTTATTATAGGAGCACAAAATATTTAGCCAATATCATCTACTACCAAGTGCTTGGTTTAGCATGTTGGCTGAGCTGCAGGAAGTATCCTAATGAAATTATTGTCATTTGGGAAACAGCCCACTCTCTGGAAGCTTGCCTGGATGATTTGATCTGAATCCAACAGAACTTGGAAATTTTTATTATTTTTTTTTAAACTGAAACATACAGTAATGCAAATTTCTTAACTAACACTATCTTCATAAAAACCTGCTGCTGTGCTAAGACATTCCTGGCTGTGCAAGAATTTTAATTTTAAAGTCTGTAGAAAAAAAAACCAAACAGTTTTGGCCCTTTTACCTGAAATTATCATAGTAATGAAAGTCCCTGTGTCTCAGTTGAGAGTTGAAGTGTAGCCTTTGTGCCCAGCAAGATTTAAGCCTTTGTATTGTAGTGGTCTTGTCTCACCATATGTTTAGAATATCACAAAAAACAGAATCACCTTGGCAACGTTATTTCTACTGCTCCAGTGAGATAATGGTTTTATATAGCTGTTAGTACTGGTCAGTCCCTTAATTGCAGAAGAGAACTGATAAAAATGAAGTACTTTTTTTAGTAAGCAGCAGCATCCTTACAAAGAACTCCTAATCTTCATCTGCAGATCTAATTGTTTATCGTGTTTTCTTTAGGAGGATGCTTATCCAGATAATGCATTTTGAAACTTTGACAGAAACTGTGTAATAGAAATAAAATGCTCCAAATCAAAACCTGTGAAATGGAGGGTAACAATATTCTGCTTCAAACATGAAATTTAGAAATTGAAATTCATGGACCAAAATCCCTGCCTGACTCCTTTGTCATGTGCTACATTTTAGTAACTTTCATCAAAAGGCTGAGCTACTGAACAACTTTGCCTCAGTCTTCACTGGCAAGGGCTCAAACCACACTGCCCATGTCATGAAAGGCAAAAAGAAGGGCTCTGCAAATGAAGAACTGCCCACAGTATGAGAAGATCAGGTTTGAGACCTCTGAAGGAACCTGAAGGTGCATAAGTCTATGGGACCTGATGAAATCCATCCACATGTCCTGAGGGAGCTGGCAGATGAAGTTGCTAAGCCCCTTTCCATCATATTTGAGAAATTGTGGCAATCTGGTGAAGTCCCCGCAGACTGGAAAAAGGGGAACATAACCCCAATATTCAAAAAAGTGAAAAAAGAAGACCCAGGGAACTATAGGCCAGTCAGTCTCACCTCAGTGCCTGGCAAGATCATGGAGCAGATCCTTCTGGAATCTCTGCTAAGGCACGTGAAAAATAAGGAGGTGATTGGAGACAGCCAAAATAACTTCACCAAGGGCAAATCGTGCCTGACAAATTTGGTGGCCTTTTATGATATTGCCACAGACTTGGTGGACAAGCGCAGAGCAACAGAGGTCGTCTACCTGGACTTGTGCAAAGCCTTCGACACTGTCTCGCACAACATCCTGGTCTCAAAACTGGAAAGTCATGGATTCGATGGATGGACCACTCAGTGGATAGGGAGCTGGCTGGCTGGTTGCACTCAAAGGGTTGTGGTCAATGGCTCAATATCCAATTGGTGGCCAGTGACGGTTGGTATTCCTCAGGAGTCCGTCCTGGGACCAGTGTTATTTAATATCTTTGTTGGAGACATGGACAGTGGGATAGAGTGCACCATCAGCAAGTTTGCCGATGACACCAAGCTGTGTGGTGTGGTCGACACGCTAGAGGGAAGGGATGCCATCCAGAGGGACCTGGACAGGCTGGAGAGGTGGGCTCATGCAAATCGCATGAAGTTTAACCAAGCCAAGTGCAGGGTCCTGCACCTGGGACATGGCAATTCCAGGCACAAATATTGGTTGGGCAGAGAATATCTAGAAAGCAGTCCTGAGGAGAAGGACTTTGGGGTGTTTGTGGATGAGAAGCTCAACATGAGCCAGCAGTGTGCATTAGTAGCCCAGAAAGCCAACCGTGTCCTGGGCTGCATCAAGAGAAGTGTGACCAGCAGGTCACGGGACGTGATTCTACCCCTCTACTCTGCGCTCGTGAGACCCCACCTGGAGTACTGTGTGCAGCTTTGGAGTCCTCAACACAGGAAGGACATGGATCTGTTGGAACGGGTCCAGCAGAGGGCCAGAAAGATGATCAGAGGGATGGAGCACCTCCCCTATGAGGACAGGCTGAGAGAGCTGGGGTTGTTCAGCCTGGGGAATAGAAGGCTCTTGGGAGACCTCATAGCAACCTTTCAATATCTGAAGGGAGATACAGAAGAGCCGGAGAGGGACTCTTTGTCAGGAAGTATAGTGAAAGGACAAGGGGCAACGGGTTTAAATTGGAAGAGGGGAGATTCAGATGAGCTACTAGAAAGAAATTGTTTCCTTTGACAGTGGTGAGGCACAGGAAAAGGTTGCCCAGGGAAGTCGTGGATGCCCCACCTCTGGAGGGGTTCAAGACGAGGCTGGATGGGACTTTGAGCAACCTGCTCTAGTGGGAGGTGTCCCTGCCCATGGCAGAGGGGTTGGAACTAGATGATCTCTTACATCCCTTCCAATCCAAACCATTCTATGATTCTATGATCATTGTCTTAATGCAGTGTATGCACAGACTTCTGAGACAACAAACATATGGAGCCATCTCAGATACATGAATTTGGGCCTGTAGATGGATGAAATCTGAATCTTGATTTCAGAGTGATCTTTGCTTATTAGTCTGCTTTTCTCAGTACATTTCAAGAAAAAACAAACACTTTTAGGTGCTTAAATACAGAAGAAGACACCAGCTTAAGACAGGTCTTGAACTCAGACTATTAAGCAGGTCACTAAATCATAAAAAAAACAGGATCTCATACACTCCCCCTGAACACTGCTTTCTTCTGGCTAGCTCAATTATTTATCAGTGCTGGCTTTAAAATCCCCTTGTTCCTTTCCCAGCAGTGCTTACAATTTGATTAAAGAATTTAGAAACCCACTTTGGGCATCTGATGTAGCAGACTGGGATTAAAAGCTTTTCACATGAGGTCTGTTTTGTACTTCAGCCTATTGTTATATGTGCTGAAGACAGATTTGACTAGAGGTGTTCATGGATGTGGGTGTGCATGTGTGCTTTTTCCTAACTTACTCACATCCATCACCTGACAGAACTTGTAGAAATTTTGTACCTACACATGCATAGCTCTTTTATTTATTTATTTATTTATTTATTTATCATTTCTTTTCATGTAGGAAGTGTGAGATATTGTGAAAAATAAAAAAAAAAAAAAGGGGATTGAAGGAGTTTTTTTCTGTAACAAATTTTTGGTGATAGAAATATTTCATAAAATCATATCAAACCTGGTTTAAAAATATAAATCCAAACCTTTGTAATTCAGATTGTCATATTCTTTAACAGTACTCCAGTCTCAATCCAGTTGAGCAAAAATATTTTTATTTGGAAAAAAAATCCAAACACTAAGCTGTTATTTAAGTAGGATGCTCTTACAGATATATTCAGGCAAGAGTAAAGATAGTTTCTATAGATGTCCTCTTTGTTTTAGTGTTAAACAAAATATCACAGAATCACAGAATTGTCAGAGTTGGAAGGGACCTCTAGAGATCATCTAGTCCAACTCCCCTGCCAAAGCAGGATTGCCTATAGCACATCACTCAGGACTCCTCAAGGCGAGTCTTGAAGATCTCCAGAGAAGGGGACTCCACGACCTCCCTGGGCAGCCTCTTCCAGGGCTCTGTTACCCTCACTCTAAAGAAGTTTTTCCTCATATTTGAATGGAACTTCCCATGTTCCAGCTTGTGCCCTCATCCTATTGTTGGAAACCACTGAAAAGAGTCTGGCTCCCTCCTCCTTCAACCCACCCTTTAGGAACTTGTAAACATAGATAAGGTCTCCCCTCAGCCTTCTCTTCTCCAGGCTAAAGAGCCCTAGCTCTTTGAACCTTTTCTCGTAAAGGAGGTGCTCTAATCCTATATCCAATCCAATCCAATATCTAAGAGACAACGTCATGGGATGAGGGTGTGTAGGAGGCTTCTCTGATCTGGTACAGAAGTGTACCTGCCTTTCTAGAAATAGTAGGAGTTCCCATGAATTTTATGTTATGTTTCTCAATGTAGTTGACTCCACACATTCTGTTGAAGGTTTTTCCAAATATCTAAGAGAAAGATTTCATTATTGCTTGAGTTATTTGAATGACACATGTTTTGAACAAAGCTTTGTAAAGACAAATGCATTTTGGATAACTTCAGCTTTATATTTCCTTTTTGTATTCGGCTTCAGTATGAATTTGATAATGCATTTGTGGGACTGGAAGATTTGTTATAGTCTCAACTATACTCCTGATTTCATGGTTGGAAGGTGGTGCATAACAACAGTGATGGTATGTAACAGAAGTGATGCTGATCTCCTGAAAATTGGTATAAAAATCTAAGATATTTAGCATCGAGGACAAGAAAAGAGTTTCATAATTAGCTTCCACCATTCTCCTGGATGTAAATCATCGTCTTGCCATATTTTAAACCAAATTTCTAACAAGTCTAATTAGAGGAGGCAATTATTTGTAAGAAAACTGTTGTAATTTCTTCATTGTCTTTAATGTTTAAACACATTTGCCAAGCCCAGGATTACTTAGGGCCCAGGGCTGCATTTCTAAGACAGTTGGAGGCAATCAAGTTAGAACTGCACAGCTCTGCCCTTCCACTTGTGTGCCAGATTTTGAGTGCTAAACTGGCAGAAAATTCATCATGTTGCTGATCTTGTTTTGCTGAGTGACATTTCTGCTCCACAGTGTAGCTGATGTGGACTGGTTCACAAAGATTGTCACTGAGTATTAGTTTTGCACAAAACAAGAGGCAATACCATTGCTTTAATCCCTACCTGGTCACATGGGGAATATCACTGTCATAAATAAAGACTGTCCAGACAAAGCTCTTATAAATAGGAAGACAGATTCAGCTGTTTACCCAGCTGGTTCTGCTGGTAACAATCAAACAGCTCAGAAGGGAAGGGAAGGGAAGGGAAGGGAAGGGAAGGGAAGGGAAGGGAAGGGAAGGGAAGGGAAGGGAAGGGAAGG
>JAOTQQ010000019.1:5671641-5698638 GCA_026546715.1 Gallinago undulata | reverse complement strand
AAGGAAAGGAAAGGAAAGGAAAGGAAAGGAAAGGAAAGGAAAGGAAAGGAAAGGAAAGGAAAGGAAAGGGGAAAAGTTCTTTTCAAAACCTTTAAATTGTCATGTCTTGAAGTGTTTTATAAATTTTATCATCAAAGCTTGTCTTCAAGGAAACAAGAAATAAATTCTTCAATGTTCAAGAAATAAAACTTGAACTGAAAACAAGAAAAACATGTAAAGCATCTTTTAATAATCAAAATTAATATTTTCTGTCAAGAAGTTATAACTTTCTAGTTACTCTATTAATTTTATATATAAATAACCTGACATATATATAATTTTTATATATGATCTTCAAAAAAAAATTATGTTCTTCAAACAGCAGAATATATGCACTTTAGGGCTATACTTAAATAGAGGAAAAGCTTCACTGAAGATCGTATAGCCAGGGAAAGCTACAAGACAACAATTTACTTCTCTTAAAAATAATTTTGAAATCCTTTCTTTTTTCACAAAGGGTTTCCTAATTGCAATGTTTTTTAAGTCATCAAGAGTTGATTAAACCAAAATATTCCAGCTTAATTCTTACTTTGTCAAATACTTCTAGGATAAGAAACCATAAAATCTTGTTGCTGCATTACAATACTGCTGTGCCTTTGTGTTGTGTACATGTTTACAGGATTTCTGAGGGTTGGAAGGGGTCAGATAATAGCATAGAATATCCTTATTAAAATTACTTGGAAGGTTATCTTATTAGACTATTGGCTTGACCTCTAAGGGAAGTGATTGGTTCAATGAATTTCCTGATAATTTTATAATTGACTTTTTAAAAGCCTTAACAAATATGCTTTAGGGATGATTCCAGAAATATCCCTAAGGCTTGGATTTACACTACTCTTACAGGTAATAATTAATTTTTAATTTCTATGGTCAGATGAGGAAAATAGGACTAAGGTAAAATAAATATATGTAGAGAAAAGCACTCAGTTACTCAAATCCTATGGAACAGAGCATCCTTCTTAAAAGTTCAACATCTATTCAAGTAAATGAGTAACTGCTTTAAGCACTTTTCCTCTATTGGGGATGGTTTTTTTTTGAATACAAAACAAAACATAAACCCAAACCCAAAAATGTTACTCAATTCATTGCTTCTTCTAGATTCCCTAGTACTCATTGTCAGTGCGAACTCAAAGGTTACTTGTATTTCCTCCTGATGGTCCGTAGAAGCTGAATGTCCGTCACATGTTAGAGCAGCTGCCAAAATTTCCTCAAACTTTTTTTTAAATTTACAAGGCAACAAAACACACATAAACATCTCTGACATACTCTAGTGACTTGAAAATATGCCAGTAATAATTTTGCTGGCTGCACTGGTCCCATGCTGCTCTGCAGCGTCACACACAACACTCAAAATTCATTCAAGAAGCTGCTGACAGAAAAGTGGAATAGCTTGCTCCCCTTGCAATGGGAAATCACTATTTATTTAATTTTTTTCATTAGCTAGTACTTTGGAGGGTAATCTTGTCAGTTTGTGTTGCAGAAAAGCATGTAGTCCAGAATCACAAAGTGAGGCGGATATATGTATGTATCCAACCATTTCAGAGTACCGAGGGTGTTACCTGGGTTCACATTCCTTCAAGGCAAACCCAGCTCCTCAGAGGCAATGTGCTGGCAACGTTTGGACATTGACATGGGTCAGAAATCATCCCATGCAAGTAATTCGCAATGAAACACCTTCTTATGTTGGAGTTGTGATCATGTCCCATATTCTCATGAGTAGCTACCTGACCAAGGAGACCTCATGCCTCTGGGATATCCCAGGGTGTCCTGCTGGGCTTTCAACTGTTGCTGGTGTGTCTTGTTCTTGCCGTGTCTGTCATTTGTCAGTGTTGCAAATGACTTTGGGCTTTCAAGAGGCAAGAAAAGCCTCTTGAAAAGCCTCTACGCATTTACCTAACAAAATTAAGCCTTAGCAGTTTAAATGTTGTTTTCTACAGATCACACCTAGAGAAAGCCTGTGAGCTTTTATGACACTTTCTACCATTTCTACCACTGGAGAAGGAAAGGAAAATAATTCAAGTTTCTTCAGACTTCTCAGGAAGGTCTCACGCAGCTTAGCCTGGATGTTGTGGATGAAAAAGTTTACAGGCCCATAAAAGACTTCCAGAATAAGGTCATGAAAGGTTTGATTGAGGATCACTGAATTCACAGAAATAACTTCTGATTCAGGAGGTTTCTGATGAATGGTGTCTGAGAGAGCATACATAACATTCCTTAATATGTTTTAATCCTCTTTACTGGGATTCTGCTTGACCTCAGCAGGAAACAGGTATTTTATTGGCTGTACATTTTTCTGTATAAGGAACCTTTAATTAAGATAAAGCAATATGAACTGTACAAAATCAAGAATTTACAAAGAGTCTTTCCTCTTATAAGAAGAGGCAAACTCTTGATAGATGTGTCATGTTACTTAAGTCATTATAAGTGCTTAAGCTCTGAAACCTAACTAAATAATATCCCACAAAAAATACTATGAATAAATCAGAATTAAGAAGGTTCATATCCCTTTCAACTTATTATTTTCTAAAGATAAATGCATTTTATTTTTAGGTAAATAATACTCAAACTTCTTACAAATGCAGTCATTGTTTTGTAGTCAGCAGCACAGCAGCCCCCTGTAGAAATGTGAAAGGTGGAGAGAAAAATGATCTACGAAGCTGGGACATTTCTTAGTAGGACATGACATAGTGCTTTATCATGTCTAAATATAGCTGACCTAATGTAAAGGTCTTTACGAGTTCCCTTGGAAGCCTTTCCTACCATAAAATGTGTCTTACCAGTTGGAAGTTAACAAAATATTGAACTTCTGTTTACTTTTTTCTATTACTACTGTTTAATGTACATACCCAAAGTTGTCCCAGCAGACTCCTCTCTCTCTTTGGTCCTCTTTTATTACATAGATTTAAAATGTCTAAAATAAGTCATACGCTAATACTCCGCCAAGTGCCAAAAGCTTGCTTATTTTCACTGTGAATTATTACAAGTAGAATCAAATTCATTTGCACGTTTAGTACTTCTTTCAGGTAAATATGGTCACATAAGAGTTAAACATTTAATTTAAGCTGATTTTCCTGGCTTTCTCTACAGTGACATTAACAGTGTTCTGTTTTTAAAGTTTAGGAAAAAAGTAACTGAAAGATATCAAAGAGGCACATAGAATATACATACTGTGGGTATTATTATTAATACCATCAGGAGCATGGTCTCTCTTATTTTCCTCTGGTGTCACAAAGATTTGGAGAAAAAAATACTTTGTTTCTTTATTCACCCTAGCTTTACTTCCAGATTCAGCCTGCAAGATAGATGGGAACAGACAAAATTCTGGGGTTTGAATACAGTGTGTTTGTATGATTATACGTGTGTGTCTCTGACACTATTTAGGATGTATAGAGCATATATTTTCCAGTAAGAAAGCAGTCAGATTGTACCTGCCCTGCTTTACAAGATGAAAAGAACATCTATAGATCCAAAATGGTAAAAAGCATCTTATTTAACTCTAGCATTTTGACATTTCTTTGCAGGAAAAAAAATGTGTCGAGAAGAGCTGTCATTCCCCAGCTGAAGGATGGTTGGGGAAGCTCATCTGCCTTCAGGTGCCTTCCCAGCAGTGATGGTGTTCCTTCTCCTGCTCATGGCTACCCCAGGGGAACAGAATAGACACAGGCCAAAAGACAGTGATGGATGAGACAAGGGGAATTCCTCCTCCAGCCTCCAGGCCTCCTGCTGTGTTAATATCTGCCACCTAAGTGAGCCCGCAGGTGACCAGCAACAGCTTTGTAAGGCAAAGTCTGAGGTTTAACACTCAGCATCAGTGCAACACTATTGTTGAAGGTATGGCAATGAATTAATATCTGGGACTGCAGTTTCTATATGGTATTTGGGAGATGTCATCCAAAGAGGACAGCCTGCTTCAGTATCAGGCTGAAGATCATCACAGAGACTTGCATAGCAGTAAAATTATTGGCAGTAATGTACTGCCATAGTACACTGAGGGAATTTAACAATGGTCTTTAAACCTGTTCTTGATTTACAAAATCTGACAAAAGGTGGGCAGTCTGCAAACCCGTAAGACCTCCTTATCCATTAAAAGTGAAGGTCCTTTTGTGTCGCAAAGTGTCTTTTCCTCTCCTGTCTATTTGAATCACTGTGATTCCCTATAAGGTTTTTTATCACTCAATGGTAAGAGGTTTGAAAAGTCTCTGTCAGGTGAAAGAACTGATATGGTACTGACTGTTCTCAAATTTCTCAGTGGTCCCTGGAGGTCTATCCTGACTCAGAACTTTTATCACAGAAATATTTTACAGCTTCTATAACTTAAGTCTTTCTGAAGTTTACTGTTGGCAGCTATGTCATATTCTCCTAGGCTTTGTGTTTTCATCTCTTTTTCTTCTCATCTTTCATCCACATCATGGTAATCAACTCTGCACAGGTCGAAGAACTGTTCAAAGTACTCCTTTGAACATCTGCCTACTTAAAGACATCCCTGCTGTATTCTCTGATAACTTGGATCTCATCCAGTTTTGCTAGATAAGGACTTAGGAGTATTTGGCGAACACCTTATTAACTAAACAGGAGAGCAGAAACAGGTTCCTACATTTTTCATTAACATCTGGTCTGAGAACAGTGGGAGGGAAAAAGCCAGCAGCGAATGATCTGCATGCACTGGTTGCAAACTGGTAGCTGCTTTCCCAGATGAAACCACATATTTGAAGTACCATTTAAAATCTTCAGCAGGGAGTTATCATAACATCTTTTAAGTTAGTTATGAGGCATATAAATGAGGATTTTGCTACTATCCTTCCAAAATACAGAGCTGAGCATCCAATTTTTCCCCCAACTGTTCAGTTGAAACCAGCTGCTTTCAGTTTCTGAAGCATACACAGTATGAGGAACCAGCAGACACCACAGAGAGAGTTATCCTCATAAGTATCCAAAGAAGCTTCAGTGAAGGGGCAACTTATTCCATAGTCACCTGTAGTCAAATTCTCATTAGAAACCTGATGCATACTTCAGGGAAGGAAATCCAAACTTCCCTTTTACTTCACTGAGTTTTGATATTGTTTCTTCCTGTTTAATTTTTGATTCTATGCTGCATTCTCCAGATTTTTTTCACTAAAATGTGTTGCCAAACTGTCTTGCATATTCACAGAAGGAGTAGTTCCTCTGTCCTCTTTCCTCCATTTTCCTTGCCAACCAAGTTGCATCATCCATAGGATGACACAAGTCATCATCAATTACTATTGCTCTTACTATCACCAATCTCATCTCAATATCCTCCAGCAAACTCCTATGGTGTGTGCACTTGAATCAAATCTCTGGAACTTGTCTTGTATCTTTTTAAGATTATATCTGCTCTTATTCCGTTTTTAGAAAACATTAAGACACATGCAGAATGGAGTATGGTGTAAGGCGTTCCAAGTTCACTTGATTTTCATACTTTTACACATAGTGTATTCTTCTCTACCCCTTCCACCTATCCTTCCGACTACTAGCAGCCTGCTTATTCTATTTTCCTTAAAATGCCTTTTGCTTTGGGTTATGGCTTTTGTAAATTTTCAGAAAGCTCATCTTCTTCTTTGTGACTGAAGTGTACTCATCATCATGCAATAACACATAATTCTTTTCTGGAGATGGATGGGAATCAACTGTAAGGTTTTCCATTGCATTCAGAAGAGCTGCCCACTTACACTGGCTGAATACCTTAAGTGTTCAAGCTTATTCATTCAATGTCCTAGATAAAGAGGCATCTGTGATTAGTCAGCAGTGTTAGCAGTGTCAGTTTGCCAAGTCAGTTTGCAGAAACCATCAGCTTCTTATTCAGAAAGCTGAGTGACTTTGCAAAAATTTATCATTAAAAATACTACTCATTCACCTCCATATGAACATTAAATTAACAGGAAATTTATGCAGAAGGCAGAAGGTGCAGCGTCTTTAGTTTGTGAAAAACACTCAAGACCATCTTTTACATTGCTGAAGGTGACACAATGGAACAGGTGTAATAAAAATGAAAAACTGTGAGTTTATCTATGTGGCATTTAAGGTGGAGAGGTTAGCCTTGATGTTTTGGGGTTGCAGAAAAACTAATGGAAGAAACTGCTTAGGAATCTTCTTCAAGCTAAGTTGTTGGAAGGGACTGAATGGAGTCACAACCATTGTTCACAAAGCAAATCCTGAATCTACTGCCTCTATTTTGTTCTTTTCAGGACTGGGAATTCCAAACTATTTTGTTTGCAGAAGTCAGCAAGAGCAGACAAATAGAAAGCTTTTGTCTATTGGATTTTATAGATGTGAAATTGAATGGCTTCCTCTTCTACTAATTAAACAGTAAGGGTAAAATGATATTGTTCCAACTACAACCATGAAAAATAATGGCTTTTGGGTTTGGTCATGTAGTTGTTGAAACAGTTTTAAGTCTAAAAGGACCGCAAAAAAGTGATGCATGACAAAGTATGAGAATGGGAAAATCTCATTGTCACATTAATTATCTATTGACAGAAGATATACAGTAAGTGATGCAACGGTTTTGGATGTTCTTGTCTTTATTACCTCTTGGAGGAAAAGTTCAGATCATGAAATGAGTTTGGTGTTCTTGAGTGGACATTTGTCCTCATCACAAAACACCCTCATAATTCAGCACGATGTAACAAAATTGGAGAGCTCAAGTTGAGGAGGCTTAGAGCTAGAAGCATCAGGGAGTGATAAATCAGGCTAGAGGTGGAGGGCAATGCTGCTTGGGGTGACTTTCACAGCATCTGTGAGACAATGCCATCTTCATTACAAATCATTCCGCCAGGCAGACATCCTACAGAGATCCACATACTTGAAAGAACACATGAAGCTAGAAACAGTGCTGAAAAGGGGGCTGATCACAAGTGGTCTAAGACACTACTATGTTCAACTGCCATTCAGTTTATGAGAACTGAGATTTTCAGTGTATTAAAGTCATAGTCTGTAACTTTGCCTTTCCTCTGCTAATTTTCAGGGATTTTTTCAGTCATAAACAACAAGCAGTGTGTATAATGCACACTTGTATAAATAATAATCCCTGAGGGGGATTTCTAAATATGGATAACTATTGTAAGTATACTTAATTGCATTATATTAGCATAATTGCCTGTGTTAGACATCCATCTTTCAATTGTTAGTACAAATTCAGGCAAACACTGGTGCATTCCTATAGCTAACTGCAAACTTTGTGTAATTTGTAGGAAATGGATTGACGGTCTTGAGTTTAATTTTTAGCACCTGACACTGTCATCTCAGTATCACCTTCTGTGGTGGGTACAGCAGGTGCCCTTGTTTACTGTCTCTGTAAGAAAGCCTGCTGGCAACCATTTTGTTTATCACAAAACTCACAATCTGGCCCACAGAGATTGTAGCGTTCAACTTGGGAGAAGACATTGACACAATTGTAGAGTGTAAATCACCACTATGAGACACTAAACTCTGCTGAGGCCCATCTATGGCTCATTGCATATATTTTTTTTCTATCTGTCATGGTACAAGGAGGGATGAAACACCTAAGAAAGGCTAAGAATGAGAAACATAGAAACTATATATATTATTTATTTTATATATTATTTACATATATATATTATGTGTACACATCATATAATATAAATAGCGGACAAAATGAGTATTCCTTCTTTTCATTCTAGCTATGCATTCTTAGAGTCTCAAAATATTATATTTTGTATGCGTAAGAAATGATTTTCAATCATTTCTAAAGACATCAGACTGTTAATGTAGTTCATGAACTGACCATCTGATGGAACACAGGTTTCTGTTCTTAAGGCCTTTATGTAAAGCCCATGAAAAAGGAAAAGATAAGTATTCCAACATTCCACCTTGACTTACAGCCTTCCCCAGATTAAGTCTCAACTAGATACAACATGTGATCTGCCATAACTGGGAAGAAGGGTAATTAACTGCCATATATTATGTATTTGCCAGAGACACCATGGATATATTTGCAAAGTGTTATTATTTTATTGTATTTATTAGCTGGATTTAATTATAATTCTGGAGGAAGCTGAATTACAGTCCAACTGTAACACAGTCTGACACTGAAGTAAGTTATAGCTGCTAACTTCATGGGATTGTAGGCAACACAGCAAAATAAAGTGATCAGTTTCCTCCTTCAAATTTTCCAGATGTGATTAGATGAGAGACTAGTCAGAGGTGGAAAAGTCTTTAGACACAGAGCTGCTGTTTTTTAATTCTGTCAGCTAGCCTTGACAGCTAAATACAATCTTCTGTGATGGAATCATAATGATTAATTAGGTAAAGCAGCTGCACCCAGACTCTTGTGCAGTTATGACTTATGTTATTCTCACTGACTATAACTTCTATCAGCTCTGCTCAATTAACTGAGGTTAAGTGTTATAGATTATTGAGGAAATGGGTGATGGTAAATCAGAACGACTTTTCTAATTCAAAAAAAAAGGATGGTCAGGTGTTTCAGAGACAAGATTCAATGCCAAGTATTCACAGCATCTTTCTCTGCCATAAATACTGGGTGGACAAATCATATCTGAATTCAGCCATCAAAAAGTTAGGCTTGGAGACTAGGCTTCTCTTTATGGAGTGTCAGATGGTCACGAGAAAGAGGCAGCCATTTCAGGGAGTGAGTCATCCTCTGCTTACCATCGAAGATAGATGGGACAAATCAACAAATAGAGGAACCTTGCTCCCCTTATTACCCAAAGAGACTCTTAATGACTAGATATCATGATCAAGATTTTTATGGTTAAATTGGAGTGACATACATAGATACAGACTTTTCTGCCCAGTACATATTCAAATGCCTGAAATTGCCCATGGAAGACATAACAGAAGATCCTCAGAGAGTGTGATGCCTCATTCTTCTTGAAGAGATTAACCTTGTATCAAATATATTTCAAAATGTGTTATGCAAGGCCTGATTGTGGAGATCCTGATGGCTTGGTTCATTTGAAAATATGACTATGTAAACTATGTCTGTACTAGTAATTTGAACATAATCAGGGAGGCACCCAAGCACATCTATGCTGCTAAACTGGTAAAATGGTCCCTAGCTTGCTTTCAGACCACAGCAGGCTAGCACTTTTATAACCAGTTGCTGATCATGGTGCAGAACATAGCATAGTCCAGGGACCACTTCCAACCGCAGTTTGCATGTGGTAACCCTGCTGTGAAGGCTGAGAGAGTTTAATAACATGGAAAGATGTTGCTCCATGCCAGATGACCTTAGTGTCAGAGAATGGGTATGCTTAATTTATGAATCCATTTAAGGCTTAATCTTAGAGTGTATCTACACCCTCTTTTGCAACCTTTTCTGTATCACAAACTGACCTGAAGCAAGGTACCCCTAAAACTACAGAGACAAGCCAGTGTTGACATATGTCCCCCAGCGGGGTGGGTGAAATGACATAACAACCAACGCTAAACGGTTTTCAATTGACTCAGAGCTTAGGCATCTGCCTGAAAAAGACCAATGAGCATCCCTCAAAGTTTCTCAGGATACTAATTTCTATGGTCTTTTACACATGGAACGACTGCTTCATCCCCCTCTATGCAGTGTGCAGCATTGGAACAGTCACAGATGTTTCCCCCTGATATTTATTGTCTCATAGCTGCCATCTGTTCAGTTCAGGCTCCTGTTGTCCCTCCACCAATACTTAGCTCATAAACTCTTTGGACAAGCACATCTCTTTGTCTCTAGGACACTTGACCTAAAATCTCTGTGGCAATACAGGTAAAATAATAATAGTAAAATAATAATAGTAATTACAGGAGTATAAATGTAGACTTCAGCTGTTGGAGGCAGGAAAGAGAAAATTGAGCATAAATGTGTGTATGTGTTTGTATTCCTCTCAAATAATCTTTCCAGAATAGAAATATAGCCACATATTATCTAACTATATACAGCAAAGTAGTACTTTTGGCAGAGAATTTTTGACAAGTCAAAAATTATCACTGATTTTTTTTGAAAGGCAAAGAAAACAAAGAATAAACCACTAGATTTTAATGAACTGAAATTTTTCATGAAACCATAACCTTTTCAAATTTAACAAAGCAAACCAAATCAACTGTCCCCACCCCCCCAGTCATCCAAAATATAATGAGTTTAAACCCTGCAAAATAGTCAAAGAAGAAAAGTGAAAAAAATGAACATTTACTAATGAACATACAGGTTGTTCTAATGACATCAGTTATCATTCCAGGACAGACACAAATGACACTGACTACTGGTGTGGTTTCATGGAAATCACAATCTTTATTTTTTGACAAAATGTATGCAAGTTTTAATTGTAAAATTTTTAAATAAAGTCAATAATGAAAGAAGCCTAAGAAAAAATAAAAAGTTGATTAGACTATACCTTACTTCATGCCAGTTTTAAAAAGGAATATTTAAAAGGCCGCTCCAACTGATCAATCAAATTATTCACTTGGATGGTCAAGGACTGTGAAAGGTAGTGACTGACCTGATGCAATTCTCTAGGACCTTGTGGCCTGAATGTTACACTGCAGATATTATTACATGCTGGGACAGAGCTGCACAGCTCTAGAGAGGACTCTGGGAAGTATAAGAGAGACAGTGCCTTTGTGTGCTCCTTGGCAGGACACAGGAAGGAGTGTGTAGCCAATGATGAAACACAGGCCTGGGTTGCCCAGAGAGGTGGTAGATGTCCCGTCCCTGGATGTAATTTAGGTCAGGTTGGATGGGGCTCTGAGCAACCTGATCTAGTTGAAGATGCCCCTGCTCATTGCAGGGGAAGTGAGCACTAGATGAGCTCTGCCTCTGGGCAGCTGGTGCGTGACTTGTGCTATGATTGACAACCCTTCCTGCTAAATGGAAAGGACACGATGAGGACAGGGCTCTAGAGGGTCAAAACTGGGAGCCCCCAGCATTCCCTTTGGGCCTGGTTCACACAGACACATGCGCATACACACACACGCATGCAGGCTGAGTACAGTCTAACCCTAAACCTACTCGTGAATGCAAAGCTGAAGGTCAAGTCCTAAAGTCCTTAAGGAGTCAAAATGTCCATTGAAATCAATGCTACTCATTCCTAGGATGATGAAATGATCCATGCATGTAGAGAGGAGGCAATTAGTGCATTCCACCAGTACTAGAGCTGGTGGAAGCTGGTTCTGCCTTGGATGCTGGCTTAACTCCTAAGATTTGAAGACCAGCCAGGGGCCAGGTAAAAAAAAACCACAATATTTTGTCCACTCAGATTTGTAGAGAAGGGATGAGAGGGTATGCTAAGTGACTTTATCTATAATACAGAGGAGCCACAGGGCAACAATTAATTGGGCCTTCAAGGAGCTACTTCTGCATGAGGACTGAAGGGAAGGAACTCCAGGACCTGGTCTGGAAGATGCTGTGTCAATGCTGCCTTTTAGAACTGTTACGTATTACTGTGGTCAGCTCCTGATGGGTGGCTCATGGGGAATTGCCATCAGGTGGTACTTTCCTTTTTTCTCTTCAAGGATCCTTTCAGTTTCCGCCACAGACTGTCCTTCCTCTTCATCTTCTTCTCTACCATGGGCAGTAAAGACTCTTTCCTTCGGATTTCCCTTACTAGTCCGTGAAAGACATCATCAATGTAGAAGCGGAGGGCAGCTGAAGTCTCAAAAAAAGAGCAGGAGTATTCTCTAGCTAAGCTCATTCCTTCTTCAGTCGAGACCTACAAGGAAAAAACAATGCCATAAATATTGCCTATTTCACAGAACATGAATTAACACAAGAACACTACAGTACATGTAGTCTGACTTTTTGGATGCTGCAAATCACTTTTACAGGAAAATATTCTAACAGTAGTGGACAGAGGAACATCAAGAATTAAAGGAACAGACTGAATCCAGGAGATGTTTGAACAGAGCATACTGACAATATTCATGTGCTGAGTTATAATATTTCTCTAATTCTGATGCATCAATTTTTCCATGCATTTCCCCTCCTTAGTGCAGCAGTACAGTTTAATAATGTCGGTACCTTTATTCCACAAACTGGAACAGATAGTCAAAAAGCATTACATAGAATTAAGATCCTAGTAAATCGCTGTTCAACATTAACGTAATCCTGGAGGCAACTTGACTCTTTAAGCACACTAGCTTTCATACCTTAAGATTTTTCATTCACATTAATTTCTGAGCTTGCCTTTAAGTGTTTTTGTCTTGGCAGTCCTGCAATCCCATCACTTAGCTCATGCCTGTGCTGTGTGAAAATCCCAAATCCATTTGTTTTTCAGCTTGTCTTTGGTAAGTAGCCTTGTATACTTACTTTTCTCAGAAAATGTGTGTTTCTATTTTGAGGAACTGTAAGGAGGGAATAATCATGAATCTAGAGGAATCTAGGGCAGATCTTTCTTACTTTGCCTGAATTTTGAAAAACAGGTATCTTATTTGTAAAATTTCCATATTGGTTACCTCTTGGCATTTGACCTGCCAGCCTGCTAAATGAAAGGGTGGTCAGCATGCTGACTAATGTGTGGTTTAGGTAGACTTTAAGTACTTATCATAGGGAGTACCACTGCCTGCCAATTGAGCTACATTTTGCACTTTAGGAGCTCACCCAGTAACATGTGGCAAGTCTGCAGCAAAACAAGGAACAAACTCTAGGAGTCTCTAAATGTTAAGCTAGCTTTCCAGCCAGTAGGCTGTCCTTTCTTTTCAGTATTTGAACACAAAACTGAATGAATGAATGAACTATATGAATTAAATATATGGTATATATTCAAATTCTAGGTCAGAAATTCCAGCCTTTGTTTTCATTTGTGTTTGGATCTCATGATTTATTCAAGTAAATTACCAACCCTCTAGATAAAAAGACAAAAAAAATACTTTGAGACAGCCTTGTATAAGGCTACGTGATAGGCTGTGAAATTGCTACTGTCTACCACAAGACTAATCTTTTTTTTTTCTTATTTCTACCTTCATGCACCCAAAAGTGCCATTTATATCTATTAGGGAAATAAACCCCAATGTTTCAAATTACAAACACTCTCATTCCTGCCATGATGAAAATGCTCATTATAATAAAGCTATGATGTCACCATGCATTTCTTGTACCGAACCACAAAGATGGACAGAGTGTGAAACAGGATTTCGGATGAAACAGAAAGTCATTTCATTCCAGCCTGGAGGTAAATCTGCACTGAGCATGTACCAGCGTGACACAGACCACAGAAATCCTCCCTGTCACTTCTGCATTGAGTCACAATTCTGTAACATTAGTAGGATCATTCTTCTATGCTACCGGTATAATCTTAATTTAATTAAGAATGTTGTGAGGGTAAACAGGAATGTTGTAATCCAACCTGAATAACACTCACTGACACAATGAAAGATTGTTACAGCTTTCCAAGTGCTATAATTGCCAACCTTTAGAAAAAGGAGATGGGTAGCAATATGGTCCTTGTTTTTCTCTGGGCAGCTGTGTAAGCAAAAATGCATGATTCAATATGTCTATTGGGCACCATTGCAAAATTAATTGTCTGGATGGAAGACAATTTTGGTCCGTTTTGGACTTTATAATATTTTTTTTTCCTTGCTATGCCTTGTTTGAGCCAAAGGAGGGTTTTTTATTTTATTTTGTTAAAAACACTGCACTTCTGAGCACACGATTACACATAGCTACAGTTTCAGCAAGGGTTTTACGTATTCATTATCTAAAAGGAAGAAAAATGTACATAAATTGAAACTTCCATATGTTAAAGAGTAGTAAGGTCATAAATATGATTAGGGTGTAAGCACAGAAAAACTTCCTTTTGCTCTATGATTTTCTAGTGTTTGCACATCTAAATTCTCTTTTGCTCTACTCCTTTATCTTTTTTTTTTTTTCTTTTTCCTGTCTTTTCTAGGATGAAAACTGTGTTTTCTTCCACCTGCAAGGAAGAACAACTGCAGGGAAGACATGCTATGCTCCATAATGAAACAAGACTGCTAAGAGCTGTGAGAACTGGAGAATACTCAGGAGAAATAAATTGTACAGAAAAACATCCTTCTATTCTCTGTGTGGCTGGAGGCTTGTAACTTGGCCAAATCTGGCTGGATTTCTATAAAAAGGAGAAAAAGTTTGTGTTTGGCTCCAGTTACCTGCCGGATTAAAGATATAAAGTTGAAAATATTGATGGCAATGGTTCATTTGAAAGCATGGTATTTTTCTTAAATCTTACCCTCAGGAACTAATTAACTACTTTGGTGAAATTTTATGAACTAATTCAGCATGAAGACACCTGGCACAAACAATTTCAGGACATTTAGTTGAAGTTGTTCAGCTTCAAGGCTGAAAACAGGTTTCCCTGAAACCTAATGCTGTCATAATTACCACTGCTATTTCCAGCACCAGCAAAAATATAGCTATAGCAATGTAATTAATCTGATTGCTGAAGAAATTGTATGTATAGAGAGATGTCTAGAGGAAACATAGATGTTTTTCTTTCGGTTCATAACTCGGTCAAGAGGCTAGACACCTATGGAATGAGAAACAAGGGATAAAGCTCTTGATGAGGTCACTGACGCCCACATAATTCCAGGGATTTACCTTGTTCCCATTTTATCACTAAAAGAGAAACTATATCATAAAAATCCATCCTTAATCTGCACAGCTCAGGGACTTGTTGACAAATTGCAGCTTCTGTGGGTCTGTGCCAGAAGAAGATATGATCTGTCAGTGTGACATGAACAGACAGGTCAGGGAACGAGGTCATTCTATTGAATATATATCTGGGAAGCAGGGCTTTATATCTCATCTTTAGAGTAACCCTCTGTGATTGAAACTGGCATTGTTTCCCAGAGTATAATTCTGGTTATATTGATTCCAATTTAGCTTGTTCCTTTGCTGGTAAACTTTAAGAAGGGAATGAAGGTGGAAGACTGGTATAGTGAGGATAATGAAAAATGAAAATTTAAGAGCTGGCAGAAGCTTCCTGAATTTGATCCAAACTTTAAAAACTGTGATTGTCTTGGGGGGAAGGGGCACGTGTGTGGATCAGTACTTACAGAAACAGGGCACTAAAGCTTGCAGTGTAACCAAAGAGCAAAATCCCCCAGAAGGACAACTCCATTAAATGAAAATGAATAACATGTGTGACCCCCAGGAAAACAGTCTTCTGACATTTTCCTTGCATCTGAATGTTCATTTGGGTGCATGCGAGTTGAGAGGGAAGATACACCAGCTACAATATCACGAGGACTGTGGATCGCACAGAGGACTGTAGACTGAATTTGGGAGTTTCTCATCTCTTGGTGGTTCAGGGCAGCTGGAACACAGCACAGCTTCATACAGGCAGGAAGTATTCACTGGCTACAGACTGCATTTTATAGCATTAAGATTCTGTTTGTGGCTTTTGCAAACCTCTCTTGGAAAATTACTAGTGAGATTAAATGCAATGCTGACAGCCTGTGAAAGCTGTGATGGATGAGCTGCCATCTTTAAGACAGCCAGTTCCCCACTAAGGTCAGTGCCTGCACAACCAAAAGGAGAGCACAAAGCTACCTGGGCTGGATGGTGGGTGGAGAGGCACTGGCAATCATTGGCCTCCATAGGCAGAACATAAAAATACCTGGATCTGAGAAAGAAAGTGCAAAGAAGATAAACAGATCGATATTTTACCTCTGCCCTTGGACTGTCATTAGCTGACAAATCTCCATCAGGATGAGAATATTTTGTGTTCAGCTTTGTCTCTCCTTTGGTCAAGGCAGCAACAGAAGCATCCTGAATTAGATTTCATTGACAGAGATCGTATTAGCAGTGTCCGCAGCATCACCTTGTGTAAGCCTGTGGTGGTCTTCATGCAGGAAAGCAATGCATTTCCATCTGTGCATCTCATCCTTGCAACAGCAGAATCTTCTTGAGATAGCTATTGTAGCTTTCCTCCTGTGACTGGGACCTCCAGGTTGTCATGGAGAGCTCTGGAGGCTGCAGGTGGAGTGCTAAGGGCTGCAAGGCCTCTCCTAAATTTTTGGTACAGAGATTTCCACCCTGACAAACCTCATTAACTTTACAATGGGAAACACAGTGATAATTATAGACTCAAAAGCTTTGTTCTGTGAATGTTCTTTGCTGAAAACATGAGGTCTTGATCATTAATCAGAGACAGAAGAGGAGGCATGTTGCTTAACACAGTGGTCATCTAAATCCGACTGAGGCTAATAGGAGGAATTTCAGTGGGTTTTCATCAATCTATATATATTTGTATAGGCAATGACTTATGTGAGTTGTAGACAAAAGATAGCCATAAGAACACTAGGGGAGGAGAGGGATGCAGCATCTTGAGCAGCCTTGTTTGTAGCACAGCAAATAATAAGAGGAGTAGGGAAAGCCATGAGGACTCTGAATGATGTCTAGGAAAGACGCACATCTCTTCCCTTCATGTCTGGTGGATTTTTGTTTCCTGACAGACACGGTTGCAGAAAACAAATATCCAACTACCAGGCTGTGTATTAACACCTGGATACCAGTTCAGTGACAAGCAAACAATCCAGAAGAATTCACACAAACATTCATAACCCTTCCCATAACAGTCCATTCCTTCAGAATATGAGAATGAACATACTAAGGCGCAAGCCTATAATATGCCACAGAAAAAAACTGGAGAGATCAAAGGTATTGATGATTTTCTGAGTCTCTGATAAGCACATTTGCCAAAGAAAAGGGGGAAAATAATCTCATGGATCTAGAAAGTGAATGCCATGCAGGACAACAAAAAGCAAAAAATGGGTATTGCCCATCTGACATTCATGATATTGTTTTTAAATTCCAGCACTGACCTCTGAGTTTATGCCAAAGACACTCCCACACAAGAGTTATGAGATTTCTCATTAATGATGAACAACAACCAGGACTGACCAACTTCCACTAGTCTCAGTTCGTCACTTTACGCCTAAGGCACCAGGAAGACATTAGGTGGTCCCTGATCACCCACCACTGACAAGTGTCAGGGACCTACCCAGTAATCTGGACAGGGACAAGCTCTGTATACTGAGATGGGTCCTGCAAAGGCTGAAGTGAGTGTTCCTGCATTGCCACCTGCCTTTCCTAGACCCAAAAGTTTTAACTGTAAGCATTTGATTCCTGTTTTGAGAATCACTCAATCCAAACCACTAACCCAAAAGCACACCTATTATACCTACGTCATTTTTGACAGTTATTCATTTTTCCCTTGGACAAGCGTTGTACCAACAGGCATGGTGGCAGAGACTTTTTACAGGCTGGTATAAGGATCTTTCCAAGTGTGAAATGCTATTGTTCAGGTCAAAGCTCAAATACATGGATATTACAGCAGTGGCTGGAGTTGAAAACCTGAGTAGAACCAGATAAAGTAGAAAAATCAGTCTTAATGTCTTTTTAAGACAAGGAGCATTGTTGTTATTTGTTCACATAATATTTATCATGGAATATTTAAGAAAAAAAAAAAAAAGAAGAAAAAAATGTTTCAAGCCCTTTTACCCTTATTTTCTTTCTTCAGATATTGCATTTTTAAATTGTCTATCATATTCTTGCTATGGAGTGATAACATCCCTGAAGGGAGGCGAAAAAACAAGATCAAGTGGAAATCAGTTCATGCTGAAAGAAATGTTAAAGACTAGGTTTTGTGAGTAACTGGTGTTTCTTGTTTGTGACCAGACATCCAATATGACTATGTTTCAGGTTTAAATAAACGTACAGTAAATGCAAAAGCAAACCAAAAATTCTTAGAGTTAAGATTTCCAGCTTACATCTTCCTCAACATAAACATTCTGCTTTGTTTCAGAATTTTAAATTAATTTTAAAATGAATTTTTGTTTAAAAATAGAATGTTGAAAGTTTTCCTTCTGCAAGCATTAACATTTTAGCCTTTATGTATGATCACATTTGCAAATGTGTACATTGTAGCTACCAATTTGATGTGGCCAAGATTCTAATAAAATTAGTGGAACTAGTTTCTACTGATACAAACCAGAATGTGCACCTTATTTTTTAACTCAGTCCCCTGGAAAGCAGACATTTTCTTTTCAGCAGCCTGAGCAGTAGATGAGTTACGTGCTGCAGAAACGTGACAGGAGAATGTCATGTCAACACTATTACTCTTAAATCCATTTGGAAGTCTTCAGAAGTAATTAGTTGAATGAACCTCACCCCAACTTCATGGCAGGCAATTCTGCAGGCTCAGCTTTGCTGGCTTTCTAGATTAGAAGGCTAGATGAGATAAAAGCTGCCATACAATTAATCATTATTGTGAGGGTATTGCAATTAGTTCTGTTTCTCTTGTTCCTTCCCCAGAGTTATATGAAAGCTGGTGTCTTTTAAGAGTTTTCCATGCTTTCCTTCCTTGCCACTCTGTGATACTTGTTACTGCTTTTATTGGTGATCAGAATGGGCTCTAGCATGAATGGTCATGGCTGTAGGTAGGATTAGCAGACTGGGCCAAGGAAAAGATCATAGAATCATACAATGACTAGAGTTGGAAGGGACATAAAAGAACATTTAGTTCCAGCCCCCCTTGTGACGACCAAGGATACCTCTCACCAGACCAGGTTGCTCAAAGCCCCATCCAGCCTGACCTTGAACACCTCCAGGGATGGAGCATCCACAGCTTCTCTGGGAAACCTGTTCCAGTGTCTTACCACACTCAGAGTAAAGAATTTCTTCCTAATATCTAATCTAAATCTCCTCTCTTTCAGTTTAAAACCATTACCCCTTATCCCATCACTACACTCCCTGATAAAGAATCTCTCCCTGTCTTTACCCCAGGTCTGCTTTAAGTACTGGAAGACTGCTAGATGTGTCCTTGTTGTGTGAATTTATGCCTTGACAGACTAGATGGTATGGAAATAGCACATGGCACAGTACTACACATCTCACACCACCAGCCTCTCCAACCTCTGAAGGCATTTGCATTATTGAGGCTTACCACTTCCCTTTCCCTCGTAACCTGGGCTTTGCATTTGGACAGGAAGGAAAATGCAGCTTTAGCAATGCAGAAAATAACAGGACTGTCTGGTCTTCCATGATAAGCTTTGAGTCTCATTTTTAGGGGATAGACTACGGAGAGTGTGGGATTGTAAAACTAATTTTCTCCTTTTTGAAAGAAAAACTGCATAATAGTATTGTGAAAAATTAATTTTCTAGACAAAACCAGAGAGATAAATCTGTCCCAAATGATGCCCTTCTCACCTGGTTAGTTGCTAAGGTGGGACATGAAATACAGTATAAAATCCTTGGTTTGAGACTGGAAGAATCATACTCTTATTCAATCCAAAGGAACTGCAAATTTTTTAGGGCTGAAAAAGTGATCTGATGAAGCATCACTGAACACTTGTTCTTATGCTCTTCATTATTGACCACTGTTAGATTAGACAGACAGTTTCTCTGATCTGCTATGGTCATTGAAAGGTTATTACTAGCTATTTCATTGAATGCATTGTCTCGCTCTTTTTCATAGGAAAAAAAATTAAGATCCAATGCTAATTCACACCTGAACAATTTCTGGATATTTTTACTGTCTTTTCTGGTGGAAATTACTGCCCAGCACTGACTTTTGTCTAGTATTTCTCTCTCTTTTTGGATTTTTTTTTTTCCCTCACATTTTTATCCACAATATCCTTATAACACATGGTCTGTGTCTCTAGGTAATTTCATTCCTGCTTTGGGCAAACGTTTTGAGTAAACCAAAACATCATCCATTGTAGCTGCAAAACAAGTGAAACACATGAGGCTGCAAGGTCTGTTGTTTCCATCTTGTGATAATGTTACTTCATTATTTCACTGCTGTATAGCTAAATAATTAAATCAACATCTCCTTTTATATAACAATCACAACAGAATCAGGTTGCTATCTGCAGGTTAGACTCTGAAGTTGTTCTTCTCTACTACAGGCAGTATTCTTCTGGCTTTATCTTGTCAAAACCAAGACAGATGAGTAGGTTAAAGGATCTTTATACTAGGGAATGTTTCTAGAGACATGGCCTCAGGATCTCACTGAGTTGGATACTCAAAGCCACATGATCTTGCATCAGTCAGCAATAGCTCTGGGTCTAATTTGAAGAGAATGTGGAAGTGTTAAATCCTTAGCATCAGTCTTTAAATGAACAAGTATGGGTCAATTGCTCAAAGCATTTTTCAGAGATCTGACGATTTTCTAAATTGTCCATCATCTTTAAAGGTACTTTGATTGCAACACTCAGCTGAAGACATAGATGGCTATAAGATGGTTGCAAAAAGCAGGCATCTCTGCATCAGTTCAGCTTGGAACATTCACAGGAGGAGATCAGGATTTTGTAGGGAAAAAAATCTCACAATTGCAGTTTTAAGTTCACAAGAAGGGAAAATCTTTTCAATTTTTGTAAGCAACAACAACAAAAAAGCAATTATAATCTGCTAACAGCAGATGGTTATTAAAAAAATTACATGTAAAAAAAGCTGCAAATGTACTATTTAGATTTTTAAAAAAAAAATAGTAGCATTGAACTATTGTTTTAACACTGCAAGTCATTGGTATGGCTTTGTGAGCACAAGTTAATTATCTGTCCAGTACAGCCAGCCCCCCCTAATTTTTATCTATGTATAGACTGGTGTAGGCTATTTTAATATATGTATTAGACATTAAAATGTCACTAGTCACTTGAATTCAGTTCTCCATTAAGACTCAGGCACTGAGCAGATTGGGTACTGAGTAAATCTACTTAATACCTGGTAACGTGTGCAAATGTCTCTGTCATTATATTAATTTGAAGATAGGAGTAACATGGCCTCTAACAGGCATATTTCATCCTGAAAACACTCCACTGACATAAGAAGATCAAAAACAGAGTAGGAGTCAGTGAGGAGGGCAGAGCAGGATGCTGCTTTGAGCATGTCTCCTGAAGTCTGGGAAATGTGATACAAGAAATTTAAAGGATATCAGAAAGAAATCTGGAGAGCTAAACAGAAGACAAAGAAGAGGCAGGAACAACTGTATATTTATTTGTGTGTGTTTGTACATATAGTCACAAAGAGGAACTATAAATGAAATAAAAGAACCCACACAAACCAAAATGTATTGGGGGTTCACACAATTGTAAGAAGCTTTTGAGTCAAAGTATCAAAAATTGTGTTCAGTTAAATGTGTAATTTTCAGAAATATGAACAGACTACTGGAATTAAACTGTGAAAGTTCCCTTTATGCTTAACCTGAATATGAGTTTTCAGCACTAGAGTAAAAAAAAAAAAAGTCACAAAAAATATCTGTTCAAAATGCAGTAAATAGTGTCATATGTCCTGACACCACATATTGCTTCACACTACATGGAGTGCAATGCGCATATACTCTGCTGTACAGTTTTTACATCGAAACATTCCCCCAGACACAGCTTACAAGCCATCAGAGAACTCTATGCTACGTTCCTGACAGTGAAAAGAGAATTGCGACAAAGCTCTCCCTTCTCCCTCCATCTCCAAGCAATTGTCATCTGCTAAGATCCAGGGATTCTGTCCACGCTGCTGAAGTGGGTATTTAACAGAAGGGAGGCAGAGGAAGAATTTATAATGGATTTACAGAGATTTGGTCTACAATAGAATAATTGAACAGCTTTTTTTTCTGAAGTTGTTTACTGAAGTAAACAAGTGTTACAAATGTATGAGGTATCAAAATGTCTTTTGCACAACTTACAGAATGCTGTTTCACCTTTCCACCTATTACATGGGTTGCTTTTTAAAGAAAAATTTATGCAATGCACTGAGAGGTGGGTCTCATATCAGGAAATTGAGGTGGTGAGATGCTGGGTTTTTTCCTGGAACATGTAATTAATTTTGAGTGTTTAGTAATTTTGAAGTTTATTGGGAAGGTTTGTCAAACAATCTCATTATGGGAAATACTTGCACAGTATCTTTATTAAACTAATGACATTGATCTTCCTCATGTCAATATTAGTTCAGACAAAATAGTAGACTTTTGTAGAATATGAATTGACTGAAAAAATTCAAGGGAGCTTCACTGGAGTCTTACTTTTCAGATCCTTTCTGAAGGAGAGCTCATGAATGTTCTGAAAGGAGAGCTCATGGATGAGCAAAGGTCTTTTCTTGGTCACAAGAACACTGAAGAAGAAAGGTCTGTGACATATGAACCTTAAAATAGGAATGACAGCTGCATAAGGAGCACCCACTTAGCTCCATCGTGTGATGTGATCTGCCAGCGCGGACAATGCATGAGAAAATGTTGAGGCTGAAGAATTACATATGAAGGTGATAACAGTAAGAAATGGATGTGCTGGGGGAGAAAAAATAAAAAATCTTAAATGGCCAGTGGGTAGGAAGAGCAGTAAGAACACATTTAGCTAATTAGACATAACAAGCTCTCTTATTGCCTACTAACCTCACACAAATTACCTCATTTTTTGCTGCAGGCTAAGAACATGCACTCAGTTTCCATGATAACTTCTTGGTACATCTGTGGTTAGGTTGTCCTGTTGGCAAGCTCCCCATTTGGCGGGCAGGTTCTTTGGATAACCCTTCTGTACTTGCTGCCTCTGGGCTTTGATTTTTTTATTCAGAATACCAAGTAAGTATTAAAGTAAGCAAAGTAACAGCTAACAGCTTGCAGGACTTTAACTTTGTTGAATAAAGCCCCAAACTTTCTCAAATATATCCCAAAGACATCTTGGACACTTTACTAACACAAACCTAAGGAATGAGGATGCTCAAGAATTAATCAGTAGTTTTTTTCTAGAATCTTAATTTTTAACTGAAGCCGAATGCGTTTACTGGGATTCTAGTTCATGTTTATTGCCAATGAAAGGAAATAGTGAAGAGACAAGAAGAGAGAAGCAGAAAAATGAAGGTGGAAGGACAGAGGGGAGGAAGAGTTTATGTTTATTATGCTAGCTTGGAGGTAGAATGAGAAAACAGTCTCTTAACAAACAGAATGGCAGAAACTCCTTGCTAGAAGCATCTGTTTAACCTCCTCTATCCATGATGTATCCATCCAATTATGCAGATATTCTTTTGATGTGTAGAAGATGCTATATTAATACACCCTGGGAACCCAAATCATGATTACAGATGACAAATTCATATTCTTATCCAGTGCAATAGAATTTTCAGTTTTCCACTGATAAGGCTGTAGCTCAGTTTACCTAGTGGCATGTGTGATCCTGCATCTACACATATAAACACACTCACAACAAATGCTCCTGTGATCAGATTGAGTCTGTCCAATATACCTGGCAGAAAACGTTGGCCTTACAGCAAAACTTGGATGTGGATGCTGACAAAAAACTGCTCGAAAGAGTCCCTTTGGTACCAGGAGGTATTCAGCATTAGCTTCTCTGCAGATTAGAGCTGGTTTCTGACATTTATTTATTTCCTGTGTTTCAGTCAGCTAGCTAGTTCAAACCTACACTCTGGCCAGACTCTGGAAAAGGTACTGAAAAGATGAAAAGACATCATATATAGCACAGACTCCACAAGCCAGGCCATCCTCCTGCCTCTTCTGAAGGTTTTCCAGAGATTCATAGAGAAAAAATGGTGGGTCATAACTTGGAGTACAAGCAGCTATGTGAAGCCCTATTTCTGCATCCTCCCAGATAAAAAAGTTTGAAAATTAAGGACAAGAAACAGTTAACATATAAGTTGCAGTAAATACATAGATAATACTATGTTGGGAAAAACATACCTTAAAATATAAAGAGTATTAAGGGCTGGGAAAAAAAAAGATACAATTTCTTGGGAGTAACCTAATCTGGCCAATGAAATATCAACTGTGTTTTATCACTGATAATCACAGTGGCTGCTTGGTAAATCTGGAACAGGTGCAGATCGCCATCCATGCCTGGATGAGAAACAACACGTTTCAGACTACAGAGTGAAAATGTAACATCTTTACCCAGCCTCGCAGGTATAACAGTGGCAAAGTCAGGCAATAATTCATTTGATTTCTCTCAGGAAGCTTGCTCACAATTTCCTAATGGCTGGTGTTTTTTTTTTTTTTCTTAAATACATAAATAAGCCTAGGTTTGGGGGAATAAAATTGCTGGTACTAAAAGCAACAGCTGGTGAAAAACAGTAAGTGCTTGAAGCCTTAACAGTTACTGTCACTAGCAATTCAGGACATGTTATCACCCCATTATTTTTTTACCCTTAAAAATAAAATGAGTGTTATTAAATGGTTTAGAAAACAACAACTGCCTGTAGTAAAGTTATGTTGCACTCAATGGAAGGAATATTAATAAGAGGATAGGTATGATATCTTTGAGAAAAATAGGTGGAAAAAGAAATGTAGAACCCATTTCAGAGACAAGAGGCAATTACGATACTATACTACCACAATACATGGTTTAAGGTGGAAGAGATCTCTGCAATTCATGTAGTCCAAAATAGTGCTCACAGTGAGTCCATCCAGAGAAGATTGCCCGTGTCATATTCAGGCAATACTGGTAAGGAAGGAAATCTTAAAGCCTCTCTGGACATTTGTTCCACTGTATAACCACTCTCATGCTGAAGAAAGCTTCATAATTAATCAGGTGTTCTTGTGCTGAAAAATGTTTTTCACTTCTTATCATTCTTTCACTGTGCACCTCCAAGAAAAATCAGTTTTTACCTTCATTTTACTGATTATCAAGTGGCTGAAGACCGTAAAATGGTTCCCCTCTAGTTCACCAGAATGAACAAGCTCAGATTTCTCAACCTCTCCTGTTCCATTTTGTGCTCTATCCACCAGACCACCTTGCAGATTTCTGCTGAACTCACTCCAGTATGTCAAAATATTTCCTGTACTGGGGAGCCCGAAACAAACACAGTACTCTACATACATTCACACAAGTGCTGAATAGAGGTGCAAGGATCACTTCTCTGGACCTGTTGGCTACACCTTTACTAATACAACCCAGGATGCAGCTGGCCAACTTCACTGGAAAGACACATTGTTGGTTCGTGGTTAACTTGTCCACAAGGACTTCCACGTTCTCTTCTGCACAGCTGTTTTCTCTCCAGTAGTACCCAGCTTGTACTGCTGCATGGTGTTATCCATTGCAGGTGCAGGCTTAACATTGCTTTTACTGAACTTCATGCAGTTCCTATCAGACCTTTTCTCCAGTCTGGCAATGTCTCCTCTGTGTTTATACCCTACCCTACCCGCCAGCGTATCAACCACACCACTCAATTAGATACTTGTGAAAGTACTTACTTTCTGTCCCAACATTGTTTGTAGTAAAGGTATTCAAAATACTACCAGTAATTTGCAGTTAACTGGACCTAATTCCCATTCACCTTGTATTCTATCCCTCCAAACTATATCTCACCTCTTTGGCTACAAGGACACTATGACAGACATTCTCGAAACTCTTGTTAGAGTTGAAGTTAACATAATCCTTTTTTCTCATCCAGAGTGTGAGTCTTCTGAAAGCAATGGCAGAATTCAGTCAGATTGTCAGGCATGACTTGCCCTTGGTAAATTCATGCCAGCTGTTCCCAGACATTTTCTTATACTTCATGTGCCTGGAAGTGGCTTTTTGGGACAATTTGCTTCATAAATGGATCATCCTTTTCTTTTTTTTTTTTTTCCAAGGCAACTAGATTGAAAAGAAGTATGGGTATAACAGATTTAGTTTTAAACTACATAACTCAGATATTGATATATAAAGATACAGACATCAGTATAGGGTGTACTACCTATCCAGAAACACCTACCAGTGCACCCCTCCCTCAGTTCATCCTCATTGAAGCTTCTTCCTAGGCTGCTCATGCAGCATCATACACATGCAGATGTAACTGCTGAGTCGAAATAAAAATAACCAGAGATAATTCCGTAGCGTGTAGTAAAGACAGGTGAAAGTTTTTGGTAAGCATTAATTTTGGGTCACAACTCAAATTTTTCTACCTGCTGGATTTCTGCTTTGCCTCTATTTGGTTTTGGTTTTCTAAGCACTTTTCATATTTTCAATTCACTGACCCTTTTTCTTTTTCTTACTAGTATGTTATTGAAAAAAAAACTGTAAATTCAAACTAGACCACGTATTATCACGGAGGGCAGAATACAGGCTCCTAGCTTGAGACACCAAAAAAGAGAGTAAAAGTACTTAATTCTCATGCCATACATGCAAGAGGGTTGAGCAAATAGAGCAAAATTATTGAAACAAATGGAAAAAAATTCTATTACATCTTGGTTCAGGTCCTAGAAAAACAGTCTGGTAACAAGCAGTTATCCATCTCTGAACAGGTGGTATACCTGAGTATGCAAAATAAAAAGTGGGAGGAGAAAGGGAGCAGTGAAGTAAGGGAACAGCTTAGACCACAGATGGCTAAAAATGATCCAAGAGAATATTTGTTTTTAACCCAGAATGATTGCATCTTTTCATATACAGCTATGGACACTGAGACCTAACCATGAAAAATGGGGTTTTCTTTTGCTTTCTCATGCAAATTTGACATTTATGGAAACGGTTACTTTTCTCTGATGTCTCTAGTTAAAGACAAACTGGTTTGATCTACATCAACTATTCAGTACTGCTTTCATTCAGAAACATATGCTGAACTTTGCACTCCGTAATCTGATGGAGGGCACACTGCAGACTGCAGAAAAGCTGTACCTACATGATGATTAAATATCTAAAATGAAAATTACACTACAGCTCATCTACAACAAGATTTAACAGTTTTCAATTTCTTTGGTCTTCTAGGGATTAAGTGTATGATGTTGACTCACTTCCTCTTCTGTTACTAGCATTCTGCACATTTTGTAAATCATGTAGTGCCATTAAATTAGTGGGGCTACTTATAGAAAATACGGATGTTTAGCTCTGCCAATCAGTTGTAATAGTTCTCTAGTCTTGGATAAGGATCTGTGTCCTTTCAGCTTTCTCACGGTGTCAGCAGGTTGAGTCCACTGCTAACAGGAGACCATGAGACCTATCTCAGTGACATTCCACCTGCATTTGCAAACAGAATCACAGAATCACAGAATCACAGAATCTTAGTGGTTGGAAGGGACCTTTGAGATCATCGAGTCCAACCAC
>JAOTQQ010000019.1:5661050-5671536 GCA_026546715.1 Gallinago undulata | reverse complement strand
CTTCTTATAAATGGGCGTCACATTGGCCACCCTCCAGTCATCCGGCACCTCTCCTGTTGACCAGGATTGTTGATAGAAAATGAAGAGAGGCTTGGTGAGCTCTCCTGCCAGCTCCCTGAGAACTTTTGGGTGAATCCCATGGGTTGGAAAGATAGTTGTTGGAGTGGCATGTAACTACACATAAAACATTAATAGTACAGAATTTAGGGTTATTTTTCATGCCAAATTAAAGGATTCAAGTGAATATGGAATTTCTTCTTACCTCTCTCTTCCTTTTTGCTAGTTAAATTTGTAGACTAATAATTCTAGAGCGACACTTTCAGATGTTACAAAAGTTTTTCTGAAAGTCCCACAAAAATTAGAAAAAAAAACCCAAGATGAATAAATAATAAAAAAACAATTATTGAAGGGAAGCTTTTTGCAGGTAATCCTATTTGGACTCGTAGTCATGTGTATATCAAGCACTATATTTAGAACACAATTTTAACACTCGTTATAGTTCATTAAGCAATGCAGATTCATAGACAAACATAGACAATGTTTACGCTATACAACCTGTTTTTTGGGTCAAAATCAGAGGCTGTAAGGGGAGGGGAGGGAAGCTTGTACTCCATTCTCACCGGACGTCTGTCCTGGACCCTCTGTACTGTCATGAGATGCTCAGTAACAATCACCTAACTTCTAGGAAGCATTGTGTTCCTTGCCACTTAATACCCATTAAATGTTTTCCCATCATTTTCCTTTATTTTAAATGATTCTTTCTCACAATTCTTTATGTCCCTTTGCTTCTTATCAGCTTATGCACAGTACTTTTATGACCTCTCCACTTTCATTTACCTAAGCTAAAGGAATTAAGCTGTCTTTAATTTCTTCTGACAGGACCAGCCTGATATGCATTGTCTGCACCTGTTCCAATTTGAATTTGCCATCATCATCCATAAACTAATCTTTACTGCGATTTGACTTGTAATTTCTATAATACCTTCGATACTTCCATGCCACTGATAAACATATCACTCCAATACCTCTTGAAGTGACATTTGTTTTATGCACAGTTGCATGAGGTTTGTGTTTTATAATCACCCTGTAAATGACTGATATATCCAAGAGTTTCTCTCCTGCCTTCCAGCTAGCGTGTTATAGCAAGCAGTCTTGCTATTAGTCCTTAAGGGCATGGCCTTGCACTTTTTACAATTACATTTAATTCCACTTCTATCACTCCTCTGGGTCACACAGCTTTTCCTCTACAATAATCCTGTCTCTTCTAGATAGAAAATGCTCCCGCTTCATGATATCAGCAAATTGTGTCAGTATGCTCCTGCATTTTTATGCCTAGGTCATTAATGAAAATGTTAAAGATCAGCAAATTGAAGGGTAATACCTAATATTCTTAGGTGGTAGATCCAGTTCCAACTGGTGGGGTCAGAATAAAACCCTCCTTTTCTAAAATGTTACTTAAATTTAAGAGTGTGTGTGGTTGTATATGTGTGCAATCCAGCTGTCATAATTTTTTTGCCACTAAATCACCCATCTCAGTTGGCCCATGTCAACTAACCCATCTGTTACAGTTATAAGAAAAGTACTAGAGAAAAGGCTGATTTATGAAATGCTGGATGATCGTCCCTATTTTTATTAATGTGTGATTATGACTTCCCAGCTACATTGGGTGAAAATAGTCTAACGGCACTGCTTTCCATGTGCAAATACTGAGTTGACAGACACTAAATGCTCCATGGCAAAGAGCCACGAATCTGTGCTGCTCCAGACACCTCACTCTGAGAATAGCCCTTTGTGTGGCTCCCAGCACAACGGGGGGCTCTGGTTCGTGACCCACGCTGGTCGGTGGTGCAGTTATAATTCCAATAATCCAAGGCCTTGAGGCTTCTATATGAATTAACTGCACAGGCTTGCTTTTAAGTGCCATTTTTTGGAGACAGAGATAGAGCAGATGGGGATTTGTACAGGCCAAACTGTTGGAAGCCAGTGATAAGTAAGGAAAAAAATAATAAATAAGAAGGGGTAAAAAAAAGGAAAGAAAAAAAAAAAAGAAAAACCGTGAAAGACAACCCTTTCATTTGTGTGCTTTGCGTTGCCACCTGCCAACCTCAGGCCTTCTGATCTCCTCTCAGTGAACCGTAGAGGCAGCAGTTGGAAAGATCAGATATACGCTCAGGGCAATCTGTCAGAAACTACTTTGTCACATTCCCCAACACTAAAACCCACAGAAATAAAATCTATGTGTTCAAAACTGTAACTGTCCCATGTAAGGGAGAACTACTCTTTTTAACACAGAAAAAAACACTGAATATGGCTCCTGCCGTTACATCTTTTTTTATTTTTTAACATCACTAAAATATTAGCATCTTTTGTGTTTTTTTCTTTTTTTTTTTACCTCCCTTAAGCATCTGTACATTGTTTGTTAGCCCCTGGCAACACAGTTGTAATGTCATTCTCAAGAGAGTACACTGAATTCCATTATACAACAAGTTAAATAAAAAATGGTGGAACAAAACAACAGAGAAATCAAACAATTATTTAAATTATTTTAAGGTATTATTTGTCTGTCTTTTGCCACAGTATCAGCCCTACTTGGACCACTCTTTGGCTATGCTTTTTTTTTCTAAGAGATGAGACAGATGAATGGGCTTTTTTAAACTAAGTGCTGAAGAGCTTTTTTTAAAAAAGCTATATTTAAGTATGCATAGACTGCCCCGGAAGAGATAGTAATTTTTGAGTAAGTTTTTAACTTTTGTATTCTGTAATACTTTTATATACCATGTAGAATATACTGTAAAGCATATCTCCTTTCAAGCTCAAAGCACTTTGCAGATATCTAATTAAATTTTATACCAACCTGTTATATGGTATAATATTATAATACCTACCAACTCCAGTGATAAGTATCCATACCATATTTGGATAACAAGTAGCAGATAGAAGGAAATAAAATATACCACCTATATATACATATATACACACACCTATACTGTCATTCTTAAAATAATCAATAAACTGTATTAAATTTAGTATTCCAGCTTCAATTGTAAAAATCACACAAAAGTATGGTATGCTGTCATACCATAATAATGTTCACCTGTAGAGTTAGGAATAGATTCCCCATTTCTTTATTTAGCCTATGGGATGAATATCCTATTTATGTTACCACATGCTGAGGGGTCTGTTGGAGTATTTTCATTCAAACCTTGTTTCACATAGCTCACACAAAGGAATAAGCTTGGCATCTCATCTGATCTGTACAACAAAACCACCATGTACTGGCAGAATTTGGCAGACCTGGGTAGTTTTTGCTGGAAAGAGTCTAGGCATTATAATGAGGTCAGGACTGAATTGTACTGCCAAGACTCTATGTTGGGATGCTTCCACAACATTTCTCCAAACTACCCTTGAGTGCCGACCTTTTGGTGAGTTTCAGTACTTCCGTGAGGCCTAAATGTACTCACATCTTTTGAAAGATAAATTTGAAAATTATTAAAGAATTACCAAAGCAATCTAATCTCCTTGGCAATCCTACAGTGCTCTTCCACAGTGCTCAAAGATTCATAAACATACTGACTGACCAGTCTGCCTAATAGTCTCAGTAATATTATTTCTTTCGTTTTGTGCTAGAAAGCAGCAGGTTTTTAAAATAATTATCAAGTCTAACCATCTTCCAGAATACCATGGTTTCTGAATAATGTAGTTTCACTCAAATTTATGCTAGGTGAATTCAGCTCTGTGCACATACCATTGCATTGCCTGCTCATTACTGAAATAAAATTTAACAGAAATTTTGAACCTGTTATCTTCCTTTTTCTTTCCTTTCCATGGTTTAACAATAGTTCCAGAATTGTTAAGGAAAGTATGTTTTGGGGTACCTGTATCTAGTATACGATTTTGGGTATCTATTTCCCTTATTTGCTTTATGATTGGAGGACTGCTGAGTGTTCCTAATTTTCAAAGGTCAAGTTCTACAGTCTTTTCTGAATAAGAGATGCTTTTTAAATATTCCCTAAAAGAATCTCCCAAAATGTACCAAAAATTTATTTTTTCTTTCATTTACTCATCAGTACTTTACTCCCACTACAACTGTATTACTGACCTGTAATACTTAAAGAGAGGCCAATAAGAACTGCTTTTGAAAATCAAGACACACATCGCATATACATCATCATCAGAGTCACTTTAAAATCAGTGACAGTCATCAGTCACCCAAAGAAAACCTAATCAACCAAACAAAGGTCGAAAGGACACTCACTTGTATCTGGCTAGTCCCACGTGGTGTCATACATATTGTTAAAAAAAAAATATTAAAATGATAGAGGCAATTAGGCAGTGATATGAAGTATTTTATTAGAAAAGATTTAATCTTTACCACATTTTCTTTGTATTTTGTGCAGTATCTGTGGTACATTCTGCAGCAGAGTGTTTTCCCTTGCTTATCCTCCACACCTTGCTTTCCCCTCCTTGTTCCCTTCCCCAGCTCCCTGTTTTTGGTATTTAGAGGCATGGACCACAAGAAAAGAAAGTAGAGAATTTCAGAGGCAATGTAGATAATTTCTGGAATTGGTGAGTTCTCTTAACATAGAAACATGTCGCCTTCCGTTTCCCATTGTAAGTAATTGTGGTTATCAGATGAAGCAGTCATCAAAAGGTGTTTTATGAACCATTGTGCTGATATAAGGCAAGCTGATGCTTTGTCACTGAAAGAAATTCACAATCATCCATTTTATATAACCAGGCACAGTAAGTTTCTTCATGGTCTGTAGAGCTGCCTTCTAAGACTTGCAGATACCTCCCTCAGAGCAAAAACCTCTGTCCCACACAGGAAAATGGGGAGAATTACAACCTCTAAAACTGTGTTTGCAGAAATAGCAGTAATGATATGAAAAAGTAGCTCTTTCCACTGCCACACCTTGCACAGTTTTGGACGCATTAAACCTCAGATTGCACCTATTTATTGATTATGCGTCACTCCATTCAAAGATTAAGAAAGAGAGGTGCCAACGGACATGTAATTTGTTTCAGTATTTTTCTCATTACCTCAGTCTCAATTGCACATAACATGTAGAGATATTAATATATAATATTTATAGATTTTTTTAGGTACAATTAACTTACCAGACCTCCTCCAGAGACAAGGGCTATATAGAATTTAATTTGTCTCAGAACCTTATGTTGAAAATCATCTGCAAAGAAAAGTATCCAACCTGGCAGGAAGGAGGCAAGAGAAGCTTCTGAGGTGGCATGCTGCGGTGGTGCAGCACTGCTGAAAATGCTGAGCCTCCTTTCAAACACGAATGGGTTTAACTGTAATTGAATTTAGCTCCCAGACATTGCTGCTTGTTTCTATGCTGGCTACAGCAAACATTACCGCGGATTTTTCCCCCGTCTCTATTCCCCTTCGGGTATTTAAACTCTGCAATCAAGTCACCTCTCAACCTTCTTTTTAATAAGGCAAACAGACTGAGCTCTTTAAGTCACCTGTAGTAATGTGTGTCCTGCGACATATATAATGTGAGTATATATCATCTCTGGGATGATATATATTTTATGAAATGAAAAAAGGATTTTTTATTTTTTTTTGACTGATTCTGGTTCAATACCAGTGTGATACAGAAATTGTTTTAGCAGTCAAAAAACAAGGAACAGGGAGATAGTAGTACTGCACATTAGGACCGAAGATAACTAGCGTATAAAGCAAAGCACTGTGTGAAAATGGGTAGATTTTTTTATTGCAGCACTATCCAGGAACTGTAGCCAGATCTCATACTGCATAATCAGACACAGCCCAGAGGTCAGTCGACTCAGTCTACAGAGGCCAAAGAAAAGAGAGGTGAGCTAGAAACAGACAGAAGGAGATAAAATGTCTTGCTTAACTCACAGAACAGGTATAAGAGGGATGAGATTAAAAAGTAGCTTTGTGGATTCCCTCTCCTATTTCCCCTTTGTTTTAAACTAATTTCCGAATATGTTCTATAAACACTGGTGACTGATATCAAGATCTCTTTTGCTCAGTCACTGTGCTGGTGTATAGAATTTTGGATTTTTTCTAGTGGGTTTGCCTGATTTTCCTCAGAGACCTGAAATGTTAGACTGGTCTTGGACATATTCTTTATATGTCTCTGAAGAACAGACGAAGCCAGAACAGAAAGAACAGTAGTGACTCACTCTCCTTCCTCCCCAAGGCCAGCATCTTCTCTGCAGTAGCAGACAGCTGCTGTCAGAAGAGGACCTGGAAACCACACATTAAACAGGCTGGATGCATTAAATCACACGTTGGGTGGGGGGTTTATTTTTTTTTTTTCTATATAATATGTAATATACCTCTTGATCCTGATGCCTACACCAGAGCTTTACTGCCTTTAGTCTCCCTCTCAAATTGTGCCCTATTATATGAGCGTGGAAAAACAGCTGGAAGGTAATTCACTTTTTTCCCACCAAACATACATAGAGGGACTCTTTTGTAAACTGTCAACACACTCTCTATAAGCTCTACAAGCTGGTTAGTGAGTCAATGGAGAGGACTTCATGATGTGGCTTGTACTGAAGAGTATTCCCACTATTACCAAAACCTACCAGATTACAAGAACATCAAACTTTTTATTCTTGATGCGTGACCACAAAAGCTACATCCAGAGACTAACAATGCCAGGCAGCCCTTGAGGGAGTCAACAAACCTTTTCAACCATTTATTGACTGATGTAGACTATCTTTTGGGTGAGGGGTTTCTTTAAAGAAATTACATATTTAGTATAAACTGTCCCAGTAGATAAAATAAAATGGGTTAAAGACCATTCACTAATCCTAAATTTATACAGATAAACATTCTTTGTAACCAAAGAAATGTCCTCTTGCCTGTATTGCATAGCAAAAATAGCCTGTGGCTTTACCTACCTCTAAATCACCTGTGGACACTGGAAGCTGCTACTTCCCATGTATCGGTATTTCCAAGTGATCATGCTAGCTATTAAACAGCACAAATAACTATGGATCAGGGCTTGATCCCACTCCTTGGCCCTAACCATAAATATCAGAATAGATCTTAGACCAATCTCTGTGTCATTATGCTTATCTGATATAAGCTGTGCCTAATAAAGTGGGATCACACAAACCTGACTCCAAACTGAGGTACCTGTGGTATAGACCTCCTCACTCTAGGATCTTGCTGTAACTAGTAGACACTGAGTTAAACAACTCTCTGGAGATGCCTTCCCTGACTGTGAAGTATCTGACAGGCTGCCTCCCAGACTCAATTATCACACTACAAACAGGGTGAGTTGCTGTCCAAGTGTGATGTGTGCTGTGGAACACCTCAGGCTGTTGTGGTAGATATTTGGGTGGATTTTCTTTAGTTTGTTACTGTGCTTGTTGTTCAGGACTGCTATCAGGGGAGAGAGGACAAAGGAGAGCTGCAGACACTGGGATGGTATGTGTTGATGTGGAAACTGACTCCTTAGTCCAGGCAGAGGTCTCTGAGAAGTTCCCAAGAGTGTCTCCCACTCAGGAGACCTAGTATTCATATGATTGTTATTATTATGATTATTATTATCATGGTTATTATAATTATTCATTCACTCTAGTTAAAAGCCGGAATGCAGTCACCTTTGTGGGCTTAACCACAGACACCACAATGGGCTTTGTTTCTGCCAGGGAAGTTTTTGGGTTTTGAAATTATAAAGCACATCCTTGCATTAAGCTTACATAGTTTTTGCTCACTCCACTGGTACACTGTATCAGCTGTTTCACCTGCTTGATATAGCTCCCTTACAATTTATTTCTGTCTTGTATTTCTGCCTTCTCATATAAAAACAGGTTCTGGAGGCTTAGGGATGTGTTTTACAGCTATACTGGATTTGATAGCTGCTATAAGAGATACATTTAACATACGAGTCTGAGGAACTCTGGTAACAACCAATATCCAATAAAGCTGATAGAATTATTATTTGTTGCACTTTTACTACAGGAAAATGTTTGACAATGTGCGATATACCCTGATTCATATCCTGTCATTTATCAAGAGACATCTTCTTATTAGACCTTGTTAACTGGAAAAGAAACATTTTTTTCCACTTTATGAGGAGTAAAACATGATAAATAATAATGGGAGAAATAACTGTCAGGCAATTTACAAATGATATGTTGTGATAATATGGCACCTTGATGGTTTATCCTAGGAAGACATATGTTGCAGTAATACTATGATTCACAAGGTGCTTTTTTTTATAATGGAAATAGATGTGGATGGACAAATATCAACTTAAAGCTCAAGTTGAATGAATCTAATGGCACAAATGCCAATAAAATCTCATGCTGGATAGCAAAGAGAAGGTATATAGAGATAGAATCATAGAATCATTTAAGCTGGAAAAGACCTTTAAGATCATCAAGGTCTTAAAGATGAGACAGGAGATCTTAAAGGTGAGTCAGGTGAAAGATGGCTGTTCGCAGCATTGGGCTGGGTAAAGCAGGGACCTATGTAACCTGAAGATTTCTGAATGCTTCAATATGAGAAGCTACCCCAGACTCCTCTGACTGCTACAAAATTGCCTCCCATGCCAGTGCATTCTCACTGGGTAAGTGAATCTTACCCAATACCTCAGGATTCGCATGGTACTTAGGAAGCAGTATTAAAACTTTTTCTCAACCTCAGATTTGCTTCTCTCTAGATGGCAGGAATTTTAACATTTATGTCAGAGACACAGTGAGTCAGAGTGAGAACCTTATTCTGTACACCTAGTCAAATTATACAAGAATATTTATTAGCTAAATAATGAGAAATGGTGAAGAAAACCATTAAAATAAATGAAACAGATGAAGAATGTCAAGAAATATGTAAGTTTAGGCTCTGTTTTGGATTATCCGGGCAATAATTCAGGTATTGGAAGTCTTAAACAGGTCATTTGAATATAAACTCTGATATTCTCTAAGAATTCTTCAAATGTCTTTAGTACAAAAATGAATTCTTCTGGCATTTTTCAAACATGCATAAATACAGACACACACACACACATTTTCATAAGCATTTCCCTTTTGTTTTGGATGGAAGAGAGAGGGAGAGATGTAAAAAAACCTGGAAAGCAAGGCAATGAAAAACTAAATTTGTGGAAAATGGAGCTTGCTGAAATGTCAGATTGTGGTTTGTATCTGTTGATTAATTCCATAGTATCCAAGTATATAAAAAATAGCTTTTCTTCTACCTTGTTAAGTGGTAATTTTCGAACCAGACTGAAGATAACTTGAGTTCCCCAAAGTACAGGATGATCCTGACAATTTACCCTTACAAGACAGCTCAATAAAAGCAACAATAAAATTAGAATCTTATTTTAGACCTGGGACTAGTTTGGGGTGTAATGTTGTTATACCAATTCTCTTCTGTGTAGCATAACAGTGAACTAAGAAAATATTATCCATTTTGTTCAAGAAAGGAGAAAAAAATCAGCAAAAATATTGCTATAACTTTGCTAGAAAGTAAGATTTCAAGTAGTTTTCATTACCTGAAATTTAATACATCAATTAAAAAATACTTAGAGGTAAAAGAAAAAAACAATTCCAATTTCTAGCACCTCAACCTGGTGTTTTAATTTTAATTAGTAATTAATTTTCCTATGTCTTTCTGAAGGTCTCAGTTTTACATTTGAACCTCTATATTTGTCTTACATATGAGATGATTGTTTACCTTAGAGTTGGCCACAAATTGATCCTAAGAGGTCTTTTGAGATTTGGGATGTTTACACTAAATCTCAGCCGGGGATATAAAATTAAGAAAATCCTTGGTTCAGAATACATATTTAATTCAAAGGTCTGTTTTCAACCCATGAACTTTAAGCATTTAACTAACTTAATGCCAAAATCACCTCTTTTTCCCTGTACAGTTAAGAGGTAATCCATCAACTAACATTTGAGTTGCTCTTAGGAGGACATAGGCTTCCCCTCTAGTGGTGAGGAAACCACAATTACTTAATCTGAAACTACATATAATATTTCAATTACCTAAAAAATTATCTAATCTAGGCTGAAGATCATTTTTATACTTTTATGAGCACTCATGAAAATAGCGACTGTCATGAGATTATATTAAGAAATTTGGACCCACATCTTATTTATCCTTCAAATTGTTATCATAAATCCCAAATATCAGATGGTATATACTCGTGGTTTCCTATGGATTTTGAAGAATGACTTATGATGATTTAATGAAGTTTTATCTGAATTTCTTTACCTTCATTTGTGTGGGAAAAAAATACAAAAAAACCCAAACAAACAAGAAAAACATTCACTAAAGTCTGCCTTTAATTCTTTTATAAAATTGCTGAAAACTTTCTGAGTAGTATTTGCATTTTTGCCTTTTTCTAAATCTTAAATAAGTGATTATAAGTCTGATTTCTGGAGCATATCAAATTATATCAATACAGAAGGGAAGGGAAGGGAAGGGAAGGGAAGGGAAGGGAAGGGAAGGGAAGGGAAGGGAAGGGAAGGGAAGGGAAGG
>JAOTQQ010000019.1:5642034-5660001 GCA_026546715.1 Gallinago undulata | reverse complement strand
AAGGGAAGGGAAGGGAAGGGAAGGGAAGGGAATCTGAAGACAAATTATAAGTATATGCAGAACCAGAGACCAGTACATATTTTGATGAAGATAGCTCTTCACATCTCAAGGTAGCCTTAAAACAAAAATCCCAGGGGTGATACCACGAAAGTGCTGCATTGGAAATTTACAGTCTGGAATTATTCATAATCTTTGAAGAATGTAAAGTTAGGAAAGGGCCAGTTGCAAAGAGGAAAATTAATCTAGTGTGAACATAAAGATGGGTTTTTTGAGTTCACAAGGTAAGAAGAAATCTCCTATTAATCTTGTTAATTTACTGCAGCAGTACGGTAAGTGTCATGCATCTCAGTTCATCACTATAGAGATTACAGGGATGTATGGTTGTGACTACCGAGTTTAATGTTCCCGTATAAAACAAAACAGTGGTTCAGATGTGAACAGTGAGTTAAGCATGTCAGTCACACCAACACACAAATTAAAGAAAGTAACAAGAGCTGAAGACTTGTATCTTTGTTTTCAATAATATATATTCAACATCCCAGAGAGAATTCTAGTTACCTCCAAATAACAGGAAAAGATAATTTCAAAGTATGTTTCTAAAATGAAAAGGTTCCTGTTTCAAAGGTTTCACATGGTGATTATTGATGATGTATAACTCAACACCTAACAGTGATGTCCAGCTGCACAATTTGCCTGAGTTTTACACCCTCTGTGGGCCACTATACATCGTAAGTAAACAAATGGCCAATTCCGTTAAGAATTTACACGAAGTTGTACCCCAAGGAATGAAATAGAAAGTGAAGAAACAAGATTAAGAAAACATTGTACTAAGTGTACACAAGACACTGACATTTTTGAAGGTCTACTGCATAAGCTTTCCTGTTCTTTTTATTGTCATCAAGTGGAAAAAAGCTGAGGTGAACACATAAAGTTTATTCAATAAGACTATCTCTGGTTTTGTTTTTTCTTATATAATCCATTTCCCTATGTACATTTTGTGAGCAATGCCACAATTTATCCTGCTCAGGTCAGTTCTGAAATCTGTTTTCTTTTACACAGGAATTTTGAGTTCACTCACTAAATCTCTCCACCTAGTATTTTACAGAAATGAGGGAGTTATGTTAGCTCAGCGCTCTGTAGAACTGTTCACTACCAACACCACTTTTCTTGTCATTTGTTTTCCATGAAGCAAACCAAAAATATCAGGATATTACAAGAACCATTTCAAGTCTTATTTTGTAAAATTACTATTGGTTAATGTTTTAAAGTACTTATAATGTACTTAGTATGTTAAGAGCTAGGTATAGAAGGAAAAGATATCTAAAAGTCTGTCAACTATTTTTAGGTCTCCCTGAAAAGTATACTTACTTGTCAAGTAGAATAAATCAAAAAAGAAGAATATGCTCCCCTTCTATAAAAAAAAAAAAAAAAAAAAAAAAGGTCAAAATATATTTTGGGCAATAAAGCATGTATGCAAGGATGTAAATATTTACCTGTTAAAACTATATTTTTTTCCCCTTACGATTTCTCTTCCTCTATATTTTCTGTTCACCTAATAGTTTCAAATTGCTGATATCACTATCAGTTTGACACTACGGTGGCATTTGATGTACACTCATGGGTGAGGATGTTTGGTGATGGAGGGGAACTTAAATGATCCAGTTCCAAAAGTGAATTTGAAGTCCAAACACACTTGCATTTCCTTTTGTTGCAAGGTTTAATTTGTTGGCACCACAATAAGCTGCTGATAAGCTCCATTTGCTGGACTTGGAAGCTTAGGTCTATGCTATTCCAGTGATCCAGTGAAGATCACTTTAATGCAGTGAAGATACAGGGCAAGTACCACCTCATTAAAATTAATAGTTGTTACTGTCCTTCCATCATCTATGTTGTATCTTTCCTACTGTTGTTTTTGTTTTTCTGCAAACACTTCAATTTTTTCTCAGTGCACATACATTGTTAAGGGTTTCTTTCTCTTATATTCTCCCATTCTTTTCCCTCTGTGAAATTACTGGCTCCTTTTTCTAATGTTTTCTATTTTCTATTGACTACAAACAGCTGCATTATTCAATGCAATTTAAGTGCTTGATGCACGTAGCCCTTCCTCTATTCCTCTGCTTGCAAACATATCCCGAGTAGAGTCATCATTTGTCATTGTACACCAGCAATCTGGAGACATCAATTTGTAAGGTAAGGTTTGTTCCTGAATTTTTTATCTCAGCAATTACATACTTTGAATTCAAATAGTGTAATTTCTAACTCACAGGAAAGAAACTGAGTGCTAGAAGGAAAATTTTTGGGTCCCTTGCACTAGAAATCTGTTTCCCAGGTCTCTCTGGGATGAAGGGAGCATTTACTGTTGCTATTCATCTTTATTCTTAGCAGCTTGACAAACTAAAATCACACAGTGTCTTGTTTGAGACAAGGTATCAGCAACTTTCATATGAGCAGCATCAGGATAATTAACAGTACCTGGTTTGGTATATTTCTATTGACTGCCTGTAAGAAAAAAAAACTAAAATTTCCTGGGGTTTTAAACTTACTTTTCTTCTTCTTCTTCTTCTTTCTGGCATTAAAAACATAACCACCATTAATTATCAACAGCTTCAAAGCCTCTGAAACCTAAAAATAGAATGCAAGTTCCTAAACTAGGAATGCATCCACATGGAGTTCAGACCATCACTCAATATGAGCAGCTCATGTGACTAAATTCTGACCCATTGCTACCAAGTAATTTTCTGTAAAGAAAATTTGTTTGGGAAACATAGATATGATAAAGAAAAATTTATTTTCAATCAGTAGCATTAATTCTCTCTATTCTGTTTTCTCTCTCTTTTTAAAGGATACATTGTGAGAGAAAAAAACTTACTTAAGAAAATCATTAATATATTTCTGGATGATTAATGATTAATAATCATTAATAAATAATCTGGAAAAAAAAACCAACCTTATCAAAATGATTGAAATTGATTTTAAATTTTATCCTAGTAAAACAATTCACAGTATTATTTTGTTGCATGACTAAAGGTAAACCTTGAGCAATTGAAGTCATGAGGTTGCTGCATACCCAAAGCATACATTAATTGCCCCATAAAAGAAACTCTTGTCTCATAGCTTAAATAAAGACTTGTTATCATGAAAATTTTTGAGCCACTTCATTCAATAACTTTTGTTTGTGATGGGATTCTTCTTATGAAAATTGATCTCTTTAATGGGGACCTCAACATCAGAATCAGTCTTACAAGACTTCCTGTACATTAAGAGAGAAATAAGCTCTTCCAGGATGGTTTCAACCCATCGTAAAATAAATGTCCAAAAGAGTTCAAGAGAAGAGTCTTTTTTTTCCCAGTAAAGTACTTTAAAAAATCACCATAGCTTTTTATCCATCTACATAATATGGCACATGGTTTACAACACACAGTTGGACAGAAATTTTGATATGTAGTCCAATGAGTCAGGATTATTGCCCATACCTATTACAATCAGAGGTAAATCATAGCCCCATTTTTCCTTTCTTCATTGTATTCTACTATTCCGTAATGGCACTGCACTGACATGAAGTTCACAGCCTTGTCTATATCCTCTAATTACTTCTTCTTTTCTTTTTTAATTTTTTTTTTTCAGAAATACTTTTCCAGAATATTGCCCCTCATATCCTCTTTGCAGGTAGATCTTCCACAGCTTGGCATTTAAGTGCTAAATTCATAATACTTGAAGAAGGCTGTTTCCCAGACTTTCTAGACTAAAAAAAAATCCATTGCCATTAGTTACTATTCCACCTAACTTTTTAATTTTCAAATTTAGGTTCAAATGTTTAGGTTTAGAACAGGTGTTCAAAACTCTCCTCAATCTAATGGATCCAGCTCAACATCTCCTATAATCCCTGATCACCATATCATAGAACAGTGCCAGAAGAAAAGTCTACTGGACTTCTATCTGAACATTCCTTGTTAGCCTAACCATTCGTGTCACGTATAGGTAAAAAGCACATTCAGGATTCAAAGGGAAGCTACTGTTTTTTCACCTTGCCTTGAAGACTCTATTAGGTCAGAACCCCCCCGCAAAAGATAGAAATAATCCCAGAAAAATACACCTATGGCTTATGTCTGTTGAATTTCATAACAAAGAGGGGTTCCTTCGTCTTGTAAGGAATATCTCTCTCTTCACGTTCACCTTTATTTCTGCTAAAGAAAACTTCCTCCTGTACACAGGAGAGATATACTTTGGCATGAGACCTGTAGTGAAGACAAATATATTGATGTACATATTTGGATCAGACTGTACGCAGAAATTTTTTTTTTTTGTTCTATGTCATACTATAATGAAAGTAGTGGTAAATAGAAATGACATATATTTCATGTTCACACACACACCTATATATGTTTTCATTTTTCAGCTCTCAATTACTCATGTAGAAAGTACTTGTAGAACAATCAGATGTGTCTTGACAGGGAAAAAAAAAACAGATTTTAGTTTTACAATGCTATAAGGTTTCTCTGATGAACTTTTAAAGTAATCTAGGAAAGACATGTTCATTAGAGTCTCATTACTTGGCTGGGTAATTGCTGTTTGTATCAGAAACACAAATCACAAGAAAAGCTTATTAAAACAACCTATTAAAAATCTCAGACAGACAGACTGCTCTGCAGTATCTACCAGTTAAGTCATGTAAAGAGTACCAAGGAAATTACAAAATTGGAAAGCCTTGTCAAGGTTATTTTGTTGTCTTTCTGTTTGTAAGGACAGGATTTATTTATTTTTTTCCCCACTATTATCTGTTTATGAATACCTTATCCCATCTAGTGTACAGTGAGCCAAAAAAATAAAATATCTATCATTTCCTACAGCAGACAATTTCATGTACCAATAGACATTACTGCTATGAACGTTATTCTTGCTGTTCAGGCTTTCTTTTCCTCAGTTGCATCCTGTCATTCATTAACTCTTTCTATTCTTATCTATCTGCCTGCTTCAAACTGACCATCCACTTCCACAGTTGATCACTGCCTATCACCTCTCCTTCTGCTGACCTAACCAGTTCTCCTTCCTTATCTCCCTAAGAGGTGCACAAATAACAGCTATAGTTCTGATTATGCAAGGCAGATAAACACTTCTTAACATTAAGGAGATACCCATTATATTCCTTAGTATTAAGAGATGGTTAACTATTGTGATATTTGACTTAATATTAAGCAGAAGATTTTGTCCACCCCCGACCATTAAACCATGAAAGCATGGTGTCAATAATTATACAATGCAACTGATCCTCCCATTCAGCATTCCACAGTATCACCTCCATACTTTACGGGTAAACAGGAAATCTGGCACTTGTGAAATCAAACTTTAAATTGAACAACCCAAAATACCAGTCCAGAAAACACCAGAGGGATTTTCTTTCTTTTTTTCCCCTGAACAGGAATGGTTTAGTGCATGATGGCAACATTTATAGGCCTTGTAATGATTTTGCAGTCAAACTTATAAATATACCACTGTTGACAGCTTTTTAATGTTTCATCAGTTACATACTAAGATGATGTGGAAGGACATATTTGGTAAATATTTGATGAATGTCATCAAGGCAAGGGCAGAGATACATTTCTAAGAACTTTAAAATTACCAAAAGAAAGTTGTAGGAATTTTTTTCTGAGCACCAGACTTCTATTTTCTAGGGAACAGGGAATGTATAGGTACCCTAGGGAACGTATACAAAGACAGTCACACAGAACTAAATTTATGCTGTTACTTTAGGAAGGAAAATGCTGTTATTTTAATCTCACTGGATACTTTAATGGAATTTAAAATGACTGAGATAATATATACTCTTCATAATTTCAGTATAAAAGGTTTGCATCGCATTATGTTTATCATAAGCCTAGAGGCAGAAATTTGCTAATATATTATTACTGTCCTGATGAAAAATAGTAACAGACAAAAATGCAGAATTTTCCTTGTTGTTTAAAGTGAAGCTTTTCCCTCTACAGCAAACAAAGTATGGCTCTGATATTTAAAAAATAGACCTTTCACTTGCTAACAAAAGTCATTATTTGCAGATAAAAATAATTTTAAAATAACTATAAGATATTGTAATCCCATTAGTAAAAATAAAAATAAAAAATGAGACTGAATGCAATTAGCACAAGATAAGGTTAAAGATCTCAACATGAGATCAATAAAACAAATTAAAAGGTACAAATTTTTATCCTGAGGTTATAGGCTGTATTCATGCATCCCACTCGGTTTACAGTCCCCTTTCCACAATCTTTGACCTTCAATTATGTTTGATTTTATGTATGTAATACAGAAAATTTAACAAAAATAATCCATATGTAAAAAAATTTCCACTAATAAATATGTTCATTTTTTAAATAATAATGTTGTATTATGTTTTCCATGCAATCTTAATTACAGAATCACAGAATCACAGAATCACCTAGGTTGGAAGGGACCTTTTAAGATCATCTAGTCCAACCAATAAAAAAATAAACACAAATAAAAAACCCCCCCAAAACCCAAAACAAAACAAACAAAAAAACCCCAAAAACCCACAACTAACAACAACAACAACAAAAACCACCACCTACACCACACAAAACACAACCCAACACTAATCCATATCCCCGAACACCATGTCAACTCGTCTCTTGAATACGTCCAGGGATGGTGCCTCAACTACCTCTGGCCATCTTTCCAATTCTGTCTGTCTTTCTATGCATTGTTAGAGAAATCAGTAATGCTTTCTTAGCTAGACTGTCTAAATTTAAATGAGAACACCTGACTTCATTTCAACAGTGCCTGTACTGGTGTACAACCAGTCTTCTTGTATCATTACATCCCTACCATTTCTAGCATTGCAGACAATGGCTGTTCTCCAGACAACACTCAAGAAAGGTAATCTCTGACATCCTTATTTGTCAGATCCTCTCTCCCATCACCCTTAAAAAGCAGAGCATGGCTACTAACAGTCATCCTTATTTGGTGATGAAGAAAGCAAACTTGCCCAGGAAAATTTAACTCCAGTCATTTTAACTGCTTTGCTTGCCCTCTTTCAACACTGAGTAAGCCTAGGAAAAGGATTGTACCTTGCAGGTTCATCACCACCAGGATGGTTTCTGCGTTTGAGAATAGGAAGATTGGGGTCGAGGACTGAGGAAAATAGGGCCCAGCCTGAGGGATGTTAAAATATTGGAGGGAGACATATCACAGAATCAGAATCATCTAAGTTGGAAGAGACCCTTGAGACCATCAAGTCCAACCATCAACCTAACACTGCCTAAACCATCACTAAACCATGTCCATATGTGTACTGGAGAATCTTCTCTATCAATGAGGTGATACAATGCCAGCTCTGAACTTTTCCTTCTCAACCCCATGTTCAGATGAGGATACAGGGACTAATATGGAAAAGCACTTGAAAGGTATCATAGCAAAATAGATACAAAATGCTAGGAAGGATGAACACTTGAAGAAAGGTTGACTGAATTGCCTCTGTATCTGGTTGCAGAGAAAAAATGTTATCTGCAAATTGTTGTTCCGTAGGTAGACGTTAAATTTCACCAGAAATAGTATTTTGTAATAATTATTTGACTAACTTGAGCAGTTACTGTATATAGTGCCCATGGTTGAAATTAAAAAGAGACAAATTGAAATGAAAAGCTGACTCTTAGCCAAAGCTGGAGGGATGCTGCTGATACCATCTGCTAGTATAGCCCACAGGAACCAGGAAATCACAGAATTAGCTTTATGTGAGGAATTATGTTTCATCTGCTTTTTAGGGAAGATTAACAGGAGCCTGTTGTCCAATTGCAATATTAGTACCCATTTCATATTGCTTCTGATTTTGCTAGGAGTCATTTTAGATGTCTGATTAGAAGTCTGAATGTTTTGTACAAATAATACAACTTTTGCTGTATTGAAAAACTAGGTGAAATCATTGTTATAACTAGTTCTCTTTTACATTTTCCAGATGTGAACTAATGATCCAGTCCTAGGATACAAAGAACTTTTTTTTTTCTGTTGTTCTTTCATAGTTTTGAATACTGCTCTTTCTCCATTAAGCAGCAGCAGCATCTTTATGTAGGGTGTTTTGAAGACTTACTGTGAGAATGAAGGAGTGAAAATTTTATTGTTTTTTTTTTTTTTTTCCTCCTAGTCCAAATTTATTTATTTATTTAGATATGAAACATTGCAAAGAAGAATTTAAACATTTTTTGACAGACTGCTGTGAAGTAAGCTAAAACCCCAAACATCTTCAGTATATGAGAAAATGTCACAAGTTTGAGACTTGGGGGTTCAAAAATGGCATCCTGTGCCTGCTGCAGACAGAGCAACAATATTTTGCGAGTCAAGAGAAAACATCCTCCAGTGATGTTGGAGCTCAGCAGAACATTCATATTTAAAACGTTGTGACAGAAATAGCACAAAAATAACTCTAGCCATACCTGTGAAACGAGTGGGAGAAATGACTGGAAGAGAGTTTTTCAGTAGTATTACTATTAGATGTAAAATGAAATGTGCATGGGCAGAATTTTTCCAAATAAATACATAACGTTGGCTCTGAACCCCAAACAGATTCTCTGTCTGATGGCTCAGTGATCTGAAATTATACTCAGAGCCTGAATTATAATCAAATTAGCTATTGTCCTTGGCCTTAACACCTACAGAAAAGCTTCTATGTAGTTTGACTCCAGAGATGCGCAGGGAGTGATGGAAGCTTAGAATATTCAGTGCTGAACTTTATGGTTTCCTAACTGCTACTATTATGCAGTTACCAAAAAAACCCACAACTGACACAAGGTAAAGTGAGAGCTAGGCTTTTTATAACAGTCATTGCCAGATGCTGGCTTCTCAGCTAAATGTGAATTACTGCTAACTCCTCAGCTGATTTTGCTAACTGCCATAGCTGTATGTATGCACTTTTCTTCCAGAGATAGGCCCTAGGGCTCATTGTTATTCTCTGTGTTGAGCTTTTTGCTTTTGCTTTTTCTTCAAAACTAAAATCACTACTTAAAATAACTTTACTTCTTGGTGTATAGATGGGGTGGGAAGGGTTTTACAAATCACATTTTGGGGCATTTTCCATCATGGAATACCGTGAGTCTTCATGGACTATGGGGTAAAGAAGCCACATACCTTCTGTGTTACTCATCTTGAACTGGGTGTAGAAACTCCAGTGTTTCTGGTATGGGAGAACACAGTCATGGTGTGTAGAATCCGCTTCTACTTATCTAATAAATTTTCACATAGAAATTCCATCAGGAATTAATGCATTTTCTATACAAGGGCTGTATTCCCAGTGCACTATATTTTAGAGCAAACCAGGACAGGTACTGAATGAGAATATTTTCACTAAAGGAAATGATGTCTAAAAGAAGGGGTTGTGTCAAGAACAGGACAAATTCAGGGCTCTAATAAAGTCAGTTGCCACTTTTTGTAAATTATGAATTAACCAGCCCAGCAGAGATTTTTCTGTTCATTCTCAGTGTTAAAGGATTTCTAGCAATAATAGGCAGGCTCCTGATTTTCATGCTGTATGAAGAGGACCACATCTCCAATAATTACTAATACCATGATCTATTACTAACAAAAACTGCACTGCTCAGCATCAGGTTAATATTTTGTTGTTATTCATGAAATATTTTTAATTAATGTACAATCTTTAAGATTTCTATCCTTGTGTTCTTTTACGTACAATACATTCCTTTCAGTTTATTTATTAACAGAATTTATACCACAATGACAAAGACTGCCGCTGAAACAAAGTCTTTGTATTGCAAATTATTTCTGATTTATCCAGTTCCTGGGTTTCCATTAAACAAGAAACAACTCTTGTAAATGAAACTATTTACCATGCCAATTACAAACACTATTATGTCTTATTTCATATGATGTTAATCAGGGAAAATGTAACCTTGAGTGTTATTCTCTGGTCTGGAAATCTAATTGAAATGGTGGTCAGAAATTTCTTACTTCTCTTCCTTTTAAACCTCTTCTAGAAGCTGCATAAAATTATATAACAATCTAAGCATTAAGCAGGGAGATAATAACTGACATTTCAGATCTACTAATACATAGTTATAAATCAGATAATTTTATATCTCAGCAGATTTATTAATCTGAAAAAAATCATTTGAAGCAGTAGGATTTTAATAATGATATTCATATTAAATTACTTTCTGAGACTAACCTCTTGCTAACACTATTCTAAATCTTTTTTATTTTTTTAATAAGTAAGAAAGCTACATAGGAAATATTTATTTATTTATTTAAATTCTTTAAGAACATCACATAATTACAATGTTATCATTTTTATGAATAAGGTAAACCCTTATTTTTGCTAGGCTGTTTGTTCTATTTTAAGCCCATGAAATATATGGAACAGGTACTTCCCATCACACTGCACAAATGCCAGGTGTGAAATATAGGTTCAATTTAAGCCAGTGGGATTCTTTCTACTGACTTCAGTGGGACTAGGATTTCTCCCCATGAATTCAGCTTTCAGTATCTTATTGTTTTTATTTCATATACACCCAAAAGCAAGTGTTGATATACGAGTAGCATTTAGCCAGTAGTAGCCCTAGGAAGTACGATAACACATCTAAATCATAGTGTCTTCCTATTTCTTCTTTGTTTTCAGGAGTTGCAATTTGCTGCTCACCTATAATAATATTAAATTGTTTTACCCTTCCTGCATATGCACTTAGCAACTCAATTTTTCTACACTGAATATCAATGTCATAGACTAGTTTGAAACTTATTTCCAGCCTATTCTTTATATTAATCTATTTTGCCATGTGGGAAAGAAAGAAGTGAGCTCCACTTGCTTTATGCTATAGAGACATGAAAGAAATTCCTACTCAATGAATTTCTCAGAAACTGTCAGATGTAGCCTGATAAGCATCCTCCATCAAGGCTAGTAGTATGAAATATCTTTTAAGGTCAAACAAGTATTATATGTGACCTAAAATCAAAAATATTTTGTATTTCATTTTTGGCCAAAACATTTCAGTGTTTCAAACAGGTTCTTTTTCCCATCTTTTTCTATTCTCTGGATATATTTTGTAGGAATACAGAAAACATGGGAGATAATTGTATTTCTAGTCAAAGTTTGGGACAAAGGGATTGTACTATTTTTCTTAGTTTGTATTTTCTTTAAATGTTATTGCTGGAAGCAACCAGCTTGAAATCCCTAGATAAAATTCTAAAAATGTCTTTAAGCATGCATATGCATTTTTAGATACTTTTAAATACCTACTATCCTTTGATAAAACCTCTCAGATGGGAACCTGTGTCTCGTTCTGTGACATTTTGATGAATGACAGGAAATTTCAGCAAGTTCTCAGGAAAATCCACTTTGGGGTGCTGCCATGTCATTGTTTCCAGTGGATTTTCTTAGTAGGAATGTCTCAGGCCTGACAGATACGTTTAATACTTTGCTCACTTAAGTATGCATCTGTGCATTGAATGGCAGATAGCTGATGCCATGCTGGATGCAATACATCTGAAAAAACACTCTTGACATGTTTGACATAAATTAGTCGTATAAAAGGCATCATTGCTAAACTGTCTGAACATAAAACAAAGTTCACTTAATATTGCTGAATGAGCTGGTCAGGTAAGAGTCCTCTAGCTGTCCTTATTCCATCAGTACATGCAACCAGAAAAAGAATTATAGTGAGTGCAATAGGTCTTTCAGCAGAGCAGAAATTACTGGATGCAGTATAGGATCTGATGCTTCTTTTTTGAAAATGCAATGGCAGTTTTGGCCAAATAGGAGTTATCAGACTCTTTGGAACTTAACTATATGAAACTCACATTTAAGTATGAATAGATATAATTACTAAATAAAATTTTAGATTTTTGGAAATGTAAGCATTATAGTCTGATAAAAAGTCTGATAGAAAATTCTGAAAGGAACAAGGCTCCATTTCACACCTGCAATAAGACAAGGTGAAGGGTGGCTGAATGAGTGAAAGGGGATCCATATTTAAAAAATACATCACAAATTTAATAATTTCTCTTAAGTCTAATCACCTGGAAGTCAAGAACCAATTCTTGGCTCATTGTCAGATTCCTTTGATACTCAAGAGTTGAGGTAGAGGCTATGTGCACCACCTGCCTTGAAGTTCTACTTTTGGAATGGTTGGATTGCTCCCTTAATTTATCTCTATTGATTAGAGAAGGAATCTGAAAACAATTTGTTTAGAAATATATTTTTAACCTTCTTAAGTTTAGTGGGATGAATTCCACCTGAAGAGTTTTTAAATTGCTTTCTTGATATGATGGGAGAGTAAGATAATTTAACTAGACAATTTTACCACAATTTGCAAATGTCCAAAGACCACTGTAGGCTGATTTTTTGAAAACCACTTAGAAAGCTGAGACACATTCTACTTTATAGCTCAGTCCTAATACTAAGAGAAGTTACTAACTGCTGACCTCAGCCACATTGGCTGATTCTCAGCTGGTTTCAAAAATTCTTACAGCCAGGATGTCAGTTGACATCATATATAAGCATGATAACTGGAAGACTTTTTCAGTGTAATAAAATCTGACCTATTTTATCGAAGACATTTTCTTCTCTTGAGTAGCTCTGTTAGCATGCACTTATTCATCTTTGCCCTCTTTCTACCTTTTTTTAGCTCAGTTTCTACAGTTTCTGATTTTCTTTTCTCTTTTTAGGACTAATGTTATCACTTTCATTAGAGGTTATCAAGTCCTGAAAATAAACCTAAGTAGCAGCTTCTGACTATTGGGCAAGATGGAAAAAGTCTGATAATAGCACACCACACTGAGCAATGTGTTACCTCTGACCCAAGTATTTAGCACCAGAAATTATTTAATTATTTAATTTTCAGCCAAGTATCCCATAGATGTGTTCAGTTTCTTTTCATGGGACACTGTTAGGTAACAGCAGACAAGGCATATTCAGAGAGCTAATAAAAAGAGTCATATGCTAATCCTGGTTTTTCTTTGAAATAGCAAGGCTAACAAATTCTTGTCTGGAAAACCTGTAGCTGTGGGCAAAATTTTAAGTTAATGTGCTCTTTGAAGAGGAGTTTGTTTGTTCTTTACCAGCTAAAATTGTCTGTCTGTGTCTGGCACTATAGCTACCCTCCCAGGGGATGAGGAAAGTGGCTCCTTATGCATAGTTGTTTCATGGCAAGTCTTAATATAGGCAAATCACAGGGCAAATCAAATGACACAATTTAATCTTAGGGCCAGAATAATTGAGCTATATGAGCCTCTAATGTGTCATGATTTGTCTTGCTTTGTTTTGTATGTAGTAGCAGCACAAAATACCAGAAGTGATTTTCACAGCTTTTATAAGAGAATATGACATTTTGGCCTTCCTCAAGAAATGCATTCTCATATGATTTGTCATGTCCAAAAGATTCACAAAAGGCATGACATGGCCTTAAAGGACAAATTAGAAAGAACTCAATTTGACTGACAAGAGGAAGGCAGCTTTTGTTGGCTTGACCCATGTCAAGTATGGACAATGAACCAATGTAAAGGTCAGTGTGAACAACAGCCATGGGGAATTTCAGGCTTCCAAAGACAAAAAGGTAGGGCTAGTTGTGAAGTCTGTAAAGCCTGAAATGAATGAAAGACTTTCTGAAACTCATTTTACACGTAGCAAAGACTCAAGTGTCTAAAACATTTCAACACATTTTCTGCAAACTTTTTGACTTTGCATTGCCAATGGCATTTTAGGTCAAAGCATACTTACTAACAAAATCATATGCTCCATTTTCCTCTATGTGGCAGGGAGATATCTTTTACAATAGATAATTTTAGAAACATGATTCCTAATTTACAGAGATGGATTTAAAATTCCTACAAACATGTCCTAACTGCTTAGTCCCTGGAACAGCTAAAGATTCAATTTCAGACATAGTAGACAAGTGTAGCAAACAATAGCCCCATCTCACAGTTTCATCTCTAATTATTTGCTTGCAGAGTACAATAATTCATTGTGGTCCCACACTTCAGTAGTAAATTAATACACCCACTCCTTGTGCTGGCTCAGCTATTGTGACTATAACACCAGAATTAAAGTTCTGAGCCCCATTTTCAAACATACTTCCACCCTACTCACACTCCAGTAGCTTCTACGAGAAGGTATATTCATTATGCATTCTGAGGGAGACATGCAATCTGAGTTACTGTCTCCAGTGTCCCAAAGGGAAACAAATAAAAACAATCTTTCTGAGTATGTTGTATTTTTTTACTTTAATTATTTCCACTTCACATTTTCCCCAGAAAAAGGTATATCATATTCTTCAAGACAGCAGAAATAAATATTCCTTAGACAACTGATAAAATTGAAGGTTCTTCGCAGTGTGTAAACAGTTTAAATATTGCATGACATGTAAAAAGGCACAAAAAAAGGAAATTGATTACAAAACTGAAAATGAGAAAAACAAAATCCCAATAAACTAAATTAACAAAAATCAAGAAGGGCAAGTTTGTACTGGTGACCGTAGCTGACCTCCATTAGAGGGTAATTACTACCCAATCAATAGTCCTTATGCATAACTGCAGACACAAATGGTCAATGAAAAGTGATAAAAGAAAGGTGATCAATAAACATTACAGTCTGGAATACAATTGACAAGAACTGGGGGAAAATATATTACTTTTTGACTTTGGAAAGCCAACGTATGAACCAGGATTCATCAAAGTTTGGTATTTGAGCAGTTTCCACAAAATACATCACCATTCTTTTTCAAATCCTTCCTATACAACTGAGGTAAATGATCTTGTTATAACATGGTTATAATGATCAGATTTAGAGCAATTCCATTTTGTTGGTATATGAATTACAGAATCACAGAATCACCTAGGCTGGAAGGGACCTTTAAGATCATCTAGTCCAACCAGAAAAGAAAAACAAAACCAACCAAACAAAACACACACACCAACACTAAACCATGTTCCTGAGCAACTTGCCAATTGATCTTTTGAGTATCTACAGGGATGGTACCTCAGCCACCTCCCTGGACAGCCCATTCCAGTGCCTGATAATCCTTTCAGTGAATAATTTTTTCCTAATATCCAACCTGAAACTCCCCTGGTGCAACTTGAGGCCATTTCCTCTCATCCTGTTGCCTGTAACTTGGGAGAAGAAAAGAACCCCCGCCTCTCTACAGCCTCCTTTCAGAGAGTTGTAAAGAGCAATAAGATCTCCCCTCAGCCTCTTCTCTAGAGTGAAGAACCAGCTCACTCAGCCTCTCCTCATAAGACTTACTCTCAAGACCCCTCACCACCTTCATTGCCCTTCTCTTGACCCACTGCAGCACCTCAATGTCTTTTTTTTGTGGTGAGGGGCCCAAAACCAGACACAGTACTCGAGGTGAGGCCTCAACAGCGCTGAGTATAGGGGGACGATCACCTCTCGGGTCCTACTCACCACACTGTTCCTGATACAGTCTTGTTAACAATCCTGAAGAACCCCTATAAACCTTGAATGGTGCCTGTGAAAATAAACATGCTCTACTTAGCTCTTTGAGATCAGAAAAAAATCAGAATATTGTTTCTTTGCCAGGACAACAGAAAATATTCAAGATGGGTCCTAAGCCTGAGATACTGAATCTTCTGTTGATGGCAGATGAGACAATTCCAGGGGTCTAAACAAGAGTGCAATGAAATACATGATGAAAAGGAGGAAGAAACTCTTTTACTGAATCAAAAAAATCTTGAATTTGACCCTTGATGAAGACCGAACTGCAAAAAATAATTTAGTGTTGTTCTCTGATCACTGCTAGAAAATCAGTCATGAGCAGTCCTTCAGAGTTGCACTATATATTTCAGAAAATGTTCATGATTTGTAATTTTTTCAGTCTAATTTACATTCACTGAGAGACAGCAGTCAGTCAGCCATATAACATAAAACATATTTACTACAACTTCACACATATACACTCCTCCTCCTGCAGTCAAAGAATGCTGATGAAAATTATTCCTGGGACACGGTTTCTACTAGCACATGAATTTTTATGCTCCTTGTGATCGTGGCCAGGATTGACTCCTAAGTTTGTAGTTGATCAGAATCAAAAATAGAATCAAAAAGAAATCACATAAAAGGACTACAATTTTGGTAGCTTAAAATTGGGTTAGGAAGTCCTTCCTCACAAGGAAAAAGAGAGGACTTACTATTGTAGAAATAGCTCAATCTGTCTGATAGACCTTCCTAAAACCGGTTCATGTACACTGTCTTGAAAGGTGCTTAGATGTTTTCAAAGTAGATACACTGCTTTAAGTCAAGACAACGTGCAACTTCTTGATTCCCTCAAATATTCATTTTTAGAAGAATCTGACCTATTCTGATATTAACCACAAATATCAGTATAAAACACATTACAATTCTAGTGTTAATACTGCTTTTACATCCCATCCCTTTGGATGCTCAGAGCCTATTACCCTGATCTTTAGAGATACCAATAACTTATTCTTTGTTCAAGTTGGTGAATGCCAACCCACTAGCATGGTTCTGAGACTTCATCAAGATTAGTTGCCTGAATAAATGTTATGGGATAAGATTCACAGTGTTACAACACCAAACGGAGCAAAACAAAGTTGCCGCCTTTGTTTTTACATGTTTTAGAGATCTAAGAAGTAGGATTGTTTAAGATTGTTTTGTCAGAATGGATGAAATCTGATTTCAGAATATGACAACACCTTTCACTGCCTTCTCCCCTATCCCTTTGTTTTCCCATGATTAATTAGCTATTATGAGTAGTCAGTTTGCATCTGGACATGAAGCTCAGAGTGACACCAGACTCTCAGTCATTTTACCCTGGGGTAGTGATATCGTCTGTTCAATCATTACCCACATTATTTAAATTGCTTGAACATGTTTATATGCAGCTAATGGATTGTATTGTAAGGAATAATGTTTTGGCTAGACATAAATCTGATTTAGACCTCATTCCATGATAAATATGTTAATAGCCTTTACACATTATTCGTTTGTACGTCCACAAAGTGCACAATTGGCAGGCATGAGGTTTAGATGATTGTGGCCTTTGAATAAAACACACTAAAATTCCTGCCTGTGCTATTCCCTTCTTTGGGATTGATTCAAGAGATTATGATGTGCTTTCTTGGGTAGGGCTGCATAGTTATGGAAAGCAAAAACAGGGGTTCTGCAAATGAAGAACTGCGCATAGTACGAGAAGGTCAGGTTCAAGACCTCTTAAGGAACCTGAAGGTGCATAAGTCCATGGGACCTGACAAAATCCATCCACGAGTCCTGAGGGAGCTGGTGGATGAAGTTGTTAAGCCGCTCTACATCATATTTGAGAAATCATGGCAATCTGGCGAAGTTCCCGCAGACTGGAAGAAGGGGAACATAACCCCGAGATTCAAAAAATGAAACGAAGAGCCGGGGAGCTACAGTCTCACCTCTGTGCCTGGCAAGATCATGGAGCAGATCCTCCTGGAATCTCTGCTAAGGCACGTGAAAAATAAGGAGGTGATTGGAGACAGCCAACATGGCTTCACCAAGGGCAAATCATGCCTGACAAATTTGGTGGCCTTTTACGATATTGCCACAGACTTGGTGGACAAGCGCAGAGCATCAGCAGCCATCTACTTGGACTTGTGCAAAGCCTTCGACACTGTCCCGCACGACATCCTGGTCTCAAAATTGGAAAGCCATGGATTCGATGGATGGACCACTCAGTGGATAAGGAGCTGGCTGGATGGCCGCACTCAAAGGGTTGTGGTCAATGGCTCAATATCCAATTGGTGGACAGTGACGATTGGTGTTCCTCAGGGGTCAGTACTGGGACCAATGCTATTTAATGTCTTTGTTGGAGACAAGGACAGTGGGACAGAGTGCACCGTCAGCAAGTTTGCCGATGACACAAAGCTGTGTGGTGTGGTTGACACGCTAGAGGGAAGGGATGCCATCCAGAGGGACCTGGACAGGCTGGAGAGGTGGGCTCATGCAAATCGCATGAA
>JAOTQQ010000019.1:5630814-5641934 GCA_026546715.1 Gallinago undulata | reverse complement strand
AGAAGCTGTAGCTGCCCCATCCCTGGAGGTGTTCAAGGCCAGGCTGGATGGGGCTTTGAGCAACCTGGTCTGGTGGGAGGTGTCCCCGGCCATGGCAGGGGGTTTGGAACTCAATGATCTTTAAGGTCCCTTACAATCCAAACCATTCTATGATTCTGTGACTAGTTACTGGTGGTTCTTGGAACATCCATATTTGTGAAACTTGTTGACCACACTTTATGGACTTCAGTTCTGCTACTTTTACACAGTAAAACAGTACTTAGCCTTGCAAAGCCAATAGGACTGCTCTTGTGAGCAGTGTCAGACAGGTCATCCATTCAATTTCCTCTCTCTGGTTAAAAACTGACAAAGGTTTGTATGAGAACAACATACTCATTTGATGTCCTGTAAGTAGCTCATCAAAGGATCTGTAACTCATTAAGGAAATATTCTACTTTATTTTCTACTCATCCAAAAGGTAAACAGTCCTTCTAGTGCCTCCAAGATTTCTCCAATACATTAGCTTAGTTCTGCTGATGGAGAGGACCTGTCCATTGTTCAGATAAAACAGTCTGGATTAAGAGGAACAGAATTGCACAAACCATAGCAGTTGGCCTCAGAGCCAGAGAACAGACAGTGAGGTCTCTTCTTTCCCAATATAGATGTATTATTTACCCTCCGCTGTGGAAGTTAATGCTTCCAGCACTGAAGTCCCATGTTCATATTTTGGTATTAGATTGGAGCACAGATTCCACTGTATTTATTATTAAAAATTGCATTATCTATTTATACATGTATGCATGTGTATGTATTCTATATATATTCAGCTATATGCATATACTTTAGCCTGTGTGTTATGTTCAGGTAGGAGCTTGTACCCATTGCAGCTCCTCAGCTAAACAAGGAGGCACATGAATTTAATGTAGACTTGCAAAACCAGGTTAAGATAATGTTACCTCCCATTACCCAAACATTGGTAGGTTATATATAAATAATAAAGCTCCAGATGTGGGTTTACGAAGGAGCTAGTATGGCTTTGATGTCCTCTGTTACTACTGGCTGGTGTAGTGTGTTTCCATTGCGTTTCTGTTACTCTTTAACTTCATAGTGTCTTCATTTGTATTGGGACTGTAGTCCTGCTTTCTGCCCTGTAACTTGGCTATTAGCAACAGGTAGTAGATATTTATGACTTATTTGCAAATTTAGTTGAGAGACTTAATATAATGGCGATTATTATCATTCTGAGAAGTAACATAAGGAAGGGATTATCTGTAATACGGCAATATCTGTAATATGTGACATAAAGAAATGTGTGCTCCTTGATCATCTATAAGGTAAAATCAGCCCTTCTTACTGCACTCTGCACATATTAAATATAATAAACCCAGCTGCAGATGAATGACAGGGGAAGCTTACTGCTTTAACAGCTTTCTGCTGTCCCTCCTTCATAGTTATTGTAATTGGATAATGTTCTGGAAAGTATCCTGGTAATAGCAGCAAAGAGGAAAGTGATGGTCCTCTTGACATACGACCTTATCAGTAAATCACCAAATAACAATTTCTCTCCCCAGGAGTAATACCCCCTGTTCTTGTTAGTATTTTCAACATGGAGGACCAAATGCATCACCAAATGAAACAACATCCTGAAGGATGGTTGCAAGTAAAAGCAGTTGCTTTCACAGGTCAAAAGTTTTAGCTATGTTAACTGCCTCTGTAACCACAGTTTGCAGAGTTAGTTTTTCTTTCCTTTAATTTTGCAAGGTGACCGCACAGGGATAACATAGCTTATCAAGATATGCACTAAATGGGATCCAACTTCATTCCTTGCTCTGTTGAAGAGAGTCATATTTGACTTCATATGCAAAGAAATAGTGCACCAAATTCCCAAGTACCACCTTCCGTGCCCAGGAACAGCCAGTCAATCAAGACAACACAATTCTGAAAGAGGTTAAATGTCCTCTGCACACTGTCATAATTCACCAAATATATCAGGCAATAAAATCCCGTGATAACTCACTTTTCATGACAAACCTTGTAATGAGAAGTGAAAATGGGACAAAGTCATTTATTCACTTGACGTAGATTGTAACTAGAAGGAAAAAAAACTAGCCCAGAATTAACCCATTCTTGTAATGATCACACAGCTGAAAACAGGTGTTTCTCTTTGGATGTAGACTTGAGTGGCGGTTCTTGATTTTATTTTCTTTTTTTTTCTCTCAAGTACCTCTCTAGCAGCATGAATGGAGAACAGTAACTACAAATGAAAGAAAAGAAACATTTGAAAGTGTCTAGCTATCTCATGCCTATTTCCGTGGAACACAGTAATCCAGACTTCCACTGAATTTATATTCATAATTGGATCACTTCCTAATAACTATTCCCCCTTTAAAGAAACCTGATATTTTCTTTCAGAATTTTAACTCCCTAAATTTATATATACTCAGCTTTCACAAACAGATAACTTGTCCCCTTTTTATAGAAACACTATGGGTACAGAACACAATACATGCCATGACAAACTACAAGGTAATAAGAAAATGAAGGGAATTTATTAGTCCCATCTTAAAAAAAATAGTGCCATGATCCAAGTGCCTAGAGCTGGATTCTAACATGAATGCAGTTTTATTGGGATGATGGGACTAAAAAATCTGGAGATCAACAGGTATGAGTTATACAAAGTCTTCAAATATTTACAAGAAGCCATGCAAGATACTGCTGAAATAAGGCCAATTCTGAAACATCTGCTCTAGTCAATATTTAAAGACTCTCACGAGGGGTCTTAAATTACTAGAGGGGCTCTTGCACCTTGATCTTTATATATGAGCCTAAATATCTTAGACATCTCAGGAGAATAGTGTCAAACAGTACACAATATACAACCAAAATATGAGGGTAAGGAGGTGGCTCAACTATATGTATAAAATTATATGAAAGAAGAAAGTTTAAAAATATTATGACTGTGGCATTGCTTACACATTCTGGAAAACTACATCATGTAGTACCAAAGTGACTTTTCCCCTTCTTGTCACACCACATCAGCTTGTCTTTTGTTACTATATCTGTTGAAAGCACATTATGAGATGAAGCATGACATAATATGGAGGACAATATGAAATGAAAAGGTAACCTTTTGTGACACATATTGCATAAAAACACAAATAATACAATCAACCAATAACATTTCGATCTCCTCAGAGGATTAGATGAATGCCTCCTATTGTTATGAGGGAACATGTGTTTACGGATTTGAATCAAAATGAATTTTCAGGTAAATGGGCCAGTATACTGCTATTTTGAATGAAAGTAAGATCCTCTTACATTGAGGATCATTTTCTGTCACAATAGATGTCATTTTGTTCTCTTGTATGGTGTCAGTAGTGAGATCTATTTCTCTGCTAGCCCCTTTTCAGGAGAGAATGGAAGTGATTTGATATCTACTGTGATATGTGCAAGAAACTTCTGAAAGAAAATCACAGAAAAAAAGCCTTCTGCTCTCCAAAGAACTGGAGTTCTCAGAGAGAGCAACCCCCTCTGTCTTTCACATATGGTTTAACAAGAGTGTCTGTAGCTGGAATGAAAGAAGAAAAGGGAAAAATACAGCAGAAAATACAGAAGAAATGGCAGGAAACACTGATGGCAAAGCTGCAATGAAGAGAATAGAGATGAAGATTTGCTAGTAAGAATGATAAAGAATAACAAAGGAACATATGGTGGACCCATGTCAAAATCATGAACTTCAACAAGGCCAAGTGCAAGATCCTGCAGCTGGTTGCAGCAATCTCAAGCACAAATACAGGTTAGGCAGAGAATTAATTGAGAGAAGCACTGACAAGCAGAACTTAGGGGTGTTGGTGGATGAGAAGCTCAATGTGAGCTGGCAATGTGTGCTTCGGCCCAGAAAGCTGACTGTATCCTGGGAAGCATCAAAAGAATTATGGCCAGCAGGTCCAGGGAGGTGATTCTACCCCTCTACTGCTTTCTGGTAAGACCCCATGTGGTGTACCGCATCCAGCTTTGGAGTTCTCAGCACAAGAAGGATGTGGATGTGTTGGAATGGGTCAAGAGGAGGGCCACAAAAATGATCAGAGGGCTGGAGCACCTTTGCTATGAAGCTGCGAGAGTTGGTTGTTCAACCTGGAGAAGAGAAGGCTCCAGGGAGACCTTACAGCTACTTTCCAATACCTGAAGGGGCCTACAAGAAAGCTAATGAAGCACTTTTTAGAAGGGTAAGTAGGGATAGGATGGGGAGTAGTGGCTTCAAACTGGAAGAGGGGATATTTAGATGAAATCTCAGGAAGAAATTCTTTAGTGTGAGGGTGGTGAGGCACTGGAACAGGTTGCCCAGAAGAGTTATGGCTGCCCCATCCCTGGAGATGTTCAAAGCCAGATTGGATGGGGTTTTGAGCAACATGATTTCATGGGAGGTGTCCCTGCCCATGGCAGCGGGAGCTGGAACTAGATAATCCCTTCCAACCCAAACCATTCTGTGATTCTATGATTCTATGGAGGTAGAAAACCATGGAAAACATATATGACAGCAGACAGCTCAAGTAAAAGCACTGATTTGAAAAAGAAAGCTTAAAATAGAAGATGATACAGAAAGACTGGAATATTCAGAGGAGAAAAAGGAGCCCTGGCGGAATGGAACCCAGAGGGAGGCACTCTGTTAGTATTTCAATTGTTACTTACAATTTATTACATCTCTGTAGCAGCAAGTAATGCCTTGTTTTTTTTCAAATTTCTTTGTTTCTTGACTGTGAAACAGAACACTGGGACAGAGTATTCTGTTATGAAATATTACATTTATTACTAGATGAAATTTTTTTCTTGATTTTTTTTGTCACAGTTCACCACAAACTGGGTTGGGGTTTTTTTTGTGTGTCTTTATATAGCATCTCTTCTATATATGTCTAACTATCTTTTACCTGTAACCTTACACTACAGACACTACTATTTAGTGTGCCACATACATTACTTTTTTTTTATGTTTCTGAGAAACTTGGAGACTACATTTTTTCATACTACTTAGCTGGCCCTAAAAATCCTTTTCCAAAGAGTCTGATCATTTGCTAAGGCAATGATAAAGCTTCTAGGATCCAAACTAACTTTGCATTTGTTGTTTGCAAAACTAAGCTTATTCAATGCTAGTGTTCTAAGTACTTTGAAACTGTTAGTGACAGATATTTACAAAAATATGGATGGTAGAAACAAGGTGAATGGATAACAATTTTCATTTTCAAAAGGCAATCAGAAAACAACAAAATAAATCAAGATACTTTTTAAGAGACAGAACTGAACATAAAATGTTGAAATTCTACATTAACCTAAAAAGAAATGGACTAAATTCCTAGGAGAAAAACTCATTGAAGACTAGTAAACACAGAAATTTCACCTCTGGTTCAAAAAGCTTTTAGGCCAGAATCTCCTTACGTCTTAGAGTGTGTCCTGAAAACAAAGGTCATTATCTGTTTTTTTCTTGACCTCCGTGGGCTCTGCTGATAGGCACTGTCAGAGGTCAAAGGCTGGAGGAGTGTGGTCTGCCCCACAAGACCACATCAGGTGGTGTCTGTCATGGGGTAGGATGGTGGTTGTCACTGCTTAAAATGAAGATGTACCTTGCAATGCAGAAACACCCATCACAGTTCCTAGAAGATAGCTACTGAATCAAACCATAGAATCATACAATCATAATGGTTTGGGTTGGAAGGGACCTTCATAGGTCATCTAGTCCAACTTCCCTGCCATGAGTAGGGACACCTTCAACTAGATCAGGTTGCTCAAAGCCCCATCCAGCCTGGTCTTGAACACTTCCAGGGATGGATTATCTACCATCTTTATGGGAAACACGTGCTAGTGCCTCACCACCCTCATTGTAAAGATTTTTTTCCTTGCATCTAGCCAAAATCTGCCTTCTTTTAAAGTATAAAACCATTGTAACAGGTAATGGGGCCTATTATAAAGTCTGTCTCCCTCTTTCTTACAAGCCCCCTGTAAGTATGGAAAAGCCATAATAAGGTCTCCCCAGAACCTTCTCTTCTCCAAACTGAACAGCCCCAAATCTCTCAGCCCATCTTCATACAAGAGGTGCTCCAGCCTTTGTATCATCTTTGTACTCCCAAGTTCTTCTCCACAGGGCTCTTCTCAATCCCTTCATCCCCTGGCCTGTATTGATTCTGAGGGTTGCCTCAGTCCACATGAACTCATGAGGTTCATACAGGCCCACTTCTCAAGCTTATGAATGTGCCTCTGGATGGCATCATGTCCTTCCAGTGTGTCAGCTGCACTGCTTAGCTTGGTGGTGTTGCGAAGTTGCTGCAGATGCAATCTGTCTCACTATTGAATTGGAGACAGCATGGCTGTATCTACATGGTTCTGAGCAGATTCTAATTAAGCAAGACTAATTAGTGCTGTGAACAGTGTCTTACAGAAGATGCTAAACAGTTTCTGGTCTACAAATTATCTCTGTATTTCTAATCTGCAAAATTTTGTGTATTTTATGTCGGGTCTGGGATCTCTATATTATGTGATGTAGAGATACATACAATATCCTTAGTATGAGATTTGTGCTTCTTACTTTTCTACTAGTGTTTTAAATAAATGAAGAAGGAATTAGTTTAAAATTGTATATTTCCTATTATATATATATATATTTAACATTAAGTTGTATATATTCCTCTTCAGGCAACTTTCCAATCTGCATTATCAAATTGTCATCTCGTATAAATAGCATTTTTCACATGTCCTTTCATATTTGCAGCATCAGTCAAAGTATTTATCAAACTGAGAACAGATCCCTTTCATGTCCGCAAAATTGACATTCATTTTTTTAATAGAGTGGTCAAGCAACCAAAGTAATAATTTTTAGGAAATAGGCTTTTTGAAAGTTTTTTTTTCTTTCACTGAGGTCAGTTTCAGGTGATAGATTTTGTCATGTGATTTTTTTTTTTACTTTCCTTAGTTGAAAGATTTCTTTATTTCTTTTTATTAATTAATTAGTACTTATTTAATCATTAATATGACCGAGGCAGGCATGAGCTAAAAATTATACCTCCTCCTATTACAGAATTAGTTATGATTTGAAAATATTTTCACCTGTATTTCTGAATTTTTAATTCTTTACAAAGGAAAAAAAAAAGTTGTGCTGTTAAACTATAATAAAATTGTCAGTGTCTTCTGACAAGCTATATCTTTAGTTCTGTAATTTTATTTTTTCTTTTGTGACTCAATCAAGAAGAGAAGGTGACCAAAGTATAAATACCAGTCACTGAAAAAAGGTAATGCTGAGGTAGTGCACACTTTTGCAATGACTCTTCTTTAGAGCAAGACTCCTTTATTTTGCATTTCAAAGCAAGATGATGTGGACTATTATAACTTCTCACTTTGAAGAAAAAAGAAATAGTTCTGAACAAGAGAAGATGAGAAAAGGACATAATTATTCTATGTGAGTTCTACTCCTCTACCACCATCATTTTTTAAAAGGTATCCCAAACTCTGAGGTAGATCTCCACTCCTTCTTTCCCTTAGAAGTCAGGCAGCTGTGGTTTTGAAACTAAAGAATGGGTATCTCTTTCTAACGGTGCACAAATCCACCCTGATGACTGAAAATTGTGTTTTTACAATATACACGGAGTTAAAAGCATCCAGAAGGAAATAAAACAATGCTATATGAATGAACTGGAGAACAGCCAATCTACCCAACTTTTAATAATGAAATATCTCTGCAATAGTATCTACTGCCCCCAACCCAAGCACAGAGATTTTATTACAGTAGGCCCTTAACACACAAATAATATGCCAAGATTTGTATGTTATTTCAGTCCTTATTCAGTTCTTCAACATGGAGTGAAATAAAGAATTATTATATTTTTTTTGAAGTTGTGAGAGGATGGGAGAAAAATAAATTACGTAAAGCTGCTGAGCAGGTGAGGTGATATAAATTAGAGTACAATGTCCCTAAACATTGTTTATGAAATGAAAATAAATGAAAATATCAGAAGTTCTCTGAACATTTTTTTGCATTGTTTTTCTCTACTTCTTTGCTTCACCAAGGTTCCTCTATAGTCTCTTCCTCTAAATACAGCAGGAATAGTTCCCTTATTTTTTTCTCTCCCTTCTTTCCTCTGTATTACCCTAATGAAGCAATGTTATTGCTGGCCTCAAGCTGCAAAATGTTCGGCTGACAGGATACGAATACAGAGGTCCTGTGAGCCCAATGATTTTTGAAAACAAAATTTAGTTCCGAGGCTCCAGTTTTGCATCATTAAGGGCTGGTGCTTGGGTAGCATTATCTAATCAATGTACCTTTCCAAATTGTAATTAGTGTTATAACTGAAAAAAGCAAATTCAAGTCATCATAAAATTCAATCACCCAAGCTCTAGCTTTTATAAGCTGGAAACTAGATGGTTGTTTTTCCTCTATATGAAGACTTCAGATGAAACTTTTATCAGAGACTTTAGCTACTTTCAGCAGCTCATATCATTTTTTTAGAAAACCATTTGGTTTTGTACTTTTTAAAAATTAAGTGACAATAAAAGCTGTTAGGTTGACGAGCCTGAAATCTGATTTTCCTCTGTCTGTAGTTGGCCCCATCAGCATTCATCCCACTGAAGTCGGTGGAAGTGCTCCTAAGATTTTCTGAGGGAAGAATCAGGCTCTTAATTTTTTGGTCCACTATAGCAAAACCAGTGAAATTCCTCCTGCTGCCTTAGGTCACTGTGTTTCAGTGCTATAAGATAACGAATGGTTGCTACAACTTTACTATTTACCCGTCTTTATGTTTACAAGTCTCTGGCCTTTTAGATTCTCTTTGGAAAAACATGCTTGCAAGGATGATTTGTACTTGGCAAATGACTTGCCCTTAAAGTTTTAATGGTATCCTCATATCTTTTCACATTGGTTAATGAAGCATGGTGAATTTTTTTTCTGTGGGATAATAGATTTCAGTGATCTCCAAGTGTCCTATTTTATTCTTTTTTTAATTATTATTCCTTTTGTTGAACTAGCATATAATTTCATTTTTTAACCCTCTTTTTCTTTTACTACAGTTCCACACAGACACAGGTATTATGCCTATTGGGTTATAGAGCGCTATCAGCATAGCAAAATGTGTGAGATCACATCTGGTGTCCACTATATGCAAAGGTAATATTCCCAGTTTCTTCAGCATCTGACGAGCAAAAATGTGTTTATTAGAAAAACATGCATATATCAAGGCCCTTAGAAAGGATGTTATGGATTTCAGTTTAAACCTGGGATGGTGAAAAAAGCTGCTGATCAGCCAGGCACAGAAAGAACAAATGCGAAAATAGTGTAATTAATTGATTGTCGCAACATATTTGAGCTTGATATAGGTTATGATGAATGTCAGTGGAATTCCTTTCATTTACTTTGATGAGCTTTCTGACAACTTCACAATATTTACACTGCTTGAACTTACTTACATCATTAGGTAATCATAACTATGACTGGTCAGAATATGTGACTGTTTCCAAATAAATTTCAAAAAGCAATGCCTTTTTATAAAAGGTGTTCATTGAAAATCCAATTCATCAAAGTACTTTGAGTTATTTTCACTTTTTGATGAACAATTTTGTAAGTATCAATATTCTGAAAGAAAATGAATTGTTTCAAAAAAGTTAGTTGAAACCTCTGTTAATGCAAAAAAAAAAAAAAAATCCAGCTCAAGTAGAAATATTCCAACCATACCTGCTTATTCTAATAGGCAGCAAACTATCAAATAAACATATTGGCGAGACATGGTCCCAGATGAACTATTAACAATGAAAAGAATATTTGTTATAGGGTTAGATATCTTTCAAAATGATCTCTGAGCTTTTCAGTAATTCCTTGGTCTATACCATGTCAATTTACAATGCTTTTTCCAAACCCAACTGTGATTTTCTGGCAGTCATTCTCCACAGATGTTTTTTGTCTTAAAACATCTGCAGTTGCAAAGTGATCCGGTCATGTGTCTGCGTAGGTGGATGGCTAGCAGGAGCAGTTAATGGGATTTTCAATTTGTTTTTCAATTTTCACTTTTTTCACCTTAGGAATCTAAATAATTGAAAAAGTTTCGTGAATTGCAAATCCCATTGAAACCTCTGTACACAATAATCATTTAATTATTCAAGTCTTTCTACTGTTATCATTGATGCCATAATTAGAATTTCTTTTCCTCTGTATATGTTGATTATATTCCTAAGAGATAGAAAATGTCTTTATTTCACTTTTTTATGTTCTTTTCCATTATACCTTTTCCAAATGGAAGAATAGTTGGACTATTCCTGAAGTTTTCAGAGTAGCTAACCTATATCATTATCCAGAAAGCTAAATCTCCAGCCTATTCATCTGAAGAACAGTTATTCAGAAACATGGCAGTTGAAATGCTGTTATTCCCTCCTTTGTGAGGACCAGGGGATGCAGTGTCACAGGGAGGGGTTTTTTTTTTGCTCTAATATGTCCTTGGTTGCCAAAGGTTCCCACGTACGGTGAAGAGTGAGAATGAGCAAGATGGTATCATCTGAGTTCCCTGAATTGGCATCTTATTTACTTATTAGTATTTACGTATAGTCAACTTCCATTAAGATCAAGTCAAGATCATGGAGCAGATCCTCCTGGAATCTCTGCTAAGGCACATGGAGAATATGAAGGTGATTGGAGATAGCTAACATGGCTTCACCAAGGGCAGATCGTGTCTGAAAAATTTGGTGGCCTTTTACAATACTGCCACACGCTTGGTGGACAAGGGCAGAGCAACAGAAGTTGCCTACCTGGACTTATGCAAAGCATTTGACCCATATGACATCCTGGTTCCAGAATTGGAAAGTGGATAAGGAGCTGGCTGGCTGGTCACACTCGGAGTGTTGTGGTCAACAGCTCAATGTCCAATTGGTGGTCAGTGATGAGTGGTGTCCCTCAAGAGTTGGTACTGGGACCAGTGCTATTTAACGCCTTTGTTGGAGACATGGACAGTGGGATAGAGTGCACCGTTAGCAAGTTTGCCGATGACACCAAGCTGTGTGGTGTGGTTGACACGCTAGAGGGAAGGGATGCCATCCAGAGGGACCTGGACAGACTGGAGAGGTGGGCTCATGCAAATCGCATGAAGTTCAACCAAGCCAAGTGCAGGGTCCTGCACCTG
>JAOTQQ010000019.1:5588441-5607826 GCA_026546715.1 Gallinago undulata | reverse complement strand
TCTGTTTTTGTCAGTTAGGTTGACGGTTGGACAAGATGATCTTTAAGGTCCCTTCCAACCTAGAAGATTCTGTGATTTTGTGATTCTGAAAATGACCAGATAATCCTGAGAATCTGGCCATGACTCCCAGCCTGATCAGTGGAAAATAGACCAGGACTTTGTGGCAATAGCTGGTGTGTGGGTTGAAACAATTGCTAGGAAGGTTTGACTCTGATAGAAAGGTGACTAGGTTTGGTCTGTAGTTTCAGTGGGGTAGAAGTAAGCACATCTGGGGCAATATCACTTGGAATTCAGAGATGAAAAAAAACTCAGCAAAACATATCTGTCTCGTATTCCTCAGGTTTAAAAATGCAAGAAATCATGATCTACATAAATGAATGAAATTTCAGAAACAAAGGTAAGATTTACTTTTTTAATAATAATGAAGGAAGAGATTGTATGAGTCACAGCTAGGAAATGAATGGAAGAATTATCCTGTGGTTTTGGTAATGATAATTATCATTAAATGTAAAGACATTGTCTTCTCCACCACCTCAGAGGAGATGCAAAGCAAATTCAAAATTTTGATGACTAACTACATATGACGGGAATACCCAAAAGGTGGCCTGTGGTGCTCATGAATATCCTATACTGAGCACGCTGTTGCTGTAAGATTATAATGTTAAAACATGCAGACACACACAAGCACATACAAAACCCCACACATTTATCTCAGCGCTTGTAGCAGACAATTTGAAAAGAAAATGACAATTTCAAAAAAATGACAAGCCATATTGTTTTTCTCCTTATTAGCCTTTTTGCGTAGCTGTAGGTGGTAAAACTGACATAGATGGAAATAGAGAGAAAGAACAGCCTCCAAGCAACAGAGGAAATTTAATTGCTGCACAAGTAAATGCAAGAAATGACAGAATGGATGCCCATCCTTTTTCTTTTTGATGAAGATATTAAACTTGTATGAAGTACAATAGGTATTGTATGAACTCCAATACCTATTATTTTCAAATAAACAACATACCATGCCCTGGCCCGTAGACTGGGTCTGGAGTTCTGATCAGTAAAACTGTGTGATTAATACTGTTAATGACTAACACTGAAACCTGAATTGTGACATTTTATAGACATTTAACATATTGAATTTCAACTGTAGTAATGTGCCTTAATGTCATTTTATCATAGGTAATTTCCTGGGTCTTCTTGAATTAGCTATACTATATAAAAAAATTTACTCAGAGACTTAGAAGCTGCTATTATACATAAATTTTTTGCTGGGGTTGTTTTTTTGTTTTTTTTTTTGCTTGTCATGACTGCACAGTTTAAACAACGTCACAGTATGTGAAGATAATATGCTACTATTCTTAGCCAAGTCATTAGATCTGGCTAAAAACAAATCTCTCTAACTTCCTAATTCATCTGGATGAAAAATAAATAAATAAATAAATAAATAAAACCAAACCAAACCAAAAAAACGTGAGTAGTTAAGGCAAGAATACAAGCAAATCTTCAAAAAACAAAGATGATTAGACTCATTAATCTTTTTTTAAATGTTAGGTCATGCTCTTATTATTTGTGACACCATGATGAGCTGTAATTAAATTCTGGCAAAATTTCAAGTAATTTGAGCTACTAGTACAAAAACACACAGGAAACTATCATTGCTACCAGGAATTCGCATTTTTATGTAAACAATGCACTCAGTAAATGTTGTCTCCTATATTAATCTGCTACTTTGCCAAGGGACTGCCATTTAACAAAGTTACTCATTAATGTCTCACTTTCAGGACAGCATCTTTGCTCAAGTGCAGATTAACAGAAAGAACATGCATTAGTTCCACTATAATTAAGCATATGCTTAGATAGCTTCCTGAACTGGAACTGTAGTAAATAATATATAAGACTTAGGCTGAAACCTTGATTTTGCTGATGTAAAAATAGCAGCATGTATATAAAAAAGATACCTTCCCATTTTCTCTCACATATATGTGCCCCAGTGGAAAAAAAAATTAGAAGAAAAATCTAGAGAGATGGGAGGTTATATTGCTTCAGGCATGGATGGTGGAGAGGCAGAACCGCACCCCAGTTAGTCCTGCCTGATGTGGTAATGTTCATGCCTCTCCCCTTTCTTCATTAAGAAGTGGTTGATGCCTGGGTTGTGCAGAGTGTGAAAGAGGAAAACTCACAGACAGGACAATAAAAATTCCAAGAAATAAACTGAAAATGAATAAAATGGAATTTGGCAACGAGGCTTTTGGGGCATTGCCCCAGGTGCAGGGTAGGAACTTGCATGAGAGTCACACGCAGCTCTCTCCTTACACCTATGGAAGTCCTTCAGGGATAATTAACTTCCTTGCAATTTTTCCTTTCCAGCACAGGAATCTGTGCCAGCTTCTAACTAAACCCTAGCCAGCCAACAAATAATACCACTGTGGATTTCTCTGTAAATTGTACCTTTTTTGTGTGGTCAATGTGTAACCAATGGTTTACCTCTGAGAGGCTCCAAGGTGTTCAACAGCATCCTGAACTTACTCACAAATAGGCCCTACATAAGGCTGGTTTGCAGTAGGCTTGTGCAGTAGTTTTCCAAGAGCACTTGCTTGCTTAAGAAGAAAGATACTGCTGGCATGGCTGCCAAATAAAATGTGCATTAAAGTCTTCATAACAACTAATCTCTCAAATCTACTGACCAAACATATAAATCTCACAGTTCAAGTTCATGTCAAGGAGCAATCATGATCAAGAAGACAAGAGTTGAGAGAGTATCTCTCTAGCTCCACACACCTCTCTTCCATGGTGTTGTCCCACTGGAGTCAAACATGGCCACACCAAATTAGGATTTGTACCTGGGGAGGAAAAATCTCTCAAGTGAAGGGGGAAAGTAGGTGTAATGTCCTCGTTTGAGCAACACCAGATTAATTTCTCCTTCAGTAATTACACTTTTTGGTAAGGTCTCTTGCTCGGGAAAACTGCACTTCTAGAAGACACTAGTGTCAGAATTTGTGAAAATGTTTATTTTATAGCCAGCTATGATATACAGGTTTCAAGGTTTCAGTGTTTTTGAGTCTTGCCAGGTGTAGGGATAAGGAGGAGTGAGACCTGGGCACTTAACCCAAGCAGCCAACAGGATTATTTCATACCATGAACATCCCTTTTAATATAAATTAGAAGTATTACTGTGAAGTTCTCTGTTCCTTGGTGGTGGTGGTCCAGAAAACTCCTTGCCCCAGTGCCAGACCCCCGAACTCTTCCTTTCTTCCCAAAGCAGCAGTACTCACAGTGTCTGACATTTAATGTCCACTGCTGGGAGTGCACAGCTTCCTGCTGAGACAATGGGCTGAGTTGCATTGGTATAAAGACATCAGGAGCAATATTGGTTCTTTAGTATGTTAAATATTTAGTTTTATTCTGTTAAATTTCTTCATATTTCAACCCCCAGGTTTCCTTCTTTTTCCCTGATTCCCCTTGTTTGGTTGGAAGGGGTCAATAATTGTCTAAATGACAATAAATTGTTGTGGGTACCTCAAACCATAACAAGTAACAAGTACTGGGAGACTTTCAAAATAATATAAAGTGTGTTGCTTTTTAATATCCCTAGCTATGATGTGATCTTGCAGCACCATCCCTAGTGTATACTCCTTGCTACACGTCCTGTGTTGGCCTGCCTTGGGTACAAGCAATTAGTTGCTTCTATTTTTATCTCTACATATCCAGGTTTTCTGCTATAAAATTTTTTTATCTGCAGTTCAGCTATTGTTTCTCTGTTGTTTGTACTCTTATAGACCAGATTGTTATCTGCATCTTAGTCCCCTTCAAATGTCTTCTGCTCTGTGTTGGAGGGATTACAGAGTTTACTGGATGGTTCACTCAAGGTTAACACAATTATGAATCAAGAAATGAGCAAACAGTTTCATTAGAATTGTCTGTGTGTCTGATTGCATTTACGGCAGCCTGGGTAATATGAAGATGTGGTTTGGGGGATTGTGGTGGGAATATAAAAACATTGCAATGACAAAGAGGTAAACTATATGAATGAACATTTGCCAGAGACAGTTCAGTTAATAATAATGGAATTTAATTCCAAAAGACTACAACTGCCAAATTGACTTCTATGATTGCATTGGCATAGAAAGTTAGACAGTTTTTTTGGAGGAGGAAGTAGGGGGCTAACACTGAAAAATTTTATTTAGGCAATAAAAGGAAGACTTCTTAGGACAGTGAATGACATGAAAGAAATGAAAAATCAAAACCAATTAAAAATAAATAGAAATTAGAGGTGTAGAGAAACATGGCAGAATCCAGATACATATTTTGATACTGTAAAAAAAGTTATTATCAAAGATTTGACAGTTTTCCAAGATAATAAAACATCACGACAACTTCAGTGGTTTTAGTTCCAAATATTCAAACAATTGTCATAGCTCCATCAAAACAACAAAATTGCTTACGTTATTCAGAACTTGAAGAGCAAAGGAAGAATATGATGTGATGTCATGTGGGAAAGGCAATATGTAGGAAAGCAAATGTAAGTGAAAAAGGCTGCTCCTTGCCAATGTAATTCATTTTCAGCAGGCATCCATGATAGCAAATGAAACTGTCCATGTACATGCATTTTGCATGACCATGCAAAATGAGCAGCCAAGGCGACATGTATTTACCTGAAAATTCATTGCAACATTCCAATAGTTTGTTTTGAAAAATTTGCTCTTCAGTGCCATGTTCTCCTCTGGTTTGTTTCCATTAAGGATACCGCTGGTTTTTTTGAGTTGTTATTTAGGGTAAACCTGCCTGAATACATCTGAGATTCTGTAAGGTCACAGCTCACACTGATACTTAGTGTGAGCTCCTTAGAAGGCGGCATCACTTAAGAATGACTATCTATTAGATTCATTCATTCATTAGATTATTCATTCAAAAACCAAAGGAAAGCTGAGCATGCTTCAGAAGTCTAGTCTGCAGCTAACAGCAACAATAACAACAGAACGAATCAAAAAGCTTACAGTCTCGACTGCAAGGATGTCACAAACAATTTTGTTAGTCTTCATCTCACCCAAGTATTGCTCTACATAGCTTAGGAAGCTAATTGTCCCTCTACAATTAACAGAAAGACAGACATCTTTATGGGCAGATTTATCTAATTTTATGATACACTTCTACAATATGTGAAAATTCCAATTTTTCTGCATGGATTTCCTAGAGCATCTGTCCAACTCAGTTAATCTAATGTTACTGCAAAAATATATATATATATATATATATATATATATATATATATATATATTATCAGTATATATATTATATATATATATATTTTGTCAGTAAATTGCAAAAAATGCATTTCTCTCTTGCAGTTAGAAAATTTGGAAAAAAAAATTAAACCCTTCATTATTTTTGTAGGGCACTGGCCTGAAAAATGGGAAACAAATCTTCAAGGAAAAAATGGAACTGCTGGTGGTAAAGGACATTGACAAATTTGAGAGCAGTTTTAACCCCAAAAGAAAAAAAATATCAACTTGATGCTAAGATTAGAAGTTCAGAATTCTAATTTCATGTTTCATGACTAATATTTGTAAGAGAGAATCTAGTAAACAGTGCTTCCTAGTCATGCACTGGAAAATGAAAATAAAACAAAATATAATGTTGTATTTTGCATTTTCAGTGTCTCAGCCAGACAGCAGAAGGTATAGACTGACAACGTTTGAAATACACTGAACAGTTATTCATACAAAAGAAACCAAAACAAAACAAGTTAAAAGAAAAAGAAAAAGGAAAAAGAAAAAGTAAGGGAAGAAGAAAAAGAATAATGTCTGTCTCAGATTCAACAGCTATTTCAAGGATTTAGAAGACAGTGTGAAAATAGAGCAACTGTCAAAATGAGAAGTCTAAGAGTTGATGCTCACAGTATCTGATAACCAGTCAGCATATCTTGAAAAAATTCCAAAGTAAAACCTCATCAAAGTGAGATTTTTCTTTGGGCAACTGGTTCAGATCACGAGAACGTACTAAACCACTGTAATCCGCGTTTGAGAATTATCTTAGGGTATAACAAAACTGTAGAAAGAAAACATAATGAAGCCCCTGTAATTAATTTGCACTCCAAATAAGATATTGCATCATGTTAAAAACAGTTTTCAGAGTGATTTCATATTTCCTGCTGAAGAGGGAGTCTGTAGGGGCAGAGAGAAAGAATGAGATGCTTTCATGTGCTTGAAGCCAATAAGACAACTCGCGTGTGGAAGGGTAAACAACTGCCTAATTCTTTTCAGGGCCAAGACTGTACTGGCAAAACTAACAACTTTGATGACAGGCTTCCCAGAGAGGCCAAGAGAAGAATGAAGCATGAGCTGCCCTCATAACCTTGGACTCAATGGACATCAACGTGTTATCCATGGACTCGGCTGAGCCCACAGCTTATTCCTCTGGGGTCAAATAAAAGCGTCTAAGAAAAACTACTCCATGAAGTCTATGCAATTTCTACATAGGTAGAATTTCCAGAGGGGCTCTCACATCCACATTAGAAGTTTGAAAAAGCTGTTAGAAAGTATCTATTCCTTCCAGCTGAGAGCTATAACACCTTGTTCAAAGGAGCTTATATAGCTAGAGCTCCTCTGAAATGCTGAATGTCGTATATTGCAGTGATCAGTAAGCAAAGTATTGGGGATATTTTTTTCAAACAGCCTTTCAGGAGAGCCACGTGTCTTTATTACTAAATATTTTAATTAAAAGCTGCAATATAGTATTAGCATGGCAAGAGTTCAAATTGGATCAGTTGTTTATTGTATTTTTAGAGGAATATGTTTTAATTAGATATTTATCTACTATACACATTTTAAACTTCAGTAAGAACCAGATGTTCATCTGGGGTAAAGTAACAAATCTTACCTGAAGTAAAAGTATCTATTGCAGTTTATATCAGCTAGTCCTAAATGTTTATGAAACTCTAATGACATTAGAAGAACACGCAGACTATATTTATTAATCTAATGACTTTAATGTTAGAAAGTGCTGAAATTAAAATGGTACCTAACCAAGCACTTAGTGCTCTATTTTTAAAACAAATAGCTATGGGATAAAATACACATACTACTTAAATATTTCTTAGAGCAATGGCTAAAAATCAAAGAATGAACACCTTAACCACTGATGTCCTTTCACATTCCCAGCGAGTGTCTGAACACAGAACAGAGCAAGGTCATAAAGGACCACACACAGCCTTAGTTCAAATGGGTGGAAGGGAATGGAGGATAGAGGGAGCCTTGCAACCAGATTGGACATGCTCATGAAGTTAGTTTTTTCCCCCACAGTTTTTTCACAGTTTTCCCCCACATTGCTTCAGAGAAAATGGAAAGTGTTTATTCTTTAGGCTAATGAATGTAATTAAATCTTGTTTTAAGAAGGAGTACAGACAAACCCATTTCTTAAGATGTTAAAAATGACAGCCATACTTAAAGACACAAAAAATTTCACTGAAGCCATCAGAAAATAAAACATTGTTTAAAAATGATAAGCATGTTGGTTTTGTTTTTCAGCAGTGTTTCTCCTAACACTAAATCTTAATTGCAGATTAGTTTTATTCTTGTAGTTCCATGGATAGATTTGAGGCAGATGACATACATTGCTAATTGTATTGTGTAGGGGATCACGTTTCAAACAAGGGCTTTGTCTGACGGAACTACTACAGCCTGTCTGATTGTTGCAGAATTGCCATTAAACGGAAATGACGCCTGGGAATGTTGAACTTAATACCATGTTTCCAAATACCATGAATAAAATTACAGTAGCTTTAATGAATTTCATAGGAGACAAAATGTCATTAAGCAAAGCAACAATATTAGCCCCCATGTCCTGGTCAAATTCCAGTCTGGCAAATTGCACTCTGGCACCTACTAATTCTATGTTTGAATTTGGTATGTTTGTGTACCTCACTGTTTGGTCATTGATATGTTGATGCTCTACATTGTCAGCTCATTGTCTGTCACCCCAGAGGTTGCTGGCTACAACTCTTGACCAACCAAGCAGTTTTAATAAAGCCATAACTACAGCACATTACCTTGAAAAGATTCCTTTAAATCTACTTTCCCACAGTTCATCAAATTACTTAGATATTGCATAACCTAACAAGTAAGCATAGCTATAACTTATTTCAGTATTTTTTAAACATACAGCACAACCTCACGTCCCAGTTCTGAAATAATGAGCTGTCAAAGTTCATTAATGTGCACTTATAGCTGGGCACAGAGATGACCTTCCACACAGTCACATTTTAGTTTTGGTCAGAGAGGCACTTGGAGCAGTATCTCCTAATCAATTCCCCTTAACCATGCTTTGCTTTGAATTGTGGAGTGGTCTCAGAGAACATGATGTGAAGCATGGATGAAACTGAGGTAAAGATATGCTCCAGAAGCACAACTCATACCCCTCAGCACTAGCTAATGATGGAGGCAATGGCCTTGGAATAGAGCTAATCCAGAGTTAAAAATTAATGCCCAAAATGTGGACTTCAGCATAAACTGTTTTGTTCTACAGCTCTGCTCCTGTTGGTTCATACTACTCTCTTATGTAGACATAGTCATGTTCAAGTACTTTATTCAAAGGAGCAGATCTGCATTGTATTATCTTAGTACTCTTTGATGTAAGGGTATCCCATGGCTCAAAGTCTGAATTGCAGAATATTTGAGAAAACCCTTCTGACATTGCTGTACTTGTTGACAGTTGTAGAGGGCTTATGGGGAAAAAGATTCTGAAGACCTAAATCCTAGCTCACTGAAAGATTAAAAAAAAAAAAAATAATAAAAGGAAATAGGAGCATCATTTTGAATTGCCTCGATAAACATTTAGGCAGGATTTTTAGTGACAACCTTGTATAACAGTTTTTTGTGTGTCTGTTACTTCTCAGAGACAAAATTTCTAGTAACATTTCCAAGAGTCCCCCTCTATGCCCTTTAATCTTGAGTGCTATTTCAGACATTCATGTACACTAATTTTCCTGTTTCAGAGACCAGACAAGATAATCAAGGAGTGTGTAAAACATTTGAATCAGTCATACATTTTTACATGCATTGATGGTGATTAAAATATAAAAGGAAGACAAAACACAAGATCAGAAAGAAGTAATGTCAAATATCACTGGAAGAGAGTCTTCATGTTACTTAATATCACTTGGTGAATAGAATATTCCTGGAAACCTCATCTATAGATAACTGTAGGTAATCAGTCATGTCCCACTTCTGTTGGATCAGGTGCAATGTCCTGCTCTCTTAGCAGACCTACTGTATCCCCATCTGGTATATAACTGCCCCAGAAGCTGTAGATATTGTACTTCATGTTGAAGATGGCACTGTTGTTTGAATCCTCAAGCTGCATGTCCAACTGCAGCTGAATTGTCACCATTATGATTTTGTCACAGTTTGACTTAGGAAGAATGTCAATGATCCAGAAACAAATGTAAAGCTTTAAATGTACATCATCAGATATTCAGGACTAATTTCAGGCTTAACACTCCCTTGGATTTTCTTCAGGTAGGACAAAGAAGACAAAGAAAGGGGAAGAAGTGTGACAGGATAAGTGGAAAAGAGTAGACAGGATCATGTGAGCAGAGATGCTAATGAACTGAAAAACACCATTTTATTTAAGAGTTACATACGTCTGCACAGAAGTCAGTCATTTGAAAGCAATCATAATGTGTATAAAGACCCCCTTAAAATTTCCATATAGAAATTTTTTTTTCCCCTTTTTCAAAGTTTCTGTTTAAGATTAAGGATATATTCCATCTGGTACCAGGTCACAACCAAGCCCTTTCTAAGATGCTCTCTCTCTAATTGGCTTCCTTGCACGTACACACACACATCAATACAAACAGCAAGGAGAAAGCAGAGAGGAAGAGGAAGAGAAAGGGGAAAAGTGAGCAAAGATTACTAAAGACATAGTCAAAGAATTCTGCTGCTCTATGGCTGGTGGTTGCTCAAATCTTGTACACAAATACAAGTGAATTCAAGTTTGCATGTCCCCATCTTATCTGAACACTCTAATAACACAGTCACTGTTTTTTCACACTAAGATGATCTCATATGTATTTCTCAACTTTAACTAGGATATTTTTCAGTCTGAGTTTGAGAAACATTTAGTTAAATCTAGTATATTTATGAAGAGAAAAAAAACAAACAAACCTATATTTAATGGTTTCTTCCAAAGAAAACAGTTTATTTGCCACAAAGATCCAGACTGAATCTTTTTTCTATATTGAGCATATCTCTATGTTGAAGATATATATAACTTCCAACAAAAATAGTGGGATCTCTTTTCAAGTAAAAACAAAGAACCTTTGGACATGATTGGTCATGGTTACTTTAAGATCTGTAACATATGAATAAAAGTAATGCTAAGTCCTTAATTTATCACCAAATGTAGTGTGTTGCTATTTTGATAAAAACTCATCTTGTGCTAAAAGTTCTCAGTAGTGCTCTACAACATATGCTACAGAAACCTCTGAGGTAGGCAAACATAATCAAGCCAAAACCAGCGGAGACATTGCTCACCTGTCTGAACTCTTCAAGATCTATTTTGTTTCCTACCAGCACCAAGGGGATGTCATAGGTGTGCCGGACACGATAAATGAGTTCCTTAAACTCAGCAGCTTCTTGAAAGGATTGGCGATCTGTGATGGAATAGCAGATAATGAAGCCTTCTCCGCCTCGCATGTATTGGTCCCTCATGGCTGTGAATTCTGCCTGTGGAATAGGAAGAACATGCTGAGCAATTTTGTGAACAAAATCTTCTGCCTGTAAATAATGAACTTGCTGAAAACTTCCCCCAGTCCCTAAATAATTTCATGTTGCCTGCTTTACTTTGTAAATGCTGTTTGTGCATCCTCCTAGGGTCATCATCCTGGATAATACACTACCCAAATTTCTCTTAGAATCTTCTTTTTTTTCTTTTTTTTTTTTTTTTTTTCCCATCAAGGAAACTCTGTGCTCTAAGAATATGAACTTCTGCATACAGAGGGCACTGTTTCATGTATTGATGGAAATTTCTGCAACAGTTTCAGTACTCATAGATGACTTGCAAGTGAATGAACACTAACAGGTGTAAAAGAAGAGCTTATATTGTTATCTAGGGATGGGAGATAGGTACAAACTCATTATGTACTCAATTCAAAAGCTCAGTAATTTCAGAGAGACATTCATTGACTCCCACCAGCTTTGGAATAGTGCCTAGTAAAACAGGAATTTAATTTGCAAAAAGTTTTGCTTTTTCAAGTGCTCTCAGAGAAGCTGGGAGTTTCAGTTCAGTGGGGAATAATACCATTAAATGAAAGTGATCAATTTCAAGTAGTGTAAGAATTGGCCCAATTTTATCCTCCTGAATTTTCCTCTATTTATGTTTGCCTTTATTGTCACAGCATCACTTCTGGTTACCACTATGACTTTTTAGAAGTATTTAACAAGTGCCACATCATACAAAAATCAAGATTTAGTTTTCCAAAACTAGTCTTAGGCACTGTGGTTTGAAATTATGTTTCAAAGCCAGTTTCTTTTTCAAGTTTGTTTGCTCTTCTTGATCATAGTCCAGAATAATCCAATACCACGGCAACAGTCGGTCAGGATCAGAATCCTCCTGACAGAACCAGTTTTCCAGAGATATTAAGATGCAGGAAGGTCTGATAAAGCAAGGAATACACATATCAACATTGGACCATTTCTATGAGCAGCAGGATAAAATATCAAGTCCTGTATTTTTTACTCTGTTAAGAATTTAGGTTAGGATTTTAAAAACAGTTTAGGTTACGTATATATCCTCAGATCTTGCTGAAAATTGAAGGAAAATGGATTGCTTACACTCTTTTAAAAGTCTCAGCCTTAAATCTCTCCCAGTAGTCACTCATGTTGATTGATAATACTTCCTGTGAATAGACTTTCGTGTTGACCATTATCATTTATTCATGATGTATCTTTTACCCAAGGGTTTTCTTGTATATCATTCAAAATGTTTCACCTGCTACAAGAAAAAGTTCACAGACTAAGCTCCAAAATAGCAAACTAATAGGCAATTTAAGGGTAGGATTCTGCTTTCAGACTTATTCAGAATTTCAAAATCTCTAAACTGTCACCATTGGCATCCCAGGAGAGTTTATTAACTACCGAGCTATGGCAGAGATTGGCTCAGGCCATATTCTATTTCATTGTCTTGAAACTGGATGTGTAAGAAGTAGGGCAGCAGTGAGGAGAAACAGAGAAGGCATCAAACAAAAATAATTCTACACTCTGATGGTTTGGGTGAGACAATGCCTGGAGATGTGCCTCTGTTCCCAGATCTTTGCCTCCCATCTCCATTAGATAGCCACTGGATTAATAAACACTGAATACCAAACTGCAGACCATACCTAAGGTCTTCAAGTTATGGGCAGGGACTGTTAATGACTAAATACAGACATACTCCCTCTTCCTTATTCACCCTCAGATCCCAAACTTTCCTGCCAGAACAAGGCTCTCTCTCCCCACACCCCATGCCCCAACTTTCTGTTCTTTGCATCAGTCACCCAGAACTGTTCTGCAGGATAATTAGTAGGGTAGTCTCCTTTGTAGGAGATAAAGCCAGGATCCCTTCAGGCTGAGCAGACAATGGCAATCTTATGAGGAGTTAACTTGTGGATTAGGGGTCCTTAATTTAGCTCTCTAAGTGTAGCTGCAGGCCACTGTCGAAGCTTCCATCATAGATAATGGTAAACTACTCAATGCAATTAACGGACTACAGGTTTGTTCTGCTGATGAAAAACAGTTATCTCTTTAGTTATCTAATTTTTTTTGTTAATCTATTTTTGGTTTTAGAGTGAGCTGGACATTTATAAACTGAATGGACTTGCTAGCTCCCATGTAGACACCTAAAAGTAAACGTTTTGGTATGGAACCTAAATCCTAGTCTACATGACCAGTCTACCTGAGCCTACTGTAATATTGTACGATTATTCTGCAGCCTTTTACAAAGAATGAGTTCTGCTTAGTCCACCTCTAGGAAGTGCTCAGAACTTTGTACACATTTATAGTCATTTATGGCAAACTAAGAAGGAATTAGGTCACACATGCCTGTTTAAATTACTCAAAGTGACTTTCCGCAGCATGAGCACTCCCAGGATCACTGTCCAGGAATGGTTAATGTATTTCCTTGACTGCCAAGAGTCTCTGGGTTCCTAATTCTAAGCACAGAATCATCCCAAAGGGACAAAGTGCTCAGTTTTTAGGCACTGCCGTTCTTGACTTGGAGTCATTTAGCTATGCATTCTGGTTCATTTCTGGGCATACTTATGAGTTTAAGGATATGAATGAATTTAATTTACTTCTGCATATTTTTTTTTATTATGACATGTTAATGCTGCTGATGTATTAGGCTAAACAGCCAAAATGTTTTAGTATCATGTTTGCAGTGATCCATTTTCAGAGGCATTAATTATTCTATGTTGTGACAAAATGGGAAAAAGGACTTCACTGAGAGGTTCAAACTAACAATTTATTTGGACTTCACTCACAGGTCCAATACACCACTATTGCAGGTTCTATGTGTAAAATGGTGATTACACTATTGCAATTTAAAAGCAATTTGTGGAATACAGTATTGCAACCTACCAGTGATCCCAAAATAACAACACAAACCACAAGTGCGCTAGATATTAATACCTTAAAAAACAGCACCAATCACACACTTAATAGCATGCCATATTACACACGTATCTTTCTTAATCACCTACCCTCTGTCTCAGGTAAGGTCAATCAATCCCTGGGAAGTTGCCCTGTACAATGTCCTGGACAAGTCAGGGAATAAAGCTCCTACAGTCCAGCTGTATCATTGGAAGATTCCTCATTTTTCTCCCCAAACCTTACAGTTTATATTTACTGATTCAGTGGGGGTGCAGGATTTTGCCTGAGTGGATTACATTATCTGGAATATTTACCTCTGGTGATGTGATGGCTTCTAAGTTTCTGTTGCCAATTTTGTGATGTCTAGCACTCAAAGTCATGGGAATAGTGGTGGGGTGTAACTCAGGGCATTTTGTTTGTCAAGGGAGTTTGTTAAAGCTCCATTCAGTTTCAGTTCTTATTGTGATGCAATCTTGAGACAACCCCGGGCTCAGCCGTTTTCGCAGCTGCCCCCAGGTTACCTCTGCATAGACAACGCAACTCGAAGAAGAAGCTGAGTCGGATGAGAACTCCCTGCATTTCACCTATAGTGCTCTGAAACCTGTTTGGCTGGGTTCTTCCATACATATGTAAGCTGATTTGGGGACATTCAGTGTTTTTCTGTTGTTACCTCTGTTAGTCACTTCTACTCTTAGTTTTTGATGTTGACTTTCACTTTTCAGCTTTCCCCTTGCCATGATTGCTCATTACAGAGTGGAGATCAGAGCCTCCAAGGTCAAACATAAATAACCTTTTTATTGGATTAAAAAAAAAAAAAAGTGGTGTTTTCCTCTGTTCACCAAGACCCTCAACATAACATAAACTATAAAAAAAATACAATTTCCCATAAGCCTACTATAAGGCTTGAAATAAAGTATGCATACAGTATATAGAAGACAAAGGAATAAGATGTAATATATCTCTGTTCATTTCTAATTAAAATCCTACTCCAGACTTCACAGATTTTACATGTATCTATACAATAAGTAGAGCCAAAATCCAAGTTCACCTGAGGTTTGTGGAGTACAAAGACAGATGGAAAGAGACTCAAAGCCTTTACATTTTTTTTTCAGTGGTTTGTGGATTTATTTTTATATTTTGCCTGGTTATCTTATAAAATAAGACACAGTATCTGTGCAGCTGGCACACTAGTATCTTCTTTAATTGTTTCCTGCTGAAAAAATGGCTTTTTAAAAAATTGTTCAGGAATAGTACTAGATGCCATTTGCTACTCAATAAGGGGAACATATGAAGCATTCTCCAGTCAGTAAATGCAATGGGGATGAGAGAGGAAATCACACCTCCTCAAAAGGAAATCAATTCTGAGAATTAAAGTGAAGATTTGTCATGCTTATGGCACTTGCAGCTTGACATCAGTCTCTAATACTCTCTTGTGTATTATGACTAAGACTAAACTGAAAAGTGTAGTAAGAAATCTTTTGAAACAAAATCACCATTCTTCTTGGAAGAAATGTTATATTTGAGAACAAGCATCAAGTCTAGATAGTGACAAAATAAAACTTTTCTAAAAGTTGAAAGAAGGTCACATAACTTTTTTCTTTTCTTTTTCCATTGTATTTGAATGCAGGAAAACCCTGATACTAATCCTCATATGATTACATATGCCTTCCTATCATTGAAGAAAGGTAACAAGAAAATCTCATGATAATTATGTTGCTCCTAAGTAGACTTCACATTTGCCTTGTATCAGTTCAGACATCTCGTTTGATTTTTCACAATGACATAGAGCAGCTCCCTCAACATGCTCATATGCATCCTATCCTGTTGTATCAGACTGCATAAACTCAGCTTAATTAACTTGTCCGTTGGTGATTACCCTCTGCTAGGGGTAGTGTATCTCTCCATGTTAGTCATAAAGGCCTGTGAGGTATAAGAGCACACCTTGCATGTAAAAGGTAGGACAGAGAAAGTCCTAAATGTGTTAATCCTTTCGTTAATCCTTTCCATGTTCCTCGTCATTAAGCCACTCATCAATTTCAGCAGCAGCCCCTCATTTTTCCTGGTCTCTGTTTAGTTGCCAGTATACCTGTAGAAACCTATCTCATTGTCTTTTACATCTCTCAAAAATTTCAACTCTAGTAGCACTTTGAATTTCATAATCCAAACCATTCATGCCCAAGAAATACTTCCATACTGATCCTTGGGACACTGTCCTTATTTCTACCTTTCGTCCTTCTGTCAAACCCTGCTTTTTCTATTGGCTTTTAGGAAAGCAACTTAGCAGAGAAACCTCTGTTTTCTCTCTGTCATCTTAATCTGTCCTCTTTTATCCCATTTTTCATAGTGAGTAAGAGAAAGCTTTTAATAAAGAACAATATTTTTCGTTAGTTTTATAATTCATATTATTTTAATGGAAATATAAATAGAACTTGTATGTTTTCTTTTTTTCATTAGATATTGGAATCTTTTCCAAATAAGATCAGTATCTTAATGTTTCCAGAAGAGGAAATGATGGCATTGAGCAGCAAAATCAGACAGATTACTAAGACACCTAGATCCTTATGAAGGATCCTTATGAAGGGGTTGCTATCAAATATAACAGTATGGATCTAATGTTTAGCTTGGGACAACCGTACCTTGCTGACTGAAAGAATCTAGGAAGGTGTATCACAAAGTTCACCTAAGCCAAGCCTGGTTCTTTACTGTTTCTGTAAGTACTTCCTTCTCAACAGTACTAGCGAAAGATTGATAGATTAGAAAAGCTTCTATTCGCAGCTCAGGATAGAAATTGTTAATAAGGAACGTCTTCCACCACGTTACACCAGCAGGACTCAAAACTGAAGCCTGTTGTTCTAGATCCCGGTGTTACTCACTGCTAATAGATAGCCTTGTCAACCCAAAAAGGATAAGAGAAAAAGGGGATGAAGAGAACTAACAAAAAAAAAAAAAAAGGACACGGGGTCATCGTATCTGTCCCTTCTTTTTCATTGTGTGTGATGTGTTTGAGGAGTAAACATGGTACAATGCTTAGATGAGAAGCTCTTCTTCACACCCCTCAGAAGTGTAGTGCTTAGAAATTTAAAAATGCAGCATCTCAGAAACAAAGGTGTTGTGTCTTTCAAACCACACACATGCTCCGCACATTTTGATGTCTGTTATTTTTTTAAGATCTTGGCTTGTATCTCTGGAAGAGGTCAGAGTCTCCCTAGGGACACCAGCCTCACAGTTTGAGAAATGCCACTTTCTGTATCTTCTTGTCTTATATTCTGCTTGACTTTAGAACTGAGAACCTGCTAACAGATGTTCTTAATCAAAGCTGTCTCCCTGATTACCACAGGGGTCATACTTATTATGAAGGGTTTTTTTTACATTTATACTCAACACTGGGGGAGGAGGGATATGTTCTTGGAAACAGGCAGGATATTGTTCATCTGTGACAATGAACAAACAAGGTTAAAATTAACAAAAAGGACACAGGAAACTTAGTTGGGGTAAAAAAATAATAATCTTTCAAATAGCGAATGGGAAATTCAAAAATAAAGACCATGTAACATGAAAAAATATGTGAAAATGTATTGTTCACTTTATAAAAAAAAATCAGAATTTTTGGTTATTAAAAACTTGAGAATTTCTTTTATCTCAAGAAAGTTTTTGCCAATATGGTCAAAGATTATTTTTTATCAGCAAATTATTTTTTAAAGCCAAAGACCAACCCTCCCATATCTCTCTGTTCCTAAATTCTTTTACATACATGAACTTCACAGTTCACTTTACTGGGATTACATACCGTTCACCTGGCATTGCTTGTCATAAAGTGTGCTTTGCTTTTCTTTTGCCACCTGAAATAGATTTACCTATGAGAAGTGTTGTGATAATTATTTGGTTTTCACTAACTTTCATTATTTTTTTTAAGGTTGGGTTTGTTTGGGGTTTATTTGGGTGGGTTTTTTTTGGCGGAGGAGTGGGGTGGGATGAGATGACAGTAAAAGCAAGTAGCTTTTAAAAGCTTGTTTATAAAAGCAAGCAGCAAGAAGCCTCCAGCAGTTACATTTCAAATAAGAAACCATGCAGATGGGAAGTCGGGTGGATATTATACCTTATAACCACCACAATACCACTAGACGCAAAGGATGGGATTTCTTTCACCTGGTTTCTGTCACTGAAGAGGTAGTCACCTATTCTATATTAGTCTTCAAGTGTCTCTCTGCAGTAAGGAGAGAAAGATGATTGACTCCAGAGAGTAATTCAAGCCATTCTTAGCAATGCGTTTAAGATACCAGGGATGCCTTTCCTTCATACCTCTCTCAGTACCTCAACAGAGACTACATGCCAGTCTGCCTCTGAGGTCCACAATTTCAACCAAAGCCCCTGCCCAGTCATATCCTTCATGCATTTGGATGATAAGGCTTGTCATCCCTTTCATTGTAAACATTTCATTTAGTGTCTACAAGGCTGTTTTATTTCCAATAGAGTTCAGAAGTTTAAGAAGATGTAACATCTAGTGCCTAAAGCCAACAGAGGATTTTTCCCTTCACAGCACTCAGCAGTGGGAAATGCTATCCCTCAGCAAGTGTTAAGTTATACTAGGAGGTAATAAACAGATACACTTCTACCATCACAAAAGTCAAAGTTCTAAATCTGCTGCCTTTGCTCACAGGATTCCAGCATGCATCAGCTATAGGTTCTCAGCAACACAGCAGAAAACAAGAAAGTACCAAACAATATCACCATCACTTCATCCTCTTTTCTTGCTTCCCCCCTATGTCCAGTCATCCTTTGCAAACAGCAACAACAAAAGGTGTTAGATAGAAAAAGATACAGAAAAATTTGCAGCAGGTGGTACTCAGCCACCTGTGCCAGCCTAAACCATCTGCCACATCTCTAGGAGGAAGGAAGGGAGCTGAATAACAGCTCTGACACAGACCAAAGAAAATGCAGGGTCTCTGGCCTAAATACTGGAGGACAGGGTTTGATTCTTCTCTGTGTCAAGTCTCTACTCAGTTCTCATTGTACATCAAACTCCTCTCTCGTGACCCTTTTTGCCTGTTCTAGTAATGATCCAGGAGCAGTTCAAAATGGGATTAGTATAAATGAGAATTAGCCCATAAGCTTGCAGTGGAAGTGGATTATTATTATAATCAGTCCCTTGATTAATGATCAGTCAGTATCTCACGCCTTATAATTACAGGAAGGAATCCTTGCTTCTGTTATAAAACAGCAATATCCCTTTCCTTCTGTGATTCTTTGCTGGGGACAAAACACGCATCACTGATGATGGGAGCATTATAAAGATAACATAAAAGATGCAGTCCATGTTCCTAGCAGACTAATGTTTCTCTGAACTTAATCTGACAGCCTTCCAAGGCAATATTATGAACTCCACATCGTACAAAATCAGTAGCTTTTTCTTAACTCTGGGAATGTACAAGTAAAAAGCTGAGACAGATACTGAAATTAATCCATAATTTAGAAGACAACCAGCAGCAACAGTACCAAGCCTGCTGAAATCACTGCCTGTTTGGAGCATAAATCTTATGAAGCGCATTTGAAGGAGATGGGGCGGTTTAGTTTGAGGAACAGGAGGCTGAGGGGAGACCTCATCACTCTCTACAACTATTTGAAAGGACACTGTAGAGAGGTTGGTGCTGGTCTCTTCTCGCAGGTAATTAGTGACAGAACAGAATGTGACAGAGGGAATGGCTTCAAGCTCCAACAGGGTAGGTTTAGACTGAACATCAGGAAAGAATTTTTCACAGAAAGAGTGGT
>JAOTQQ010000019.1:5560347-5588341 GCA_026546715.1 Gallinago undulata | reverse complement strand
AGAGGGAATGGCTTCAAGCTCCAACAGGGTAGGTTTAGACTGAACATCAGGAAAGAATTTTTCACAGAAAGAGTGGTTGGGCATTGGAATAGGCTGCCCAGGGAGGTGGTTGAGTCCCCATCCTTGGACGTGTTTAAGAGTCGTTTAGATGTGGTGTTGGGGGATATGGTGTAGGGGAGGACTTTGTAGAGTAGGGTTGATGGTTGGACTCAGTGATCCCAAAAGTCTTTTCCAACCTAGATGATCCTATGATTCTATGATTTACATAGCCACTCGTTCCCCTAATCCAAGTTAATTTAACTACCTGGAAAGGGAATCAAACAAGAAAAAGGCGAATATTCATGATGGGAGATCTTTGCTGAAAACACAGTCATGATTTTCAATTTTGTGACAAGCAGCTGCATTACTTCTTAGCTGCTAATTTCCAGGTTTTCTGGGGGCCTCCTGTGTACACTTTCAAAGTTGAGGGGATAAGTTCACCTATGTTGACTGAAGGGCAGGAAGAGCCTCACGACCTTGTCTATGGGTAGGAAAATGGTCCAAGCTGAGTGAGTCAACTGAATGGATGGTTGGCAATTTAAGAAACATGATTAGATTCACACTGAACGTGAAATGTAAGTATAGACTTACATCATTAATTTTCACAAAATTTTCGCTGAAAAGATTCTAAAATAGTTTATCTTCCCTACCTTTTGCCCACACTTAAGTTCTTCAACATCAGCCTGCTCCCACTAGAAATAAGTCTTCAGTCCCAGACAGGAACTGGCATTACACTAGACCTCAGTTTGGGATTCTTTCTGAAGACTGATGTATTTGCATGGAGACAGATTTCTTCACACTGGTTGATACATTTTTAATCTCTGACTACTGAGGGGACTTTATGTACCATTAAAGTTCTGAATATAAAGAACTAATTAATTAAAAATAAAGACTTTCAGTTCTTAAGATGAGTTGCTATATCAGGTTAATTCATAAGGACATTAGTCTCATCTTCACTCAGATGAGTCTGAGACTTTGAACTGTTATGTCTAAATTTTCACCCTTTCTGAAAATCTGAAAACTAAGTTTGTGAACTTAGTTTTATTACTGACTTTTTTAAATAATTGTTGGACACAACTTGTTTTCTTCACTCATGAATTTATGTCATTTCCCACATGTGGGCTTAAAGACTCAGGTTTCCCTTCTTTTTTTCAGCTATGATATTTCTTCCCATCACAGCTGGTATTGCTCAGCTACAGACCATGCAGGATTAAGTCTCATGAAAGGTAGGTGTAGATGTTCCTTCACACCCTGAACAACCTGATCCCTACTGAATTGCCTCATTCACTAACTACAGAACATTTTGTATGCACTTGATATTCTGTAGTCACGTACTGTTCTCCTCATGGCTGGCTTAGAAAGTAGGATTCATATCAGCCTGGTAGAAAAAAATAAGTAAAGAAAAATAAACAAGGAAAACAAGACAAATGAGAACATCCAATAAAACAACCCAGGATTTAAAAAATAACATCTCACAGTGACCCTTCTTTCTCACTAAGGTACTAATAAATAACCTGCACTGACATTCAGACCCTCCCTCCAGAAGTATCTTCTCTGCACTGATGTTCGCAATGTTCCCACTCTAATTGCCCTCCTGCCTTCAGGTGATAATATATTTGCCAGTTTGCTGTAACTGTGCTTTTGTTAACTTTATTAATCCTGCTCTTCCAAAGATGGTTTGTCACATGCAGTAATGAAAATATGCAGTCCATCACCTGGGAGATGCTATCTACTTTTCTTTCAGCCCAAAATATGGATGAAATCACCATATCAATTCTCCACAATGCCAGTAAAAATGCCTCAGTGCTACACTCTCTAACTCAGAGAACTGTCTTTTTCTTTCATATTAATGCTAATGGTTTCTCTCTTAGGGGTAAACACCTCAGCAATTTTCTCCTAAATGCAAGCACTGAAGCAATCTTCATTGTTAACTGCTTCTAAAAGCCCCAACTGCGTTTGGTTTACCATGCACTGTATAATACGTCCCACCCCCCTCTTCATTGGTATGCAAGAAAGAATAAAGCCAATTTTCACCTTTTATCACAAATGCATCATAAATGGTAAAGAGAAAGAATTAATAGCTCGATAATTACATTTTAGTAAACAGCAGAGAGAAAAAAAAGAAGACAACAACCCACTAGTGAAGAAGTAATGACTGCAGCTGCAAGCAGGGGCGCGCCAGGGATTCAGATAAGCTCTTGTCAGCTTTCTTGGGGATTGCAGACTTGCTGTCTTCCCCAGTGAGGCTTGTGCAGCCTTGCAGAAGGGAAGCAGGAGGCTATGGAGTCAGATACCTCATTGCTCTGATAAATGACTGCAAATGATATTCTGGCTTGCATATATATTCTCTCATGACGACTTCCATAACAAGTGTGCTTACCTTAAAAATTCCACAACATAGGTATTTCTCTCTCTTCCCCTGTGCCCTAGTCATCACCAGAGCTATAATTTGAGCTAAGAATCTGAAAAGGGGGGTGGGAGGAAGCCAAAAACCTGCAGAGTAGCTATTTTAGACTTTTGTAGCATTTAATCAATTGTGCTCTCATTTCTGCCACTGAAATTTAGCTCAGTGCTTACCTGACAGATGTGCTCTGTAGGGACTACATAAATCATTACCAATACGAATACAAAATAAATATGGTTTTGTACTGCTTACAAGATTAAAATTTGGTATGACTTTGTGGCACAAAAGGAGTAAGTTGTTACATTTCTGTGTCTTCCAGCACGAAGGAGATCCCACAGTTCTTTTTTTTCTCTGCATTTGCACAGATATTTGTGGTGCAGCTGGTATGACTAGGTAGCATTAACTATGCAGTTAACATGCCAACTAGATTGGCATGTACATATATATATACAGTCCTGCAACACTACTCTCAGTGACCTTCTGGATACTTCCAGAAGGAACTCAGCCTTAGCTGAAACAGCAGCAATGTGTGTCACCACTGTGAGCAGTTCACAAAATTCCTCTAGGGTACCTTCACCCTAGAGGGTGAATGCAGCTATCCCACACTAAGAGATGTTCAGTGGGGCCAATTCCTCCCTAACAATTCAAACAAATACCTTTTTTATGGAGTTGATTATCACTTTGTACATTCAACATACACTGAAGATTCCATCCTGATCTATTACTACAATATCTAAGCTTTAAAGTCAACCTGGAGTAGTTTAACTGAGGCTAATTCACTTCTGGTAGGGTAAATGATACCCATTTCTGATTTCATCAGCTTGCTTCAAGGTGTTATTCAGGTGGTACCTGACCGTAAGTAGGAGAAGATCTGGTTTCTTTTACAGGTACAACCAACAGACTACTACTAAGTGTTTGGGTTTTAACTTTTTAAAATAGAAGTTTGCTCCCTGGCATGGTTTGTTGCACATCATCCTGCTGCTTTGATAATGATATGGAACTCCTGCGGCAACAATTTATTCTCCTCAGCCATTAGGCACAAAATAAAAGCAGGCACAAAAATCTATGCAAGCTATGCAAGATTTCTTCTGTGGAAGTAAGAAAAATGTATATCTAAAATATATCCAGTTTAAAAAAGAAAACAGAAATGTTCCATATTTTCATTAATTATTTTATTGAATTTCTATTTTGGTCTTCATTTCTTCTTTTAAAAATCTGGATAGATGCAATAACATCCTTCATATTATAAAGGAGAGGTGAAAAGCAATGTAGTTCAGAATTTCCTGAGGGTTACATTTTCTATTATCTCTCTCTTTTTTTTTTCTTGTTTTGTTTGTTTGTTTGTTTTATTGCTAAGGAGCAGATGATAATTCCAAGTTCCTGGGCAAAACTATTGGAAGTTCAGCTGTGAAAGATATCTTTTGTTTTTCAGGTTTTTCCAGCCCTCTCCTGCAACTGTGAAATGAAAATAACATCTTCAGAAAACTTCTTCTTGCCAGATGTCTCATGTAGTTTTAAAATTCAAAGGTTTGGATGATTAATATAAGACAATGTAACTTTTTGCTCTCTTCTATTGGAGAGTGACCACCTCTCAATGTATTGGTGAGCATCCAGCAGCTACAGAACATCATCTAGTGGGAGGTGTCCCTGCCCACGGCACGGGGGATGGAACTAGATGATCTTTAAGGTCCCTTCCAACTCCAAACATTCTATGATTCTATGATTTTATAAAAGAGAAATAAATTTTGTTAAATTATGTTTTTGTTGGGAAAGCTACTTTACTTGAGAAGCATTAACAGCCCACTCTGCAAAAGACCCTTCTCTTTGTCATTTGTTATTGTCAGGTCAAATGGCACCAGGCGGTGCTGTTACACATGCTACTTTTCTCAGCATGGAAGCTGAGTCTTTAGTCCTGGAAATACCTTTATGATGTGAATTTTTTGCAAATCAGTACAGGTAGAAAACGGATTTCTATTCACTGGACTCCCTGGTCTGTGTAGACCCACTTGGTAACAAGTAGCTCTTGATAGACAAACCTCTGTAAAATGGAATTCCTAGTCAGGTTATCTAGGACAGACAAATATATATAAAGAAATCAGGACACATATAGGGCATGTTCAATGTCTGCTGGAAATATCTTCAAAGGGCTTCAGTGCTATTCAATAGTGGAAATAAAAACTATATAATGCAGTTTTTAATGTTAGAAGAAAAAGTAGATCGACATAATCATATCTTGTGGAGGACCTGGGTGAATTTTCATTATGTGGGATGTGTTTATATAGGTGCTCTCCATACAACGTACACCAGAACACAAAAACAACCAAAAAAAAACCACCAACAAACCAAACAAAACCCCACAGAAATAATATAAGGAAAGATCTGGAAAGAAGAAAAAAGGATTTTTCTAATTTAATCAGAAATTGTAATATTTCTTTCTTTTAAATGTTCTTATTTTATTTTAAAGAGTCATAAATCATGCAGCAGAGTCACTATATATTTACCATTGTTTTTTGAAGTTCTTCATTAAAGAAAGACAAAGAACAGCAAAAGAGAAAGCATTTTCAGACAAAAAAAAAAAGAAAGAAGAATTTGTTGAGACAGAATAGTCAACACTGGAAAGTACTCCTCCACCTGCAATACGGAACTACTAGCATTCACTTTACTGAAGTGGAATGATATAGAGGCGCAGCAGATCAGTAAACCCTGATGTTCACCCTAAATGCCATGCAACATCTTATTGCACTTGTTTGTCAGAAAGAAAAATGCACACCTAGAAATACAAACTGTTTCATCCTTTATTGCACCATGATTCATTCATTGATGGGGACGGGAAAGGAATTTTGGAATCATAGTTGTTAGATCCCTGTTCTTACTAAACTAATTCACTCTTTTTTGACAGAATACACCTAGATCTTTTTCCACTGAAGTAAAAAAATATTTTTTCCCATAATTTAAAGAAAATTGGGTTCAAGTCTGCAATTTCTTCTATGTTTTACTAGAACTGTTTTTTCTCTCTGCATCTTCGCCAAATAAATATTTCTTCAAAATCTGTCAATTCCCAAATAAAATCACTTGGTCATAGGAGAGATTTTAATTCTTCCTAGAAAGTCCAAAACAACTTGTCTTGAGAATCCACCAAATTTTCAGTGCTATGGTTTGACATTCTAAGTACGTCATTATTAGCCTGTGAAACGGTAATACATAAAGAAAATAAAATTAATGTTCTTCACCTAATACACTGTGTTAATGGTTGTTACTTAGTTCAATACCACTATGCCTTAAAAAATAAAATGGTTTTCATTTACTCACTACAGTACCTAACAGAAAGTGCACTGAAATTATTTTCCCATTAAAAGAACATGCTGTAAAGGCCCATTAAAATATAATTACTGCCAAAGAAGGCATTTTGCATTTTCTTGAGATAAGCTGTGGTAGTGTAGTTTGAAATTTGACTTCCATTGATTCAAGATTAGAGCAGCATGTTTAGATAATAAGCAGAAGGATCTCAGATAACAGCCTGAGTGAGTCATCAGACTATAGTGTTTAGTCTGAGAAAGTGTGTTTATCTGAATGGCTCTTGGGATTAATATGGTTCCTCTTCAAAGCTTGAAGCAGGGGGCAAAAATCATAGTCCGGGAGGTTGGCAGGATAAACATGTTCTGTGATTTGCTAGCAATTTGAGAGATGGATTTCACTACAGAGCGTACTGTTGTTGTCAGGTTGAAAAGTGTCTTCCTGGAAATGAATTCATGTGCACACAGCTCCAGACAAAGGAAAATCTCCCTGAAATGGCATGTCATCACATTTTAAGGCCAATTTTTCAAGTCTCTGACTCACACCTGGGAAATATACTGGTGCACTAAGTTTATCATAAAAAGTTCATGTTTTAACAAGCAAAAATTGGTGCAATAATCTTGCAATGTACTATCTCAGTGACAGGTACAGAAATACGTTTTTCTGCATATTTGCCTGCTTCATGCCTGAAAACAAGTTTACCTTTTCTACATAGGGTCATCTCAGATGACAGGTATGCTGTCTGATGCTCTTTTAACGTGCAGCGTGAGGTCTAAACTGGGAGGTTGGGTAATGTGTCATCAGGAGGAAAGCTGTGGCAAGAATAAAAGTTCCTGTGTCAGTCAACGGTTTATAAATACAGCAGGAAAGATAACTGCTGTGTATGCTCCACAAGGAGGAATTCAAACTGGGCTCCAGAAGTAGCAACATATTTTTAAGATAGAAGAGAGAGTGAGAAAGTGTAAATGAGAGAACAGAAGGTTTCTATAACTCTGTGTGGAGGCTTTTTCCGCATATTTGGAGCAGCTGGGGGTTGTCAGTCTCTGAGAATAATTGTGAAGGGAACTGAACACAAAGTAAAGGACTTGAGGTCTGAATGTCCTTCTGTCTGCACCCATGAGTCTCCTGGAAGTCAAAGAGTTTACACCACTTTAAGTCAAATATATGTAAAAGCAGTTGAGGTTTATGAGGCATTGAATAAAAGAAAAGAAACCTCAGAACTACCTCCTTCCCAACACTTCTCCCAAACTCAAGCGACAGAGAGAGTTACTCAAGAGATCTCCTACAAACATGGTTGAACAAGGAAGCTCAAAGCCATTTTTTTCGGTAATACTCTGCATTGGCAGATTTCCATTAAGTGTTTATTTATTATTTACTCCACATGCTAAATTGTAGCTAGCCTAGAGGGTTAAAAGCTAACTAAATGAAAATCCTCCTGATGCTGAATCTCACATTTACTCTCTGTTTGGTTTTATTTGCTTTTTGGTTTTGTTTTAATTGAGATATAACCACAAAAAGAAAACTTTTGGTTTAAGAAAACTTCTAGATAAAGAAGAGCCAAAGGCATCACTGATAGCTTCTACTGGCAGCAAATGTGAGGCTAATGATATGTGTCTTCTAGATTCAGTTGTGCCATTGAAAAACAAAGTCAACGCCAATTTCTTAATTTCCTTTTTATCACATGCCATGTTTTCAAGCTTTAGGAACTGCTCAAGTAAGCACTGTTTATGACAATTCAGCTACCAGGAGCTACATCAGCAATATCTGCTCTTGAAACTCTCTGAGGTAAACGTAACCTTATTCTGTCTGAAGTTGATGGTGGTGAGCCAAGATAGGCTACCCTGCTGGCAGGTGTGGCGGGTGGTGAAAAGCAGGGCTAGTGAGTTCAGTGAGGTGTAACTACTTAAACTAGCCCTACATACATTAAGAATGTGCCTCTTATTGTATCTTCAGTGGGAAAATTATATCAGAAGAGCATTAGAGGACAACTGATGATGTAGGAAATGTGTATCCAGAGTTCATGGAACATCAGTTTTCTTCCTGAGAGAGGCACTGTATATGCATGAGAAGAAAAAGATCAATAACTAGATGAGCAATACTAACAGTTTTTCCATGTTTCTGGTTTTGACTTTGAGTGTTTCTTAAATGCAGAAAGTTGAGAAATAGATATGTCTTTCTGAAGCACCATCTATTTTTGTAGTGCTCCAAACTGTACCTATTAGTTAAAATATGAAAGAGTTAATCCAGTTTCAAGTATGAAATCAGATGTGGACTTTTAACTCAGAACTTGACAATAAGGAATTATATTAATTATTGATAAATTATGATATTTAGTCAGTGTTGAAGTGCTCAATTAATGCATCGGTACAGCAGGGAAAAGAGATGCCTATTTGGTGAAACATATTGTTTAGAACAGCAAAATACATTAACTTCAGTTGGTTTCTCTATCGACTTCTTTTATTTCCCATATAGGGAAGAATTACAATTTTAGCTCCTTGATCTTCTGAAGTGATTAAAGTCATTATTCAAAGTTGATGATGAAGTATTTATGAGCACAAGGACACCCTGAAAGAAATTAGTTTTTCACTACATGATTTAGCAGCTGTAACATCATCTCTGCTTTAATGTGAAGCTCGGTGAGGTACCACCACCAGCGTAGCTGGACACTTTGGATTTTCACCCTGCATCACCAAAGTCACAGTAGGATTTCATTTTGAACTTCAATGAGAGTAACATCAAGCCCTCTGTCAGGAAGGAGGCTATTTTAGCTGTTGACTTCAATGGGAGTTGGATTAGGTCTTGATTTATTCTGGAGGTATGTAGTGCAGGTAGAAAGGCAACAAATCCAAAGACATCTGCAAAGACAAGCAGCTGAATCTAGGATACTTAGAATGGACAGTTTCTGAAAAATAGGGATGTAGGAAAGTGGGAAGACCTTCCTAATACAGAAATACTGAGACGCGTTTCAGTAATGACAACCTGCACTGGAAGATCAGGGAAATTTAAAGCAGAGATTTTTTTGTATAAATTCAACTTGGATCTTAAGGTAGAATAGCTGTGTCCAGGCTGTACAACGTGTGGGGCTGATGTATTGAAGAGTGTGGAGACCTTTTACCACAGGTCTCTGCTTCCTCCAAAATCTCTGAAATGATAATGAAATCACATTTCATTACATGGTCATTACATGCCATGGGCCTCTAATGTCATGGATATTTTGGTCCATTCTTGAAACAAAACTTAAAACTCTTCAGTCTTTCTTTACTATTGCTCTCACCAGGTTTCACTGTTTGTGTTATTCTGATTTATTCTCTTACAGCTGTCATTTCTGCTAAAATTCTTAATATTGGCAATAAATCCCTCTCCCATCTTAAAAAAGAGAGTTTTTGTCTAGCTTTTTTATATGATTAAAGATGAAAAATAATGTAAAAATAATAAAATTTTGTGGAGAATTTTTCCTAAGAAGTGAACATGACTGGCAAAAATAAGCTTTGTTAAAATTGGAAGAAAACATATTTTCAGCTTCTTAAAAGTCCAGTGCATGGGGATATTTTTCCTTCTTCCTGAATCTAAAAAAAAAAATAATTCAAAGGGATTGAAGATTGGGGTCCAATTTGATTTTTTTTTTCTTCATTTAAAAGAAGTTGACAGAAATGAAATACCATAAAAAATATTTTTTCCAAGTAAAATTAAAAAAAAATCTATTCTATTCTATTCTATCTATTCTGATTCTATAATTTTGTTACCAACAACACAAACATTCATGTTTCTAGTAGCAAAACAAATGCAGAAAAAAACCCAGTAGAATAAATTATTCCTCCTGTTTTTTACAATGTATTTCTCTTAACCCAAAATAAAAGCATACTACCATTTCTTGGTTCATTCATTGTCCATTCTTTGCTTTGATTTTAAGCTGCTTTATTCCCTTTGTATAAATAATATTTGCATTAAAGATGCATATTTAGGATGAAGTAGTTCATCTGAGTTCTGCACAGATCTGTAAATGGGAACACAGCACAAGGAGCTCTGTACCTACTATATCATCTTCCATGATTTGCAAAGTTTATCTCCTATACTCTCTCAGAGACTCCACAGCAAATTAAGAACACATCTATGAAAACTAAGAAATCCTGCATAACAATTTGCTCCTCTTTCCATTAGCAAAAAGCTGGACACGTAAAATGTGATTTATCATTCCTCTTCAGCTCTGAGTAAGAAATTATTTTACTTTTTAGCTTTTTAACTATACAAAATAGGACTAAAGGGAATCTAGGAGTAGAAAGAAGTAGATGTAGACAGTGAACAATATTAAGCAATAAAATAGGTCTCTAACATTAAAGCCTTATGAGACTAAACAGCTGGAGATATAATTCCCGTAATGATTGTGTTCTAATAACAACACAGGGCTGAATTACTAGGCTGAGACTTCCTGAGTGAGCAAAAATATTGTTGCTTCTTCTCGAACAGAAGTACAGCTATTTTCAAACATATTGAGTAGAAACCATGATGTTCCTTCTCTTCACTGGCCATAACACTGCTGAAGCTATGCTAGGACTATTATGCGTAAGGAATTTCTTGGGCTTGTTATAATAATAAATTCTAGATCAAATAAATTCGTGGCTTTGGAGACATGCCTTGAAATTCAGTTTAAATTTTCTGGAGAATCAAACACTTTCACAGCAGACTCAGCAGCAAGTCACCAGTCAACTGCTGAGACTGTATAATTTTGGGTCAAGGAAGAACAATTCAGGGCATCTTTTGATTCCTGGAACTGGGTTGAGTTCACTTTGAAATTGGCCTATATTTCATTCACATGTAAAATTTACGCCACAATCCCCCTGAACTACATTAAACTTGTATAACTTGATGCCATTCTAATTCCTGCCAGCAGACGTCTTTTTCCACCATTTGCAGTTCCTAGCTTGGTGCATTCAGATGTTGCTGAGATCAAGGTTTCCAGGCTTATAAATTCTAAATCGTTTTTAGCTTGTTTGTTTTAAGGATCTGCCCTCCTTGCTGACTGACTCATTCCTGTACAAGGTGCATGTACACTATGGAAACTCATGGAACTATCAAAGCCTTCAAACAGAACCTGACGCATACCTCAGGAAAAGATCAACCAGCTGCAACATTTTGATTAAACAATAAAAACATATTGAGATGGAAAGGGGGTGAACTGAGTCAGGTAGAAGAAATTCTTGTATTTAACTCCTTCTTTTAGCTTGTTGTATATGAAACTTAATTCCCTGAGTGATGCTCACACATGCATATACACAGTATATGTACTCTATGTATTACTTTAGGTGTTAAGATCTTTTCCTTATGGGTTACTATTTGATGTGCAAATACAAAGTGAGAAGGAGAAGAATGGTTACAAAGTACTTGATCTACAAGTAGATAAGAAGATTCCTGTGATATTTAGAAAAGCAGGAACGATAAACACAGAAACCAAACCAACAACATCATTTATGCATTCTGTGATTGTGATAGAGGTCTCTGCATATGAGAGAAAAAGAAGTAAACAGCTTTTTGTCTTCTGCTTGATTAAATTTGTCTGTCTCTTCTGGTCAGATTTTGAAGTTATACTGTACCATTGAAGCACTCCTTTAATCTTCTTTTTTGTTAATTCCTGAATGTTTCTCTGCCACTAATACCTTTATGTTTGAATAGGGAAGCTTGCTGCTAGCCCTGTGACTGATATATCTGAGGTTAAAATCTTTGGTTTATCTTTATCTTTATCTTTATTTTATTTGGGAAACAACTCACCTGTCCAGCAGTGTCTAGAATGTCCAAATAGGCTGGTTCATCATCAATTCGGACTTGAGTTTTATAGGCATCCTCTGAAAAACACAGTGCAATATGGCTAAGCATAGGAGTGGCTCAGCAAATGAAAATAAATTGCTTTGCTAGTTTGGAGTAAGCTTTTCAGAACCTCTGCAGTCTTTACTTTCTTTTGAGTCAAAAAAAACCACTTTCTGAATCACTGCAAAATATTAGCCAAAGGAAGCTATCTAGTCTTTTCTATTACGCTACCTCAAAATATTAAAAAAGTAAATTTGCCTCTCTTAAAAGGATAGCACAGACCACAGATGGTGTTTAAGTCACAAAGCTTCGGAGGTGTTGAGCTGGTGCTATGCAGCAGAGTGGTTTTTACTTACCACAATCACACTTCCACAGAGCATTTCCAGCAAATAATTTCAAGTTAAGAATTGTCTAAATTACTAGGAAAGTGCCCTGTGGCTGAAGAGGGCTTCTGGCTCAGATATGTCAGAGCAATTAATTATACCTCTGTATATCTCTGGAGAGGATGTAAATGTATTTTTTTAAATACTGTAATCAGTGTCCTCACACTCATCATGGATGGAGGTGGAGGAGGAAAAAACTGTGCTTGGTGGGCCATTCCCTTAGCTCATGATTTTGTCAACCTAAATTCGGAAGGAGAAAAGCAAAAAAGATGAACTACTATTTGCATAAATTGTTTTCCTCACCTTTCAATTTCATTCCTCCCTCAACATTTTCACCTTCTTCCTAAGGTTAAACAGAGTTTAGACACGAAGCCATGTTTATACTTGAAACAGTCTCGGAAATTATCTGCATTGTTTAATTAAACAATAGTGCATAGCAGCCTGAGTGGTTTTGGTGACTGATGTTATGCTTGGGCTGTGCACTGAGGTGTGAAGACAAGACAAGTGCATTTAATGCATTTGAGAAGTGTCATTAATCATCATGAGCACATGGCTGGCACCATACAAAGACTCAATCCTGCAAGCCCAGGCTGCAAGAGACCCTCAGGACTAGGCTCTCAGTGATTATTGAGATAATATTGGGATTATAATATGGGATTATATTGCAGGTAGCTGGAATTCTCAGTCTAATTTATAGCCTTTATATCTTGCATTGTATGACACTTTATAAAAGCATATAAAAACTTAGTTTCTACTAAGAAAAAAACACTAAAGAATTTGGGTATGAAGGATTCTGGATGGCTTTAATTCAGTCCACTCTTGCACTGTCAGTGGCAGGCTATCTTTAATGACATAATCACATACAGTAATTTCCATGACTCTCCTGCTTCTTTTAGGCTTCAGTTCAGAAAATTACATGCCCTGCTTTAAACAAATACCTAAACTCATTCATATTAGAATGATCCAGAGGCTTAATTAACTGCATGATACATTGCCTTGCTGAGAAAGGCAGAGCACTCCAATTCTCATATGTTTCTGTCAATATACCTCTTTTTAGGGATTGCTGAATAAGAAACTCCATGGGACCATATAGACTGAATTAGGCTACTTACACTTTCAATAGTCTATTATGGCATGACAATGATGTGTGCAGTAGACTTTTGTTCTTTTTATCTTAACAAAAAAAATGAAAGACAAACTATGAAAATATGTAAAATCAAATATGGCATTTCCTTAATATGAATTCTATTAATTCTATAAAGTATTATTAATATATTTCCATGCAGATAACCATTTGCATTACATTCATGCATACATAATTAAGATATGAGTTGCATAAATTCGCTGGCACTCCTGGCTCTGCAGCTAGATAGTCTAAAGCTACTATGTCACAGTCCTATTTCTCTCTTCACTTAGACCAATATGAGGAATTTCTGTATACTTAAATTCAGCTTGGATAAAAATGAAGCTGGAGCCTAGATATCTCCTGTCTTATTTTTAGAACAAATTAAGTAGGAGTTCAGAGTTAGTTATACCTAAAAGACCCACTGGCCTCTGAATATCACAGCCTTCAGTGAGTATGTAAGATCTAATACTCTGATCAGTTATTTTAAGTGTACCCCAATATCATGCCATAGTAATAAATAAAGTTTCAACTGTTAAAAGCTGACGCAAGGCTATGTTTATAACCCTTTTACTTTGCAAAGATAACAGTGAATGTACAAACCTATTTTCATTTATTTTCTCAAACTACTGGCCTTAAAACACTTTACAAAAGTGCACCAGAATCACTGTCCCATTTCCATTCTTAATATATGCTAACTGCTTTTGCCAGTGTTAGAGAACATATTGAATATTGACCAAACACATGAATCTAAATGGTTTTCTTGGCAAAGCATATATTTGGAACATGGTTTTTACTTGTAGGATTTGCCTTTACCCCAAGCAATGTAGAGGTGAAACAGAAAGGAGATAGGATTTTCATTTTTAATATTGTCTGCCTGCATATGTGCAAAAACCCAGGACAGTACAGATAATTTAGAAAAGTTTAAAAATTGTCCTCAGCGGAGGTAGGATAAGCAGAGCTACTCTCAACATGTAACTGAATGGAAAATAGATGGGAGATTTAATGCCTACTTAAAGCACTCGTTTAAAAGGAAATCCTAAAGCCCACACTTATCAAGGGAATTGCTATCTTGAGCCAGCACCCTCACACCAGAGGCAAGATCATAGCACCAACTAATGACTTATCAGCCTCATAATTCTCAAGCACAACAAGCCTGTTCAAAGATATTCTCTTTACATTTACTATATGTATTCACTGGTCTTTTGGTCTACTAGGTTATAATTTTTTTCCAGTACAGGAGGCAGAAGAAAGTTGCATAAACTGAAAAACATGTTTCCCCATCTTGTATGTACTGAAAAGACAAGCTAAGAGTGGAAGACCTGTACCATTTAGTTCTGGTCTACAATTAATACTTTTAAACTGGGATTTCATCTCAGGAAACAATGGAAATAGAGCTGAGTGTGGCATTACATAGACAAATATCTTTGTTTAATTCAGTTGGACTATGTGATGCAGGCACTGACCTGGAAAGAAACAACCTCCTGGAAATCAAGAGTTGGATGTGTCTGTATGTTAGACCCAGTTAACACATTTTTTCGTTATTAGTAGCTAAGCAGAAACCCTGGAGTCTTCAAATGCTTCTTAAAGGATTTCAAAAGGGACTACTATGTGACTAATCTTTTATAGTCCAAGCAATATAGTACACGTCATGGCCACATTAAGGAAACAAAACCCCTGAGATCTGAGAGGAACATGCTGTTTACATCCGGATAGAGAAGAGCAGAAGTGAAGCTCTTCCACTGAAATAGCTTCTGAATGTATATAAAATAAAGTGGGAAAGTCTTCATCAGGAGCACAATCAGACTCACTGTCTAATCTCTTCTCTTAAAAATTATTCACATTATTACAAATGTGAATTACCACTGTCTGGTCTATTTACACTATTTGTGATGCTTAAGCATATTACATTGTCTTTCACCTAATTAATTTATAATACTAATATAATGCTGCCTTGAAAATTAATTGGGTGCTGCTAAGCCACGTGTATCTGGATTTTACATCCTACAGCTCTAAGGACTCATATTTATTAAAAGGCCAAATTCTGGCTGCCATTTCAGTAGTGTAATAAGATAAGGTACAAAAAAAAGATGAGAATAATAATCAGGCATTGGACAATAAATATATATCTTATTTTAAGTTAAGTATTATTCTTTTTCTGTGAGGATAACTATACGGTCCCAGCTTTTGGTTTAGGTAAAAAGCAGCATAAAAGTAAGGTAATATAAAAATAAAAAGTGAATGGAGTTTACTGATATTGCTGTGAGATATCACCATTATACCAACACAGCATGCAAGAATGAGCATTCTGTAGCTATCGAAGAGAAAAAGTAAATAAAAAATCCTGCATCCTTATAATCCATATAATATATGAATATGTGAACTAAATAGTTAAAATATCTTGTAAAACTTTTAAAGATAATTCTTCTTTTTTTTTTTTTTTCAGTATAGAATATGGGCTTCTTTAATAATTTCATTTCTTACAAAATTAAAAAATAAAAATAGGTAAAAATCTCATCTTAGGATATTATGCCACTTGACTTGAATTGTTACTGACTGTTTCCTGTTTTCCAGAGTGGGAAGAAAACAAATAGAGCTCCAACTGTTTTCTGAATGGCACTTATTCTTTTTTATTATTAATTCTTTCCTTCTTTATTGAATATCTGATTTAAACCAAGAAAAAATGTTTTTTTCAAAAGGCACTTTTTACTACTTTTTTTCTTATTTGTTTGATTGTCCTTTCCAGTATTATGAAAGAAGAGAAAAAGTTCTTCCTTAAACCTTTTGTTACCTGATTTTTTTTAATATAATGAATACATCCTTTTTTTTTTTTCAGCTTTCCTTTTTTACAGGACATCATTCTGCAGAAAGAAGTACAATAATTAATGCAAAGTAGTGTTGCGATCAGTTATCTTAACACTGGAGAAGCTAGATTCATAAAAAATATATCAAAGCACTTTTTCAGCTATGAGCAGGTAACTGCTTCATGACAAATAGATTTGGATGGTGTACAATTTAAAGGGGAGTTGGAATGGGCTTTTCATCTGCATTACAGACATGTTCCAGTTCCTGAAATGTAGGTCAGCTGCTTCTTTCTTCCATTCGTTTATTCTGGTTATATTCCTTCTAAATAAATAGTCTCTCTGTTTTATAGACTACCAATTGCAGTTAAAACCAATCAGATTCTCATATATATATAGGAGAGCCAAAATATATTTTATTCGGCTAAGAAGGTGCCAATCCAGCAGAAGGAACTCCAAGGTTAGTCAGCCACACCTGGAATTCTGCCTCTTGTTGTTCTCCCTGTATGCCAAAGAGACAGCAGGAGACCCATCTTTTGGTATGCTTAGATTTTCTGATATGTATGCATTTTAATCCAGAGATGCTCCTGAATGTATGATGATTATGAGTCCTTGGCTGGATGGATTTTATTTACAACCAGGAATTTTTAAGTAAAGAGACTGGATGAAAAGGGACTTAAATCACTGTACTAACTACTACATGTAAACTTCTATTTGAGATATGCATGTCATAGGAATTGCCCATCAAGATACATTGGTTTCATGTTTTCCCTTAGAATATAATTATTTTCCTGGAGTATGACTGTTTTATAATTTGGGTGAGCGTTGCTATCAGCATTTTGCAGACAAGGACACCAAGTCACAGAGGTTGTTTTCCTATGAACTATGCACATATGATAAGCAATGAGTGGCTTACAATAGTAGAACTGACAGATTTGATTGCCTTGTATGCTGTGAATACTCACATAGATAGCAATATCCTTGAAAATAAGGCAAGTACGGAAATTAGTACTAGACTAGTAGCTACAATACTTAGATATCCCATTTCCAGTTCTGCCTAGTGTTACATGATTTTACATTAAACCAGCAATTAACAAGACTTCAGATTAGTCTTTCCAGTGCTGTTGCTTTTCCTTTCTCAGCATTGAACTCTATCTGCCATGGTATTGTCATTTGTTTAACTTTGTCAGGTCTTTTTCAGATCGTTTTTACTCAGTTTTGTGCTAACAGCACAAGGTGCCTGCTTCCACCTGTACAAGTGATAGTAACAGACAACATCATTCCAGGCAGAAGACTCTTGATGACGGTTTGCAGAACAGAGGAAAAATGACCACTGCCTTTCCAAACCCACAGACAGAAACTCTTTCTTCAGCAACAACACACTTTGAACCCCTCTACTGTTTCTATGAAAGAGAAGCAGGTAAGAAATGCAGCATTTAATACAGACAGTATTTCTCATCTAACCTTATTCTTCTAAAAGAATATAATGTAGGCCTTGAGAAAATTAAAATAATCTGAGGAAAAAAAAATTAGTTATGTTAAGTGCTTATCATAAAAGGAATTCAAACATTTATTCATTATGCATTCAGTTGCATGATGAGAAACACAGTATTTTCTATCTATCCATTTTTATTTTAGCATTCAAATTACCATAAACATATTTTCAGATAAGATATTAAACCAAGATTTGACCACATATGTCTTCAGAAAAGCTTCTGTGATGTTGTTTTCAAATGGCCTTGCTAAGTTCTGTTGTCATTGTCATTGTCAATTGTCATTGACTGTTGTACATTCCAACTCTCCTTATTAATTTCAGTTGAAGATGCAATTCTTAATTTCCTTTATTTAGTCATTGTTCAGCACTATGACATAATCTTAATTAACAGTTGTGGGTTTTTTTAGAGATTCCTGCATTTCCAGTGGCACGTAAAAACAATTCTTGAGTGTTCATAAGATAATTCATTATTTCAAGGAGTAAAGATGCAAATAGAAATGCAACAAGGTACTTCTATTCTGTAAACCTGAAAACAAAAGAGCAGAATACCTCATAACTTTTAGTTGATTTTGTCCTCCTGAAATAAGCAGCATTAATATCTTCCATGGAAGGCAGAAGCATAACTAGACTATGTCCAGATCTTCAAATAAACCTCTGCACTTGACACTGCTACCATCAATGAAAAGAGATGCCTTAATACCTGGAGGTGAACAGGGCCTAAATTACCCATTGAGCATATGGAATTGTGGCAGTATAATAAAGATATGAGTTTAGAGCCAGTGAGTACCATGCAGTTTGACTATTAGTAGTTTTTCAGTGAGACATCTTTGTTGATGAGAAGTTTTTAACTGAGCCAACTTCATCTCCTCTCCCTCCTTTAATTTAGGCTCTGGCTGCCATTGACCATACTCTCTCTGTGTCTGGATACAATAATAAAACTAAAAGCATCCTCAGCCTAATGAGTATTCTGTTTGGTTCTCACCTCACCACAGTGCTCCTCTTTTAATGCCATTATGTATCTGTCTTAAAACAGCTGCTCTCAAATTAAGTTTCTCCCTCTCGTTGGGCTGCCTAATGTTTCAGATCTGTGCTCTGCAGGGCAAGACTGATAACACACAGCTGCTGAAGGAGCCTGATTGATTTTCAGCATTGGGTACTTGCACTGCAGCTTTCTCAGTGACCTGAAATGCACTCAGTGCCCTCCAAATTGGGAAACGGGTTATCCATTGCACTTTCTGTCTTCTTTCTTTTTTCCTTTTTTTTTTTTTTTCCCTCCAGTTGTACCTGGAGATATGTACAAGCACCTCTTTTTCAATGTCATCTTGCAGTTTCATTACTGTGGTACCCTTTCATTTTCTGCAGAAAAACAGGGGAAGCAAAAGCAACTTAATCTCACTTAGTCTGTGGTAGGCACAGAAAAGAAGCATTGTCTGTGCTCTTAAAGGTTTTGGGTGAACATAAATCTGAGTGAATTGAAGTTTGCGTCACATCTGGTTTGTCTTCTCTCATTAAATACTCATTACCATGATGTTTACTAAAAAAAAAAAACAGTTGGAAAAGGAGACAATGTGGATTTTGAGAAGAACCAAAATTAAGAATTATTTTATTGCACAAGTATTGTATGGGAGAGGTTTTCTTCTACATGTACCCATCAAGAAGGAGACAAAGCATGAAGTAGAACAGAAAATTCAAGGTATGATACCCACTTTGTGGAAAAGAAGGTAAAAAATGTTAAGACTTAAGTGGCCAGCAAGGCAAACTCATTGCTAACTTCTCTGGTCATACAGCACCTCGCACACAATCCACAAATACATTATGGTGGTGTAGGTGAACATAACACCTTCAGCCTGCACTCATTGTAGCAAATGCTCCAGAGAAATCAGTCAAAGCCACCCACTACTTATAACAATATTGACTACAAGAAACATCTTCAGCACTACTTCTCACCCTCTAAAAAGTAAATGTTTTCACACATGAGCTTGTTCTGGCTGAGACATATTTAATTTTCTTCATGGAAACTATGTTTTTGATTTGAGCTGGAAACAGTGTTGATAATACAGGGATGTTTTAGCTATTGCTGAACAGTGGTCACACAGAGTCAAGGCCTTTCCTGCTCCTCGCTCCACCCCACCAGTGAGAAGGCTGGGGGTGCACACAGCCAGGACAGCTGATCCCAACTGACCAAAAAGGATATTCCAAACTGTATAATGTCAAGATCAGCAATAGAACTAGGGTGTATGTTCGTTGTAGGGGACTGCTGCTTAGGGACTGTCTGGTCATTGCTCAATTAGTGGTGAGAAACAGTTTCATTTGCATCACTTGTCTTTCTTGTTTTAATTTTTCTTTCTCTCTTTTTTTTTTTCCCTTTCCTTACTACTGTTACTACACCTACAACAACTATAACTATTACTATTTATTAAACTGTTTTACACACAAATTTTCTCACTTTTACTTTTCTGATTCTGTCCCACATCCCACTGGGGTGAGCAGCATTATGGGACATAATTACTGGCTGGGGTTAAACCCCAACAACACTGTTGACTTGGATGCCTCTAGTTCTCTTACTTCAGTTCCCACTCAATATTCTGATGCAACAGATCAACAGATCCTTCTCAACTGAGCACCTGATGCACATTCATTCCCATGAGGTGCTTCATTATAGGGAGATTAAACATATACACATATATATGTTACCCGTGTCTGAATTTATGTGTTTGTGCATTGGTATACATGTACCTATATATACAAACACAGAGACACACATAAGAGTGGGAGAATCTGAATGTGCAAGAGACTGTCATAAATTATTCCCTATGTGGACTATCTGCAATGTGTAGAAATACTTACCTAGATTTTATTAAATACAAAAAAAAAAACATACTATGTTTTCTGCTATGACAACATAGGTTATTTTTATACTACTACTATATTAACTTTTTAATACTATACCCTACTAGCTTCTTAATGTTTACAACATTTTATTTTCTAGTTGCAGGTATGCATTTTCCCCCTTAAAATTCAATTACTAAAAAAAGCAAAATGCATGTTCAAAACAGCCCGTGAAAAACAGAATTGTTAAAAATTCTGACTACAGTTCATATAACCAAGAAGACATCTAGAAAATTATGTGCGCCTCTTCCTTCTTTCCCAAAGACATATGGATGGAGAAACTGGTTACATTTTTACATAACAACATATTGCGAAATGTAGGATTCCCCTGGGTATAGAGCAGTCACTTCCTATAAAAGGTTGTCTTCCCTAAATGCTGTTATCATGATACAAATGCTGTTATCGACAAAGCCACCATTTATGCTTTTAATCTGCAAGCATGCACAGATGTGGCTAAATTTATATAAGCAATTATATTGGATATGACTTGCTGCCCAGAAAACTTACTCAGCTCTTCTTTGGACATTGTGCTACTGTCCCTTAAACAGGCTAAATTTGCTTGTAAAATGCCTTACCCATGTGACTAAGACTATCTGAGTGAGTGACATATTTTTCTCAGAAGCTCCTGAAGAGAAAATTAAATGTTAGTATTTTTTGAAATGAGGGCTAAAGATAACTAGGCAAAACTTTGCTGTAGCACTTGCTTTTCTATTAGAAACTACTTGCAATATAGATAATGCTACTAATATTTAATAAAAGCGTATCATTACTTTCTCTCCTTCCAGAAAAAATTCACTTCAAAGCTGTACATGAACAAAGTGAACAAAGTACTCCTGCTTAATCAAAACATGATAATTAACAGGAGTCTAAGTACCCTTATCTTGGGGAACAAGAATAGCAGGTAGCAATTTCACTATTCTTTAAAGTCCATGATTGTGCTACTGAGTGGGAGGATCTGACAGCTAAGAATTCACATCTTGTCATTTCAGGGGTAGTAATTAAGAAGTTGACTATATCTGCATGGCTATTAGCATGGATGGTGCCTTGGATTTAGTAAGGTGTAGATGGCTGCCGGCTTTCATGAAAGAAAGGTTAATGGAAACATTTGTCTTTTGATGAAAAATTTTGAATGGAGCATGCTAAATCATCTACCTTTAGGAAATCATAGCATGAGTGCCTCTTCCAATTTCAAAAATCAATTAAGGGTTATTTTTACAAGTCATGATATACAGGAAATAGGTAAACAAGTTTTCAACTGGTGACTCTATTCACAGGGTTGCAAGTCTCACTTCAGCTGTGTCTACATTCATGATCCTAATCATAATTACTATTACTGCATGGGTTTGTGTTTGTCTTACTTCTAACACAAAGAGTTAACAGAGGATAGCAAATAATAAGTATGAACCATTAACAAGGGGTTTGGGTGTTTTTTTGCATGTGAACATGCAGCATAGGTCTCTTGAGGCAACACACAGGAGAAACACCTTTCTCTCCTGTTCCAGCCATGGTAGGCAGACATTGGGCAGAGACGTTTGAGAAACAGAGTTGTTCATCTGCTTGCTGGCTTTCTGAAACAGGGGAGAAAGGGAAAGAATAAAGAAAGTCAGATCGCTGGCCAGACTATCAATTGGATCATTCAGATTAGGTAAATGTTCCAAATGAGAATATAAGTAGTAGAGCCATAGAAGACCAACAGTCCATCTAGTCTATTTCGGAGAGTGACCAATAGCTCAGGGAATCCCAGAAAATGATTTTTGCTTGGCATATTCTCTCAGCTTTTTGTTATTTGCACCTCAAGGGCCCTTCTAAGCTGGAAGTAGAATCTTTGTTTTTAACAGCCCTTGATGGATTTTTTTTTCTGTCCAATATTTTATCTAAACATAATTCCATGTTATATATTTTATATATTTTTATATTTTTTTTTATAATATCTAATATAATACATATTTATCTACATTTTTGGCACAGGTAATTATCCCTACTGTCTTTGAGACCAGAGATCAACTTAGGAGGGAATTTTGGCTCACGGGCTGGTGTTTGAGAGTGACTCCGCATGAGATGGTTGACTCAGATGGTTTTCACATCTTGCCTGTCACAGCAATAAAAAAATCTCTTTTCTCCTCTTTCATCCCTACTCATACTCTCATTTCCCTATAAGTGCTTCTATACTATCCCTTTTGCCACTTTTTGAGCTTACTGAATTCTTTTTACTAAAGTGATTCAACTCAGTAACCTGGTATACAACTAGTCTGTGTTGGGGTGGCTTAGTTTTCTTCTGAAGTACTGTTGAATCAGCTTGAAAAACTGTCCGATGAATGCCAGAGAGCCAGTAAGGCTGGGAGAAGGGCAGCATGAAGAGTGGAACTTCCTACTTTTCTGCACAAATGTGTTGTTAGGTTTGGCTAATCTCGTGTATTGATTGCAGATACGTTTTAAGTTAGAGGGAATCTTGCCATCTTTGACTCTGTAACTAAGTTGCCATTTAATTATTTTGTTTACTTGCTTTGTAAACCCCTACACCTGTTCATGATTAAGTGCTGCGACAATTCAACCTCTCTATCTACCTTACATCATTAATAGATTTTTGAACCACTACTAAATCATAGCCATGTCAAATATTTTCATCCACGATGCCAGGGCTCCTCTATACAGTATTTCCTTCCCTGAGACCTCTCAGTGTGCTGCAGAGACTCGTAATTAGAGTTGTCTGGTACCACTGTGGCTGAAATTGAATCTGCTAGCAGAGCTGTTGTGCTACGTTTTCTAAGGCCATCAGCAAGGTGCACAGACAGCATTTTCAAGACTAAACTGCAGGCCTAATTGATCACCAAGGTGCTCTGATTAACCTCCAACCTTTGAGCAGGTGTTCAGTGAAACAACGGGGAGAAAATGAAAAGTCTAGGAACAGCTGTTTGCATCATCTGCCCAGAGAAAGATATAGACTGCATTTGCTGGTCTGCTATTGTTTATATCAGAGTCATTAGCAAGTGAAAATTTCTAGATTAAACACATTCCCTGAGTGTCTGAAAATGCTAAGTGTCAGTGAGCTGTCACGGTGTGTAAACAGCCTTCAAATAATTGCATGATAAGTTGCAATTGTAAGAAACTATGAATGTAACAAAGCAGTAGCAGACAACAAGTGTGTTCCCGGGATTTTAGATGTCATTCATTTTGAGTATGGACAGGGAAATGTAATTGGTTGCTCTGGTTATTTCTTACATGAAGTCTGCAAACTGCTTAGGACTGAATAATTGGCTTATCAAAGCAAAGTCCACAAGAAAAAAAGTCAACAGCAGAGATAAAGATCAAGAATCTGAGTAACACAGTATATTTAGAATGTGGCTAGACTGTTTTACTAGTGAGCAAAATACCGATGTTCTCAACAGAGGAAGAGGCAAAGAATCAAAACTCATCTTGAGCTGAAAAAGCTTCCAAGTTAGAGGATATAGCTCAGATTGGAACGTTGAGAGATGATCCAACTATCATTAATCTGCTCTTTAGAAGGAAATTAACAACTTTTGAAAAATTCTTTCCAAAGAAAATGGGATTTTTGTTTTTTAAATCTAAGTGTTTGCATTACAGAAAGAAATATCTGCTGGCTGTGATTTTCCAGTCTCCATTCTCTATGGCTTCAAATAATTCCCCTTCATGGCAGGATATAATAGCAACACTAAGCAGGAGGTATTTTGTTGCCTCATTGAAATCTAAACTAACTTAAAAGTTTAGACATTTCTTACATTCTTAATTTCTTAATACTACTCCCTCCTTTGCTATTAATGGTTGTGTCTGCACACAAGGTAGGTATCTAAAATTTCCTTACCCTTAATGGAAGTACAGATTCTACTCAGTTGTTCACACATGACTCTTGCTAATTGATATGCTCTTGGGAATCTCGTTTGGCTTTCATTTACTGGACTAGATGGACTCTGGTGCCCCGTAGGTCCTGTGTCATATCCACAGAGGGACAGCTGATGATGACACAAAACTGGTGGAAGATCCACAGCATTCTGGATCAGGAACCTGAACCAAAGCAGGATACTGTAGGGAATCTCAAATGGCTCTTGAAGTTAGGAAAGACCTAAGTCTCCACTCCTATATCTCCTTGAATCCCACAAAATTGGAACCTAGATACACAGCTTGTGTGTAGGCATTTCAATTTAGCCGTCTAAAGGTAAGGCTTAGCTCTAACATAGCAGGCATAATCTCTGTTTGCTCTTCTTTGTGTACATAATGCTTTATAAAATGCTTTATACCAAAAGAGAGTATTAACCCCTTAATGTGATGTATGAGGCAGATAATACCAACAGATAGAAAAATGAAAAATAATAATAAAACATAGGTTTAAGATTGTGGCTCAAATGCATACAGCTGTATTCTTATATAATCTTCGTTTCTCATTTTAAATGATGATGGATAAGGAACACAAACATAGGCAATTTAACTATGTCTACACAATCAGTCTGAATACCCTTGGAGACAGTCTTTGGAGACAAATTCTACTGGTTCCAGATCATTGTATATGAGTTGTTTATCCAGACTCAGATAAGGATACTAAATGTATGAAGAATGATGAATGAAAGGTAGTGATGACTATTTAGCAATCAATCATATTTATTTTTTAAAAACAATAATTTTGTTGTTCAAATTCACTTGTGGCTTGTTCAGTCCAATTCAAATATTTTACCTTCTGTGGAAAAACGAGAATGAGAATGAAGTTAGGGCTCTGTCACCCTCACCGTGAAGAATTTTTTTCTCATATTTGAGTGGAACCTCCTATGTTCCAACTTATGCCCGTTACCCCTCGTCTTCTCACTGGTAACCACTGAAAAGAGTCTGGCTCCCTCCTCCTTCAAAGCACCATTTAGATATTTATAGGCCTTTTTATTCTTTTTCAAATTTGTACTTGGAAAACATATATAGTCTTTATCACACAGATATTTTTTGGTACACATTGTATAGCCTTAGAATGTTTCCAGTCACATTTTATCTTTTTTCTGAAATTCACGCACGCATTTCCACTATGTTATTAAAGATGAGTTTAAATGTGGTTTATTTGATGCATTGGTGAATGCATTACTTCATTAGGAAACCTCATGGAAATTCATGGGCTTAAGGCTAAAGTGCCTCCCATCCCACACCCATTTCAATTAAAGTGTGACATTGACACAGCCTTAATGCCCTCAACTGCTCATTTGACACAATCTCATGCAGTGATATCTCACCAAAACAGGAAGCTGCTTTCGCATCTCGTTTGCATTATGCATTCATTTTAAGATTAGTCACATGGCTAATGAGTATCTTGGAGGCTGTCCAGTTTGCTACACTATGTCATGCTTCCTTTCCTGCCACTCTACTTGCATTAACTCTCTGTGATATTGCCAAAGACTGTACAGAGTGTAAATTGCTCTTTTCCATTTGTTCCAGAAAATGATCACATCCACTGCCGCTTGGAAATTGTTCCCATTGTTGACTACAATTAAATATTACATGTGCACTGAAATAATTTCATTTTCATGAAGTGCTAACCTCTAAAATTTTGCCCACATATGGTCTACTACTAAAAGAATTTTGTCCTTCTCCTCACCTTTTACTTCCAAAAATAATATGTTTCTGTCTTAAAATTCAGAACTGCAATGTTTGAAGCCTAAAATACAGTCATTATTCCCACTTTATCTTGAAGTTTCATTAAACTCAAAGTGACAGCATTAAAATTAGCACTTCAGATAGCATTTAACTTTGTAATCAATGATTACTATATATTTTAAACAAATACTGACACATCTATTTGTGTATTTATGTGTATGTACATTTATTTATATCTGTAGATAGTCTGCAGTTTGAGTTTATCAAGACCTTATCAGTTTTTTCAAACTAAGACATCCAACTAAAATAAAAGATAGTTTCATACATCAGAAGGGACCATTTATTGTGATTATTTATTTTGACACCATATGTCTTCTCCACACTGCACAGAGGACTGCTCTGAATGAAATCCTATTGGAAAAAAATACATCGCTTACAAAAAAAAAAACACACCAAAAACCACAGAACAAAAAGCAGCCTCTTCCCTCAAATAAATCCATATTAGTCTTTTTAAAAGTCCTGGACACAAAAAAAAAAGTGTTAGACTATCCATCACAGTATCCAGTGGATTCTTCAAAAGTATAGCTACTCCTTCTATAAATTATAAACACAGTGAAGAAAACATTTAAATAATTCAAAGCCTATTCACCTATCTTTTTTAGAATAAAAATTAGCACATTTGAAATCTATGTATTCATGACATACAAATCCATAAGCACATGTACGACATAATGCAGCAACTAAAATATCCTTTTAACAATAATTCTGCACCATCTCACAGTTAGCAGCAGCTTTCTGTGATCAAGATCTTCTGTAATATTTCAAAAATGTCATTGGAAAACAGAAAAAAAAAATTATAAGTACAACGCACCATTATATTCAAATTGTATATATGCTAGAGATATGAGTCATTGTAGAAATAGAAAACTGATGCATTGGTAAAATAGTGTTGAATCACAATGAAAAGGAATGACAGGGAAAATCCATATTCCTGGGGACTGTCACAAAAAAGGGAAAAATAGTGCCTCTGATTTTTTAAAGCTGCATGATTATTAATACACAATGCTTAGGATAAATTCCTAATTGTGTGTTTAGAGGGGTGTGTTTGGAGTGAAGGAGGAGTGGGAAGGGGAAGCACATCTGATGGCATATTTAAGTGAAATGACTCCTCTGTATTATCTGGTCAATAACAGTAAGCAATTTTAATTGTAGCTTCATGTTGGACTAGAAAAAACAGAAATATGTGCTCATCTTTTGACTCCTTTTAAAGCTCATAGTCTTATGAATTTACAGATAAAATAAAATAAAATAAAATAAAATAAAATAAAATAAAATAATAAAATAAGGAGAAAAAAATCTTCTAAAAAGCCTTCAAAAGTTAATTGCCCATGGATGTACTTCTATGGAGGAAAAAGTAGGCCAGGACATAAAATGTATTCATTATACCAAAAGAATCAGACTTCATAACATTTCTTAGGATTGAAAGGATTTGGGCTTTTATTAAATAAAACTTGAAAACAAGTTGGCAACCATTTATTTTTAAGTCAAAGCAAAAAGTGTTGTAGATTCCTTGTTTCAGGTCTTTTATGTGTTCCTAGATAATCATACAGGTTGGTTTCGTGGAATCTTAGTATGGGCTGAATAGGGTTTGGCTCTGTTTTTCAACTATCAGCCAGACTATATCCATGCTATGCTCTTGTGCTTTGGGCATGGTTTATTGTCCCCTGTTTTCGTTATTTAGATGCAAATATATTTCTTAAGAATCTACAGAAATTAAAACCAAATGAAATTATCATTCCACTCCCATGTCAATGCTTAAGGTGGACAAAGAAAAATTAAAATGAGCAAAGTGCATAATCTCCATAGAATAGATAGAGATTGGAGTAGCTAGTGCACTAACATTAGGGAAAATATGTAGGTATTTATTAGATTCTTATGTTCATGTAAAGCAAAAGAAACAATAGACCTTATTTTAAAGCTCTACTGGAATATAATAGACTCAGCAGGTTGGTTAATACTAGAAGTCATTATTCAAACACATCATAGAACTTCTTTTTGTTATTTCTAGAGAATATAACCCTCTCAGTAACATCTACTGCAGCTGCTGTTCTTTTAAATGTCCAAAGACAAATAAATCTACAACTAGGCAAAATACATTATTTCTAAAGAAGTTCACTGAAATCT
>JAOTQQ010000019.1:5546556-5560247 GCA_026546715.1 Gallinago undulata | reverse complement strand
TTCTTTTAAATGTCCAAAGACAAATAAATCTACAACTAGGCAAAATACATTATTTCTAAAGAAGTTCACTGAAATCTCATGAATCCCATAAAGAGGATGCAAATTGCTGAAGAATGAAAGTGGTCTAGAATGTGTGACACACAAAAAAGGGTACATATTGAGATGTAGAGAGATCAGTGATCTCAGACTTAGCTGAAAAACCTAAGTTCAATTTTCTGTGTTGCCACTCTGCCAGAGTGAAAGTACATTTTTTATGTGGCCTGTTTCTTTCTTTTGTCACCATCTGCTGCTGGGTTCCTGTAAGAAACCAAACTCCAGCTAGATAGATCACTTTTCTGCCCCAACATGGCAACTCCCCCATCACACAAAGCATCTATTTGTGGCTCGCTCCTTGTAACCTTCAAGGAATAACATCCCCTCTGGTAGCTCCCGGTATCAGCACACCCTTCGTCCTGGATATGCACATTATGGATCACCTTTCCTTCTGACAGTCCAGAAAATTCAGAACTGTAATATTTTATTAGACTGATGGAAAACACTTAGACTACGCCTGTCAGTGGATGTACAAAAAAACCTGATATGAATTCTGTGATTTGAAACCAGATTCCCAAAAGTAGAAATAGCAATCTTAATAGTATATACTTTTTCAATGTACTGAGATCTGTAATGTATTTGTGTGTTACTACAAGTCCTTCTATTTGTTTTTTTGGTTTTATGTCCAATTTTGAGGGGTCATACCACGTATTTATCCAAGAGTTATGTACTTAGCCCAATATTATACTCTGCTGTTTAGTACATGTTTTAGAGCCTTTCTCAGTATGTCCTCAGCATGTTCTGGGAGACGGAAGCACTGAACAGATAAAACACAGAGTCATACTTGCGGTTCTACCTCTAGCCAGCCCTGTGAGTTTGAATTCAACATTTCATTTCTGTGTTCTCTATCTCCCTCTTTCTTCTCCTATTTAGAGCGTTGGTTTTACTGAGTAGAAGCTGTCTCTTACTGAAGGAGACCTTCATCTTGATTAGGTCCTCTAGGCATTCCTGCAGTATGTACTTATAATGCATCATAAGCTTTCCTTCTCTTTATGATTATCTATTATTCATATTGTGGTAGTGTCTAGAGACCAATAAGTTAAGATTATGACAAGATACAATATAGGGATAAATGCAGATGGCAGGTGGATAGCTAATAATAAAGATGGGTGTATGTACAGAACTGGTGTTAGTAACTACTAATAGTCCTCTTTTCCAATTAGATCTAATGATTATTTTTTCCTGAGTGTAACAAATTAATTTGTAGAAATTCCATAGTAGTTTTAACTTCTTTAGAGTTGACACATCTCATTTTTATTTTGTAATATTTTTAATGGTTATAAAATTACTAATGACATGCAGAGTTTATACTTTTTAATTTTTTTTCTCTATTTTGTATCATTAAAATACCACAATTTACCAGGAGTTAATATCCAGGAAATGTGGAAAACTATAGAAATAACAAATCAAAATAAATACTGCCATTAGCTGCCCTACTTAACAATGCAGTAATTTTATAGAGGTTAAACCTTAGTTTGAAATATTTGAAATTTTAAAGATAAAATTTGAAAAGAGAACAAAAAGGTTTTTGACTGAAGAGGTTGGAAAAAATCTTTTTTTTTTCCCCCAAAGTAATCTTTGTAAATATTAATATTTTTAGTGCTTCCCACCTATGAGGCCCACATTCTGCCATCTTCCCCTAAGAATAGTGAAATATTTCACATAGATAGTATCTATAAATGCAAGGGTTTTTCAGTATAACTAACTAATAAAACAACCCTTAAATTAATAAACATTCAGTTGTGTTTATTTCTACCTCTGTGTTACATACATCTTTTACTACATTCATTCATATTAATAAGAAAAAAATCCCTAATCTTTTGACAACCTTTCCTGATGTCATAGAGTCATAGAATGGCTGAGGCTGTCAAGGATGACACCCAGTACCACAACAGGAATCCAGGGCAGTTCAAGGCATTAAATTACTTGGGTTTATACCCTGTAAATATCTTCCAAATTTGTACCCAACTTAGAAAGGGGAGAAACATTCAAAATGTTTTAATGAGACACAACTTCTGCTACAGCCATTTTGAATTAACTGCTTCAGAAACAGATATTCAAATAGTCAAATAGAATTCATTCCAAAGCTCTCTTCCAGCTCATTGTTCCATTGTACTCCAGCCATATTGTCATGCAAAGGTTAGCATCTAAAGATGATGACTTTGAAGATATGGCAGATATATCTGAATATTTATCATTACTTAGGTGTATAATTCAGGAAAATCCACTGAACTTAGCAGAGTGTATGATACCCAGAGCACAACTCCAGTATGTGAAATTCACTAGGCACTTGATTTTTCTAGAGAAGGTCAACTACGATTTCTAAAGTGGGAAACAGTATTAAAATAACAAAACCTTTAAAAACACACTCCAAACTGGAATTTTTACATTATTTTTGCATTATGAAAGATTGCTTTCTATCTCATAAGATTTTTTTTTGTTTGTTTCTGTGACTATAATTGCACAGCCATTAATAGTTAAAAAGCATGAAGCTACAAATCTGTTGTTGAAAGATTTTGTACAAAGTATTTCAGGAAAAAATAATTATGGTATGACCATGATACAATTTAATTGTCATCACAAACTTAAGTTTGAAACTAAAGTTGACAAATCTTGCTTCTATCGAAGTGCTGTCTAGGAGCAGCTTCTCACTGTATGGCAATCCTGAATAAGCAGATACTGAAAGGAAAGACAAGACAATAGTGTCTACTTACCTATAGTTGGATCATGATAGTCAGGGAACCGATGGCTTATGAACTGCATTGTCATTGCTGGAGAGGAGAAATCAAAAAGAATGATATTACTTAGAATTACTTAGAAATGATATTAGCTTAGAATGTTGTTCAAAAGTTGGTCATGTCTACAGCTGCAAGAAAGCTTTGGCATTACAGTGACAATCAAAGAGCAGATAAATGGAAAAAATATGAATTAAGCGTCTTTATTTGTCTTCATTTCTTCCTTTTTAACTGCATTTTATTAATTGCTGTATTAAAATGTTACATCTTTTTAACACTTTGTAAATACTGTTAACCTTATATTGTCTACAGATAAAATTTGCCATGAATAAAAGATAACATCTTATTTGCAGGGCTCATTTATAAACTTTTCCATCATGTTACAAAATGCCTCTAACTGCAGTCCCTGATTTGATTTCTGGTACATTTCAAGAGTACCTATCTCATTAAATTTCATGTGGCAGACAAATGCTTCAGTTAACCACCTAGACCTTGGTTTCTTCTGAACAGACTGTTTTATGGCTGAATTTTATCTGCTTTTGGAAACGTTAGGAAAGTTTCATTAGTCTTCAGGAAAATTGCTTTGCATCATTTGGAACAGGTGGTGCTCTGGAAGTGAAATTCCAATTTATGTAGAAAGCCAGAAGTATTCATATCCTGTCCAACCATAAGTTTCCAACATGCTGTCTAAAGTTCATAGACTTTGAATAATTGTGAAAGTAGGTTTGGGTATTCAATGTTCACCATCCGTTGATGTATTTCCTCAGTGGTTTTAATCTCAGCTCATTTGAAAAGTAAAAGAATATACTTAACACTGACAGATGTGGAGAAAAGACCTATAAATGTGAGAGACGTAAATTCCAATTGAAGAGAAGGGGAGAAAAAATAGGACGTAAGATATTTTTAAAATATTGTTTGATTTCTAAACTGATGTCATTATTTTATTTTTTTCTATTTTTTAATGCCTGCATTAAAACTCCATTATAGTTGCTATGTGACCCTTTATTTAAAAAAAGTATCCCACCTCAGTGATAACTATGTCACAACACATTAAACCAAACATGAGATTCTGCCTTACGTCTTGAACATCTCAGTTACCTTCAAAATCAGAAGTTATAAACAAGAAATGTGACATTTAAAAAATTCTGCACGTAAATACACCCATATTTAAAGCAACATTGTTTTAGTTTAGTGTTTGTCCTCCTTTTACTTTCAAGAATGAGGAGGTTAAGGAGATAGTTTTACAAAAAGATACAGACAAGAAGTATTAAACATTTATTACCATGTTAATAAATTATTGCATCTTTTGTGTAGACAAATATAAATGTTAAGAAGAAGCATTATAAATTCATAGTAACTCAGAGAGGGTAACTGTTAAAAAAGCTCATTCGGTCTATCCATATTATGGGGGGAATAAATCTACATGCAGTGACACTTGTGTCTGCTATATTGTCTGTTGTTAGATACATTTCTTTTAAGTACTGTGTATGTTTGGACACTTTCATTTCCAGGACACCTGTTTTTTTAATCACAACAGATTTTTAGGCACCTCCATCTGATAACTGTTAGTGACTTATGAAGAATAAATTGATGCTTAATGTGATCTGCCTAGTTTTCTCTGAGAAGCAGAGGCAGTTACCAGAGATGCTGTTCATATGGTTTATGCCTACACATTTTGAGCTTTCTGAGGACCTGTAAAATAAATTAATTTAATTTGTTTCACTACCTGTGACTTTTTCTTGCCAAGCTTTTTTTTAAAAAAAAGCTACTAAATACTACTCTGTATTTGATTTAATTCTTTTTCCTTTTGGAGCTATGCCTGTGTCACAAAATCAACTGAAATGGAAATTCTCAGAGGACACCCTGAATTCATGGTAAACATTTTTTCTTCTCTCCTGAGACAATCCTAAATCAATACATCGTTTACGTCCTCATTGAATCCACAGGAGGTAAGAGGATGGAAATAATTAGGAAGCATCCTACTCATTTTCTGCTGTAAGGTGCAAAATATTAGCCACTGGGATGTGTAGAATTTATATCTCTCAGACCACTCTCTGTGTGTGAATATGTATCTTCAGAACCTTCACAGGAACCAAGGCTGTACAAAGTGCTTTAGAGACAGATCAGAAGAACAACTTCTGTCTTGTAATATCAAGTGCAACAACACTGACTTCTATATACCAGATCCAACTCTATATGGGCTGAGTTGACTATATTAACTGGGAGAGGTATAGAATTTGAGAAAGGTGAGAGAAACTCTCAGCATAATGACATGAAATGATCTTACAGTCAGCTGGCTAGAGAAATGGTGAAGAAAAGCTTCCTTTTAAATACATTTCATCCCAGAACTGCTTGCATGACAGGCCTTTGTCAAAAGCTCTCAGTAATGACTGGGGTAAGGAACCTCTTTGGCGTCTTTAGTGCTTGTCACATTTTGCATTGGAATTGTCACACTGTCCCAAAACAGATTACATGGGTTTGTTTTCTCAAACAGAAGGAATCGAGCTACGCTGTTGGATCTTTTTAATCACTGAATTACAATGTAAAACAAGGAAAACAGGGTATAAGAGATGGTATTTGCAACTTATTTTACTCTGTGTGTTCTTTAAAATAACAACTAGTGTTTTTAATTCAATCCTAGGGAACAGTAGTGCCACAAGCATTTTTGAAGCAGGCATAACAGGCCACTTCCCCTAAGGAAAGGAACAAATAGCTTTTGGCATTAAATAGCCAACCCCTTACTCCATAAGGATGGAGGGAAAAGTATCAAAACCTCAGGTCTGATATACAACAACAGTTGTGTCCAGTCTTACCTAATATTCCACAGTCTTGGCTGCTGGACATGCAGAAATTAGTTCTGATTCATGGTCAGAAGTTGGTGGAATGCTTCCCAGAGAATAAGAAGGCTCAATCACCACTGGCATGAAACCACACAACTCATATGGAGCCTCAGGAATTAGACAGTTGCGTACAACTAGCTCTGTCTGATCTCCCCAACAGAACAGCTGAAATACACTAGCTTCTCTGATACTAACATCAGCTAAAGAGTAATATTCCAGAGCAAATTAATTTTGAGAACTTATATAAAAATGGTATGGATATTCCATGCTGCTTTATGAAAATATTCTTCTTGGTTTCTGCTTTTTTCCTTATCCATTATACTTTTTTTCCATATAAATTAACATACCTACCTAAACCAAGCCACCATCAGATATTTTTTGTGACCATTTTCCTTTGTAAATCTAAATAAAACTGCTTCAAATTTTTACAGATATATAAATTAGGGATGTTTAACTCTGATTTATACCACACACAAAGCACTGTAGCAAAATGTGGCTTTAAAGCAGGATATTAAAAATCAGAATAAATAGGCTGATATTTGAATAAATATGTGTGCATGTAAAAGCAGACCTAGTTAAAAAATGGTGAAAAAGCAAACCAAACCAAACCAAAAAAAAACTTTTAATCCATAGCGTGTATTGTGAAACATTTTTAATTTCAAGTTGCCTGAAAATTTTTAAGGAATATTTTATAACAGAGTGAAAATCATTCCACTTAAATGGGACATGTACATCACATGGCAACTATGAAGAGGAAAAGAATCATTGTTTCAGATGAATAGTATCTTCTTTATATCCATCTGTAGTTAAGCAAGTGCAGATTGCCTCTGCTGAATAAATGTAAGCCTGGTATGCATGCGTATGTTAGATTTAAAGTTCTCATTTGTTTTCAGAATAAAAAAGCAGTTCAGATCCTGCATTTGATTTTAGTTGCTTCTAATTATGCTTACCCAATACTCATTAACTATCTGGAAAGGTATACATAATACCTATGCTGGCACTGAAATATAAATATTTTCCATGAATAATAAACTTAGTCCTGTCTGCTACTTTCCATATAATCCCTAGTCTCTCCTAATAATATTTTATTTACCTCCCAGTAGGAAATGCCATGCTTAAAAACAGGCTGAGGTTATATTATTCTTTCTAAAGCATCTTTTTGATCAGTGCAGCAATATTCATTTTCACATAAAGATGGCATCAACTTTTTATGTAGTGACCCACTAGACAACAGGAAAATGCTTCAGTACCCATGCAGTTGTGCGAGCAGGTAGAGCAGAATCCCACTGTCCTTCCAATTTGTTCCAAATTTAACTTGTACTGGCAATTTTAAAAGTAGTCCTATACCTATTTTTCAAGGCTAGAGAGTATGTAGCAACCTTACACAGTATTCTTTAGGATAATAGTATCCCTGAGGTGAATGTCTCATCCTGAGTTTCCTATGCCTCTTTATTCACCCAAGAACTTCCAGATATCCATAATTTTCTGGGTGCTGTGCATGATCAGATATAAATCTGTTTCCAAAAGAATCTTCACCCTCATCACAAAATTCTACATTTTAAACAGACTAAAAAAATTATCACAGTAGTTGCAACTCAGAGATCTGTGGGTCCTTATGGGTTAATCACTTCAGTTTTGATCCAGTATTCCAGTGAATCTTTAACTTGTGCTTTTGTAAACATTGAGATTTCGAAGAAGCCTGCACAGAAGATGGACTCAGGATATATGTATATGTATATGTATATAAAAATAATATAATATGGTAAAGGTGGCAAAGAAGCTATGCAGTCTGAAAGCAGAACAGTAGATAATTTTTAACAAAGTGTGCACCATAGGAAGAGACTGTCACGGAAAAAAAAAAAGTGATAGATACGCTAAAATTTTAAGAGACATCCTTGCCTCTATCAATATGTAGAATTAAGCAACTTTCCAAACAAAAGGCCAGGGCATGTTAAGCATGCTTGTTATTTCAGTTATATACATGTTTCTTTATAACTAAATATATAAAAATGTTGCAGTATCAAAGTTAGACTATTTCAACAACTAGAAAAGCATTTTATTACACCTATTTCATTTCTGAAGTATTGGATAGTTTGAACAGTTCTGGACTTTCTGACCATTTCAAAGCCACAAGAGCCTAGGTATCATCTTCTAAAATGTATTATCTTTTCAAATGTTCATGGCTGAAAATTGGAATGTTGACGTGAGTTTCATTGGCTTGGAAAAATGACAAACATCCTTATAACTAACTTTTTCAGAGCTCGTTCCTGAATTTTTAGATTGACTTGTCAAGTTAAAAGTCATTTGCAATCATTCTTCTGCCCATTGAATCTTATCAAATAGACTTTCTAATAACAACGTGCAAACATATGTATGATGAACAGCAAGAGGTGAAGACAGTAGTTTTTCCAAAATCTTATCTGCCCTCTGAATTGCGTTAACACTCATGGCAGCTGTGAATTACTGGAGACACCAATAATGCTAGAATATTTTAAGGGGAAAAAAAAAAAGACAAAAACCTTAGAGAAACTAAATACGGTCTTAGGAAAATTTCATGTATGTTCAGCCCCTGAAAGTTTAATAAATCAAGGTAAAAGACAACCAAGAAAAATAAAAACTACTAAATCTAAAGGGGAGTTTTGCTGTGAAACAAATGGGATATGCTAGCTATGAGCAAATTTAGGTTACAAATTAGAAATATTTCTAGTCACTAAATGAGTGATTTTCTGAAACAGAGTTCAAACGTGGATGGAAGAGTCAAGAAACTCTTTGATTTTAAGGTGCTTCCTAAGTGAAAGGATTGCCTCAAATTAATGACTCAGAAGGTTCATTTGAAGAATTTTCCCCTGTATTCTCAATTTCAGGTGGGGAAAACATTAATTCAATGTATGATAATTTAATAAGATAGCATCTATAATCAGGTCTTCAGCTAATGTCAGTGAATGAATGCGTGCTTTCCTAAAATATTATGTGCTTTTGATCTCATTTTTTTTATAAATTTTTTATAAAGAGGATCTTGCTTTCCAGGGAGAAGCTTCCATATGGAAAACATTGCTTTGTAATAAACAGGGGTAAATTAAATGACCCCACATTTATGATACACTTGTGTAGGGGAAAAAAACAAACCCACACAATAATCTGAGAGAGCTTTACATACAATTCATGCAGTTAAAGCCAAATTATTTGCAGCCTTTGCTGTTTTGAACAAAATATGTTGCACTTCTGAGGTACTGCCCTTTTATCTTTTTCCCTGTCCCTTATAAAGCAGTCTTATGAGATAGCAGACATCTTTATCAGATGACAGATTTCCAGGTCACAAAAGACTACGTGATTTGAGTATACAGAATATTTCATGTCTTTTATTTGTATTTATTTTATCTATGCACACTGCATTTAGATCACGGTACATTTTAGAATAGATGACAGCAGTAGTCACCTGAACCAAAACAAAGGGAGTCAGAACAATGAAATAATGTTCTCACATTCAAGTAATCCACATTAGCCCAAACCAAACACCAGCAACAATGTCAAAAGTGAGAGAGGTTGATGATGTCAGTGGAGAGATCATCCAAACCAGCGGACTTCCATAATGACATGTATCTAACTTGATTAGATGGAGACCAAAACCTGTATCTGGAAGAGTATGTGAATCACTTGCCCCACACTGAAATCAGTAGGATGACCCATTTCCCATTGTTAAGGAACGTGTTGTATTAGGTCTGAGCATTGAACATCCACAGTGGATGCAGGTTATGTCTACCAGAAGGTATATGACCAGCATATCAAGAGTATTGATTTTGGTCAAAAAGACGAATGAGAAGAAGATTGATGTCAAATTCAGGGTAGTACAGAGTTTTACAAAATTTGAAGAGTACAAGAAAGGTACCTAGGCAATATTATCTAGCAATAGAATACTTTTGCACATTGAGTATAGCTAATTATATGATTGTCCCATGATGTGGTAAATAACAAAACTCATTGCTGGATTGAAAACTTGGATTTTTTAAAGCCGGTTCTAATAAACTCAAACATCTCACACCATGATAACACACTCATCTTCATACTGCCAGAGAATGTGGATATTTTCAAGCAGAAGTTTTTAGATATTTTATTTTGTTCATATCCCAAAGCAACTACAGGCTAGATTTGCTGAAAGGATAACAGCCTAAAGGCACCTTTGTTCTGACACCGTACAGCCATTTTGACGTTGTTACACCCTGTAAGAAATAGGATAGAGCATTACCACATCATCTCAGGAAGGAATTCTGTAAAGTCTGTGAGCTGCAATTACTAATTTTTTAGGTATTACGATGTATTATTTAGTGAGTGTTGGCTGTGAAATGAAGGCAAGCTAAATTTTATTTCACTGTGTTAAATTCATTCTGGTGTATTAGAAAGGTACAGAAGGTTATCATACAACAATCTATTCCATATTCTAGGTTGCTGATACAACTTTGATTTTTTACACTGTTTTTTACTAAAATCATAGGTATTTTATTCACTTATTTAAGTCAAATTCCACAGCAAGGAGTGGTAAGCAGCAGAAAGGCAGACTTAAAAGCCGTAAGTCTTTTAAATTAAATTTGTCTTATTAGAATGAAAACTGAACACACACAAAAACCCCCAGAACACATAAATTTTAAGCAGAGAAAACTCATGTTACTAGGACAGAAACAACACACTTCTCCTTGTCCATTGAATTGTCACAGATGGATCATTCTGTGAACTTGTGTTGCCTTGGTCTTGGTTGAAGACTGAGTTGCAGAAAGCACATCCCAGGATTCTATGATCCCTTGAAAAATTATTTCCATCTCCTCCAAGACCTGTGCATCTTCTATTTGTTCCTGTCAGTTCTGACTCTCACTATCTTGTATCCCATTTCCTCTCTGGGCACCCACACTTTCTTGCCAGGAAAGTCTTGGCCTTTTTCTCCCTCCGGAGAGTCCCAACTAGATCCCTTGTTTCCTTGTTAACAAAACCTAACACACAAAACTACTAGGGAAACATGTTAAAATAAGTGTCTAAAGGAAAACAAACCAAAATAATAATTTAATGTTTATAGTGACTGAAATAAGAGAGCTAGTTTTGTTTTTTGGACTGCAGAACAAGTGAAAGGTTTCTTCATATAATTTTGTACCCTCTGTTATTGTACAGGAAGAGCAGATTATAGCCAAAATATGTTGGGGTTGGTGGTAATAGAGCAAGGCAGAAAACAGCTTTCTTTGGAGAGTACTCACAGTCTTGTAATTTCTCCTCTTGCATCAGAAGGAAACAAAGGACTTGATTTGGAAATGTATATGTTGTGGAATAATGTGATCCCAGCATAACAGCAAAAAATTAAGAATCACTTGAGGAGAATCACTTCCTCAGAAAGAAGAGACAGAAAAAAAAAATCTTTGTTTTGTTTTGGAACCCACCTTTAACAAATAAACAGAAATCATTAATCATAGAATCATAGAATGGTTAGAGTTGGAAGGGACCTTAAAGATCATCGAGTTCCAAGCCCCTGTCATGGGCAGGGACACCTCCCACTAGACCAGGTTGCTCAAAGCCCCATCCAGCCTGGCCTTGAACACCTCCAGGGATGGGGCATCCACGACCTCCCTGGACAACCTGTTGCAGTGCCTCACCACCCTCACTGTAAAGAATTTCTTTCTGGTATCCAATCTAAGTCTCTCCTCTTCCAATTTAAAACCATTACCCCTTGTCCTGTCACTGCACTTCCTGACAAAGAGTCCCTCTCCAACTCTCCTGTAGGTTCCCATCAGAAATTGGAAGGCTGCTGTAAAGTCTCCCTGGAGCTTTCTTTTCCCCAGGCAGAACAACCCCAGCTCTTTCAGCCTGTCCTTGTAGGGTTGGTGCTCCATCCTTCTGATCATCTTCATGGCCCTCTGCTCAACCCATTCCAACAGATTCATGCCCTTCCTGCGTTCAGGACCCCAGGGCTAGATACAGTACTCCAGGTGGAGTCTCATGAGTGCAGAGTAGAGGGGCAGATTCACCTCCTAAGATGTGCTGGACACACTTGTCTCAATGCAGCCCAGGACACGGTTGGCTCTCTGGGCTACCAGCGTGCACTGCCGGCTCATGTTGAGCTTCTCATCCACAAACACCCCCAAGTACTTCTCCTCAGGGCTGCTTTTCAGCCATTCTCTGCCCCACCTGTATTTGTGCCTGGAATTGCCATGTCCCAGGTGCAGAACACTGCACTTGGCTTGGTTGAACTTCATGGAATTTGCACAAGCCCACCTCTCCAGCCTGTCCAGGTCCCTCTCAATGGCATCCCTTCCCTCCAGCGTGTCAACTGCGCCACCGAGCTTGGTGTCATCAGCAAACTTGCTGAGGGTGCACTCTGTCCCACTGTCCATGTTTCCAACAAATATGTTAAATAGTGCTGGTCCCAGTACCGACTCCTGAGGAACACCACTCATCACTTGCCTCCACTTGGACATTGATCTCAGGGTATGTTTCTGGCTGTTCTTTCTTACAAGCATTAGATGTAAAGACATGCGTTCTCACTATTTCCCTGTGTGATCAGTAAAACAAACACATGTACTAGATACTGGTTACAGATTTCCAGCAGGGACTGAAGGACAAAAAGAGAAATTTTGCAAAATTTCATTCTGGAATTGAGAAACTTTCAGGAAACTTTCATCAAAAGTGCTCTCATTGCAGAAAAGTCCTAAGTCTTCTGAATCAACACATTTTAGTGAAAAATGGTTGTACTAAAAACTTCTGACTGATGTTAGTGTCTATATCCAGACTCAGTTCCTGCTGCAATATAGGAAGGCAGAATGCACTGCATTGTAAAATTCGTGTAGAAAACTCTGTTCACTCTTTAAAGAAACAGGAAAGCAGATGAGAGTTGCATTTATCCCCCATGTAAGAGGCATCATCATAATGTGATACAAATTAATGATGAAGATGAGGTAGATTGCTACTACTTATGCACCATTTCCTGCATGTTATATCCCTGATCCCTACTAGAAAGGTCTCACACAAAAATACTGAAAATTCCCTATCCTGCTTAGCTTATGCACTTTGAAAAGATGCATTAATAAACAGAAATTACTTCTGGTACATGCTGCTATTAGAACATTTTCCCACTGTTTTTCTTCCATCAAGAAAAAATCAGTGAGAAAACTTAATGTGTCTTCTACTGTACTTCAGCTAGAAAATCCAATGGTAACTTAAGCCTTCCATTAGTGAGCAATCCAAAATGTAACGACATAAAAAGGTCTTAAACCAGACTCCAGTATAATGTGGTTTTTAAAACAGAATATATTGAATAAAGCTAGAAAGATTCAATTTTCACATATTATTTCAGAGAACAATAGAGCTGATCTTAAACCAGTACAAATAGACACATTTCAATTAAAGTCAATGGATAAATCTCTTAATTTTACAAAACAAAGTACAGTGAATGAGAAAAATAAAAGGTAGTTCTTTATGCAAGTGGGCCCTGGCTTGTAGCCACCAGTCTCAAGTGTGATTACCTCACTGTGAAAAAGACTTCCAAGCAAGGATAAAGTCATTTCATTCCATGGAAAGAAACCTCTCAGCAACCACATTTATTTCTCTCCTTTTTTGTAACTGCTGACATGTTTCCCTGTAATGATAACTTGAGATGCTCTGACTTGGTTTACTGCTGTTTCAGGTAGTGGTAAATTGACATTGTTTGCAGGTTTCCTAACATAAACTGGTAGTTAGATCCTGTGATACCTTCCATGTGAAATTATACCCCATAAGTCAAGCAGTGATGAATTGGCAGTGACAGCAGCTGTATTTTCTAGCGAGTGGGAGAATAGTTGCTGTTCTGTAATGTGGTACCAACTTCTGTACTTCAAACCTGTGGCCTGGAAAATTGATGACACATCAAAGAGGAAGATACAACTTTTCCATTTAACCCCTCACAGAAGTCTCATTTGAGGTTAAAACACAGCCCAGCTTTTTCTTTTCTTTTCTTTTCTTTTCTTTTCTTTTCTTTTCTTTTCTTTTCTTTTCTTTTCTTTTCTTTTCTTTT
>JAOTQQ010000019.1:5522629-5546456 GCA_026546715.1 Gallinago undulata | reverse complement strand
TTTTCTTTTCTTTTCTTTTCTTTTCTTTTCTTTTCTTTTCTTTTCTTTTCTTTTCTTTTCTTTTCTTTTCTTTTCTTACCAATGCTAGGATTTCTCCATATGTCTGTTAAAGTCTAAAGTCTTGTAAAGGACAACATTCAGATTCTTAGACATTGTTGGTAACTAATTCCCTTTAACTTAACAGAGTTTGGGTGTTTATCTGTCCTTGCTGATCTGAATAGTATCCCCCATCTCTCCCAAATTCAAATCTGTTTTTTTTAGATGTGTTGATGATTTTAATGGTAAATTTGATTCCTGTTGCTGAATGAACTTTCATTGAAATGAAAATACATCATGGAGAGACAGTTGACTTGGATGAAATTCAAGAGCAGAAACTAAATGAAATAATCATAAATTTACTGGTTTAGGTTGATGGTATCAAAATTATTCAAAGGACAGAACTGATTTATTAATTTTACTGTTCAGTATTTTATAGTCTGTTTCCTATATTTACACTTCTACTATAAATTACATGATTTATAGATAACTTTTCATCACTCTCATGACCTTTTTCAAATTTTGATTTACTAAGTTAGCTTAGTATACTGGCTTTCTCTTTCAATGCAATATGTAAACAAAATTTAAAATATTTACTTTTGCTCAGAAATTCTCTGATCCATTTGTTGAACAGCCAACACAATATTTCCAGTAATAACAAAGGTATTGAAATCATATTTAAAGGAATTAAACTAAGAAAGAAGTATTTCTGAAGACAGATCTAAAGCCAGAAAAATGACACCAGGTCTTTGTTAAAATCCCAATAAATATTTTAATTAATCAAATACATTTGACTATTCTCAGAATGCTGTCCTCAGCAATTTATTTACTGTAACAGGCAATTACTCATATACTCATATTTATATTTTTCTCAGTGGAGATAAATATCACATAATTTGCAGTAGTTTAAAAGTTTTCTTCACTACAGACATGACTTTGAACTGAACATATTTTCCTTGTCAGATTTCAGAGATGTTTCTCTCACTGCTAATTAGGTGACACTTCACAATGAAGTTAAATCTGACACATTATAACTTATACCAATGTCAGTTCTCAATGTCTTTTCACAGTATTAGAAGAATTTCCATAAGATTAGGGAAGGATAAGGCTCTTCAGTTGTTTACTCCCTGTGCATACACACATGCACGCACACACAAATCAAAAAACCTGATAATTATGAACTGTTATCCAAAAAGAAAATCAAACCATTTAGAAAGCCTGGAATTGAGGATAACAAGGTCTTCTGAATGGGGAAGAAGTAGCTCTGTTTTGTGACCAGCACCACTTAGAATATGGTCATGCAGGGAAAATGAAAAAGACAAAAGTAACAATATTGAAAAGAAATTGTAGAAATGAGACTCAAGTTCTGGGGCAATTCTTTTCCCTTGTAAATCAGCTCTAGGATTTACCACTCCTACTACTTTTACATTATTAAAATATGGATATCAGCTGCAATATGATAAATGCAAGCAAAGGAAAAGCTACTGGTTTGCACTGGCAGGCTCTAAAGGGCTGCAGGTTCTGTGTGCTGACTTTAGGTGGCTCCCAGCAATGAGTGCAGCCTTTCTCATTTCTCTGAGACACCATATTCTTCCTTGTGACTGTTGATGTATGTGTTTCACAGAGGTTTCTCGGTATTGCTCAGAGGCAGGACACCTGACAGGCCCTAAACATCCAGCTGTCAGGAACTGACTTCTGCAAATTTTAGACACCCTAGAATAGACATCCTACAGCTCTAAACATTGGCCTTAACATTTTAAGGACACAGAAAGGAATATATATCTAGATACTCTGGAGGCTGAGTTGACTGGGAAGAAGAGAGCTTGTAGATCTAGAAAACAATGTGCACTTTGGAAATAAAACAATGGGAAATAATGAGCTATCTCAAAGGACGGTACTGGCCCTAGGATTTCTGTTATTTTTACTTAACAAAGACTTAATAACCACTGTAAGACTACTGAAGAAGGTTTATGTGACCATGTGAATTTGGGGAGAGGTGTTTCTAACCTTTGGCTCTGCTACCAGGTCTTTACCCTTTAATTCTCACCAACATCTTTTTTTTTGCATCAGTTTCCACACCTGCAAAAAAAAATGGGGCAACAGCAATATGGAAAAAGAGCTCTGAGATTTAGAGGATTGCTGTATAAGATCTGTGAATGCATTCCTTAACTATTTGGCTAAAATTAAATCAGTTACACCAGGAAATTCTAAGAACAGACTTAACTAATCCTTTCAACATGAAGTAAACCAGCTGGAAGGATAAGCATGTCATCAAACACTTTACACAACAAATATGACTTACAAGTATAATGGAGATGAAAAAATTAGAAAGTACAAGGACAATAGAGTAAAATATCTAGGTATCCTCCCATTCTTTTCCCCCTCTGAAAGTACAAACCCAACTGGATATTTACATCTCCCAAAAGCGCATTCATATTGCCTGACACACATACATGCTACATTATGATGATATATTGACAACAAGCACAGTTGCAAGACATGCTTGGGAGTAGGAAGGTAGCACTTCAGGCACTAAAAGAGGTGATTTATTATAGCATTAGGCTAACACTGAAAAGGTCAGAAAGCTACAAAACACACAAAAGTTCTAGAGGACTGACTGTAGTTTCATGGAGTAAATCTACATTAGCCTATTCAGGTTTGTACCTTCAGCATGAAAAGAAATTTTAAAGCTATCAATGCTAGCAACACAGAAAGAGTTCTCCATGTTTTTCTTTTCCTACAGTGGAAGACAATGGCTCATGACCCAGGAATAAGCTTCAGAGTACTTAGGTCCCTACAACAGGCTGAGTCTCAGTCTTTCATTCTTCTGGGTTAAACTTACATTCATGTATTTCATAATGCGCTTTCTGTCCTTGATGCTCTTGTCATTTATTCTGGTGTGAACCTAGCTGTCTCAGGGGTTTATGGTGCAATATATCACCTTAACATGATGGGTGATAGAAGCTGTATTTGGTGACCCTAGACCTTTCCATGCAAAAACAGTAGCAGTTAAACCAAAACAAACCTCAAAAACGTCCTCTGCCCTCGTACCCCAAAAACAAGCCAACAAACACCCTAGAATGGTCTTATAGGAATCCCTCAAAATTCCCTCAGATTAGAGGCAAAATTCTTCTAAGGACTTCTGGAGGCTAATTAGGAATATATTGGGATGGGAATGATGAGTAAAAATAGTTCCTTGAACTGTGAAAAAAAATCCTTAAAACCAAAAAGATCTTGTCCAGACAATAAAAAGACATAGATATATTTAGTCATTTCTAGATTTTCCTAAAAAGTTGTTCCATAATAAAGAACAGGAAAAACTTTGCCCTAGAGTTAAAAGCTGTACTTTGTCTGCTCCATGGCAGGACTGGAATTTGTGTTTTCCCAGTCCCTGCAGTAATTAAAAAACTGAAATTTTGCCTTGGTGATGCAGTGGCATTGTCACTCAATTCTCTTAAGATAAAGATTTGGCAGCTGACTGGGAAATGGCAAAGTAAATTTTCAAGACTATAATATGTCTATGACTACCTAAACCACAAAGCAACACAAAGCTTTAGGTTATAACAACTGGAACTGTCTCCTCAGGTATACTAAAAAGGATTTGGGAGGGCTTTTAGACGCTCAGTGAAGAAGACACTACTAAAGTACTCCATATCCTAACAGTGTGATGACACTGTGCTATGCTGATTCAGAAATGAGTCAGCTCAATTAGCAGGGAAGAGTAGAATCAGGTCCTTTTTGAAGGTACTTGCAGTGATGTAGATGTGACAGAATGACTCATCTGTCACCAGTGGTTTAGTCAGAAAAGTCTTTGGCTCAATGACAAGTATTTATAACTGGAAAATAAAAGGAGGCAATGAAAATTAAGTAAGCAAAAAAGATCTGGATGTTAAGCCTGTTCTACAACATGCAAGTAAGAGGTCATCACTTCCATAAACCTAAACATTATTTTAATGCTAGCATCTATTCAAGTCCAACTCACTGTACAATGTGCTTTATGCATTTCTGTCTGTTCCTGATTCAGAGAGTATAAGTATTCTGCAGCACTCAACTAAGCAGAGTGATAAATCTCAGTTCATTGCCCATGAAAATATTTTTTTCATCTGTAGTATTTCCTTCAGTATGAATTTTATTTCAGTTTTAAATAGCATGCATGATCAGAATTGGTCCCTCCTTTTGAGATATTCTTCCATAAAGCTTTTGAAGGACACGAACCAAGACCAAGACACAGAAATCAATGGGAGCTTCACTGATATCAGTAGGGGTTTGATTAACGTTTTATTTCCATGATGCTTTTTCCACAATATGCTTGAAATTAAATATCTTTGAAAACAATTATAATGGGTGAAGTTGTAACTCCACTGAAACAAATGGCAAAACTTTCTTTGACATTATTTGGGTTGGAATTTATCTGATACCAATGTATGACTTTCCAGTTGCTTGCTTTTACATTGTATAAGTGAATGCATTCACTCCCTATAGTTTTGCTTTGGTACAAATATATTTTCATACTTCAAAATATTAAATGATTTTCTAAATGGAAAAAGTAGAAGAAATATGTATTTTTTGATATAAAAATGAATCAACTAGTGTCTTTTCTTGCAAAGAAAAAAAAATTATAAACACTCAGGTCTAGAATGCAGCTAGAAAGCTGCATTAATAAAAGCTGTGTTATTGAAAGGATCTAAAACTTCAGTGAACTGTAGAAAGACAGCACAAAGTCTAAATATAACAACATCTTTTATTATAGGTTTTAAAATCCTTTTTGAACATTGGCATCCACCTACCTCTCAAATACATTCATAAAAGCTTCTCTGTGCGTTCAGTTCAAAGATCTGTCTAGTTCAGCACTTTCTCTCCAAATATAGGTAGGCAGGAGAACACAAGAAACCCATCAGGTTTAAACCCATCCGGGTATAAAATGATCTTTTCCAGGACATACTTTTCTACCACACACATTCAATGGTTTAGGCACTTTCTAAACAATACATCTGGACCAACGTTCTGATTTCACGTCTGAGCATAATAGAGTTGCATCGGGTGGTTTCTTTGGCCCATCTGTCTATGCTCCATGAGGATAGTTCTAAATCTGTCTACAATAGATATATTCATCTGAGACAAAAAAGAGTGGAAATTATACAGGGTGTTCAAATTTGTGCATAGCCAAAACCCAAGCAAATATAAAGTGTGCCAAGTCAAAATTACTTTCTGGCAACTACAAATTTCACTTAAGGACCAAACCAGAGCAAGAGCTGTTAATAGATATCTTGGATCTCAGCTAGGTTTTTTTACTCAATAGCTTACATTTCTTCTCAGAAGTTTTGGGTTTCGGTTGTTTTTTTTTTTTAATAAGACACAATTGTGTTGATATAACTAAAGGCAAATATTTGCTAGGGGGTAGGAGAGGAAGTAACAAATACCTACAAAAATTACTTCACCTTCCAGTTTCTCATTAGAGTAATCTAATCCATTAGGTGCTTCATCACGTAAGAGCTGAGGAGGCTACTAGTTGTATGAGTGACTCTGGGTTTATTACTTTAACGCTGTAGGCTGTATATTTCTCAAATGTAAAATGGGCACAGTGATGATGTTCTACTTTGCAACCTGAGATTTTTGTTCTACTATAGAAAGAGCTATATGAAAACAAAAATTTACCCCCCAAAAGTGCCATGCTGTATTTATTTCATACAGCTTTTGTGTTTATGGAAATTACCATACATGAAATCCTGATTGCACTAAGGGCAGTGGGTGTACTTGCGAATTTATTTTATTTTCTATGTCATAGTCTTCTTATCTCAGAAGCATTTGGCATCAGATTTCTCCTTACTCTGATACACCATTTGAACAAGACCATTTGAGATCTTCGTACTTGTAAAGTTGACAAAGATTTCTGGACACAGACAGAAAAAAAGAATCAAAAAAGCAGAAACAATGCAACAACAAGACATAGGAGAAGTGAATTAAAATTTTAGTTATGTTATGTATATCACAGATGTATGCATTTTATAATGCATGTTCAATACTACTTCTAATCATATATGTTTTTGTCAAGACTAGAGCATTTGCTTTACTTTTAAGGCAATGTGGTTATTTGTTTGTTTAAAGTTAAAATGTGAATTATCAAAATTGTATATAATCTACTCATCTGCAAAATCTAGCAATCATCAGTGAGATCTGTTATTATAATTTTGAAATGTATACCATTCAAAATCAAATCAAATAAAATGAAAACAGAAAATACTCTTGATAGAATAAGATCAATAAACTGTTTTAAAACTATATATTTAGCAATTACAGTCTCCTTAATATACTTCAATGTTTTGAAACATTTATATATCCAATATATTTTTATCTAGAGAAACTAATCTTTTAAAACAACTGAATATTGAAATATACTACCAGCCTTGTATATCATCTTGATAAATGGTTAATAGCGTGGCACAAATAAAACTGTAAGTTTTTTTACTTATTTTATTGAAGCTGGAACAATCTAGATAAAATATTCCATGAAACAAAACAGAATTTTCTGAAATCCCTAATCAAGACAAGAAGCTACATCCCAGGAAGACCCCAATACGATGGTCTCTGAATTGGTGCATGGGGGCCAATAGTCCTTCTGGGCATTAGTTGAAGATCTAAATCACGTATGTGTAAGGAAAGAACAAATGTGTCTCCCCACATATAGACTTCCTTTTCAACTCTATCAAAAACAAATGCTTGCACAGCTGCATGGAGGTTAGATTTGCCCTCTTGGCAGCTTGAGCCCTCTGAACCAAACAGCTTTTCTTTTCTTACTGTAACAGAGGTCAGACTGAGAGAAGGTCTGACTAACCAAAGAGAGATAAATAACCCAGGGACTTGGATGGGGAGGAAAGCTTTATTATTAGTTTAAAGACTTCTGGAGCAGAGTTTATAGGGAAGCCAAGTAACAAGTAGCAAACAACATGAAATGTTTATGCATGTCTAAGGAACCCAGTTATTCTTCTCTGTCTTTCCGTCTTCCTCTAATTTACTGTTCTAATCAACAGACCTATTTTCTGCCCTCTTGGATACTACCATCCCCCTTATGGGTTGACGTAAATAACAAACAGCTTTAGCCCTTGGCTTCACCAATATGAAACACTGTATACAAAATGAGTTACTGCAAATAAGGCAAGGGCTAGCGTCGTAAAACTGTCACCTTTACCTCCAGGATTTTCCTTCCTGATAGACCTACACACTTTCTTGTTATCATCCACGGTAATTTTTTCTAAAACACTGAAGCTGGTATTACTCAGATAAAAAATCAGTTAGGGGCAGCAAGCAAAGACGTGTTAATAAACAGCAGAGTAGACAATAGCTGTCAGGAATTTTGGAGTTATTTCTTCCAAAGAGAGTCGTTTTCTGCACTCCTTGGTGTTAATGATAAAACTCCTGAATTCAATTGAGGATTATCTGACTAAAATCTTTACTAAATACTCTTAGGACATTGGGACACTGAAGCAACTGTTTTCCAAGCTACAGCTGAGGATTTATCTAGATGGGTGTGTGTCTGCTGCCACCCTACCCATTTTTTTAAATTACAGCTTGAGTCAAATTTACCAGCTATAAATAACAGAAAAATTAACAAAATAATGTGTGCAGTACAATCTAATACGTACAGCATAACAGTTTGAAGCTGACACTAGATTTAGCAAGGGAGAAATCTCAGGTGATTTTTGAGGTCTGGTTGCATGAAAGAATCAAAAGATCAAAGACAAGATGATGAAATGTGGCATTAAGAATCAATTACATTCAAATGCAGACTTTCAGGCCTTATTGCAGTGGATGAGTTGGCTCGGCTCTATGAGGTCTTTATGGTTCTTTTCTCTAGTTTTTTAATATATGTGATCACTCTGAAACTCATGTTTATAATAGGGAGACACTTCTAGCCTATGCCTTTATATAGACATCTGTGTTCAGTCTTAGAGCTGAATGACTTTCAACTTTGATTTCTGTCTTCTGATCTCTATCTGCTGCTCATTGAAGTCAACAGATCAATTTAAAGTGATTATTGGGTTATACCCACAGCCCTAAAGTGAACATTCATTTCAGCAGCTTGGGTGCATGTGCTTGAGAAGGCACACATTTGTTCTTCAGTTAAGCAGAATGAGTATCCTACATGTCATAGTTGCCTTCAACTGTTGGGCTTTGATTGAAGAATCTGCAACAGATAACTTCACCTTTAGAACGGATGCAGGAGCTTACATCCAATATTGAAAATGTACTTGCATGAGCCCTCTGAGCAGAACAAACATTACAGCAACCCCCTGAAGTTCAGAACACTGCCAATAACTGAGAATCACCATCTGGCCCAGCACCAATGGCTGGATTATTTCTGGGAAGAGATAATTTACAGACCAAGCTCAACTAATAAACTTCATGTCTCTCACTGCAAGAAACCTTATAAAACACACTGACTCATGGGTTACAAAAACAAGGAAGAAATACTAACTTTTTGTGTCTCCTACAACTAATTGTTACCTTAACCCAAACTAGTTGCTAAAAATTCTGTTCAAGCTTCTTCTATGGATTGGATTAAATTAATTCAAAATTTTGTAACCCATTTTATTTAATGATTTCAGGGCAATTCCCTTTCAGTTCAACAACATTCCCTTGTGAGAACATTATCTAAATCTTGAAGAAGTCAGAAACGGACAGTGTCTTGGACACCTGCAATGAGTTGAATTTCTCCCACTTACCTGGGAATAAGCGCTATCTCACAATTCTTCACAAAAATTATTTTTATGCCAGTTTTAACAATTTAATGCTCAAGAAATACTAAATAAATGTCTAGACACATAGGGAAGACTATTAGCAGGAGATGATAGCTTTGATTTCTTACTCCTTACCATAATTCCTTACTTCTTAGATGCTGTCATGGAACTTTATGGTGACAAGGGTCTAAGTTTCTCCTGGTACCAAGATGAAGAAATGCCACTTATTTTAACTATTGTTAAAATACCTACGTGAATGGAACATTACATATTAGTAACTCATAGAGAACTACTGTTTATCTTGGCCCTTTTTATATAGTTGAGAAATTTAGACAAAACCAAGCATCCCATTTATCTGAAGTTTTTCTTTAGCATTAATCATATGGTTGAATTTGCACTGGACGCTGCAAAAATCTAAAATGATGAATACTGAATAAGTAGGTAGTGGCATCACCCAACAATAAATCATACCTTTCCTACCTGTTCCATTTTGCATTGCATATAGAAATGTTAACCACGGAGTGAAAAATGGTGCTTATCATAAGTGACAATTTACTTCTATGCTCTGGTCATTTTGGAAAAGTACCTCTAAAGAGGCTATGTGGTATAAATGGCAATATGGGCACACAAATGCATATATGCATGTTTATATACACACATGTATATATATCTATGTAGTTCTGCTTGCACATACATATACATTTCTTTTTGATATGGATTTGACAACAGTCTATGGCATGTCAGCCTTTGCACATGAACTACATTGTGGATTTAAAATATTTAGCATGGTCTTGTGCTATTTTTTAGCACAAATCTTTATATTTTCAACCTTTCATATATTTGTAATATATATGTGTTCATGCACACACAAACACATGTACATACACACACACACACACGTATACATTTGTGTTCCAGAGCTACAGATAGTTGATTTCTCCACTGCCGTAATGCCCCATCTGAACCACTAGCTATTGAAAAGCTGTTCAGGTTAGCTCAAGGGGACGAAATGGGAGTCCATTAGTGTACAACTAAAAAAAGTAAAATTTTTCTTCAACTCTAGTACTACTACAAAAAATCGATATTGTGTGCCTAAAGGGAATAAAGATGGTATTAAAATATGCTTTGTGAGACACCATCGGTAAACAAACACATTCCTTTAGCATACTGTAGAACATACACAAATTGTATACTAAAAGCAACCACATTATAGTTTGATATTGCAAACTTTTTATTCTTGCATCATGCATTTCACATGCAATTAGGTTAATCTACATTTAGCTTTCCTGATAAAGACAGACATGATTTTAGGAGAAATATTAGGAAAAATGAAAAGTTGTGAGGTTTTGTTTTATGATGAATGAAAGTGAAACATTACTTTATCTGATCAACTGGGAAATTGCGGAGTTTACATTTTAACTTATGACAGTGTTTATATGGGAAATCTATTTATTACTGTAAAGTAGAACATTTAACTTGCAAAATAATGAAAATAAAGTGCACTATATTAACATCAAGCTTCTTGGAATATTTACATACCTCAAAGAATTGTGTAATTTTGGGTAGAATATATTGATTAAACCCAACTTTTCACATAATACACAAGAAAGCAAATTTGGAGTTCAAATATCATCTATTGACATGAAATATTCTCTGAATAGTCCACAGCCTGCTACATATTCATTTAAGAGATGTTTTAAAGTCTTACTTCATGAGTTCTTCATAAAACAAATGAAAAAATCTCAAGATAACTACACTTTGCATTTGAGCTAGATATATTTTTAGTATTTTACTAGCTTTGAAACAGTGGTGTACCGCTTATATTTCAGTGCCACCCAGAGTACAGCTAGGTTGCCTTTACTTCTATCTTTTCATCGATCACTATCAACACACCTATATACGTCAGCAACTAAAGGATAAGGTGCATTTTTACAGTCTGAAATTACAGAATTTGCCAAAGTAGCTTGTTACTAGTTAATCATACAGGCCTTCTAAACCAACATGATTTATTTTCTTGGAGTGTTGTGTCAAGGTAGTAACTGCTATAAGCAATGATGGATGTGCAGTGATTTCATAGGTTTTGTACCATTAAGTTTCATAGAATCACAACATCATAGAATGGTTTGGGTTGGAAAGGACCTTTACTGATCATCTAACCCAATCCCCCTGCCATGAGCAGGAACATCTTTCACTAGATCAGATTGCTCAAAGTGACATCCAACCTGACTTTGCACACTTTCAGTGTTGGGCACCCATGACTTCTCTGGGAAACCTGTTCTAGTGTCTCACTACCCTCACCATAAAAAAATTTTTCCGTAGACCTAATTTAAACCTACCCTTTCAATTTAAAGCTATTATCCCTTGTTCTATCATTACAGCCCTGGCAAAAATTCTTACTTCATCTTTTTTATAAACCCCCTTTAAGTACTGAAAGGCTGCAATAAGGTCTCCCCAAAGCCTACTCTTCTCCGGGCTAAACAACTGTTTCTTTCTTCAGCCTTTCTTCATAGGAGAAGGCTCCAGCTTTCTGCTCATTTTCGTTGTTTATTCATCAACAACCATTTTTTAATTTTTTTTTTAGGAACCTTTTGATGAGTTTACAATACTTCTGTTGAGCAGAAGACTTGGAAGAGACAAAGAAAACTTTCTTATTTGCCATATACCACAGCTTATCAAAACATTTCCCATATATACTATCTGTAAAATTTTGTTGAATGCTTTTCAGAATATAATATCCAGTGTGGTTCCTGTTCATTTTCTCACACTGCTCACTTGGCAAATCAGCATTAATGCTGGAGATGATAGCTACAAACTGCTTGTTATTGAATATACTTATTTTCTGCTTTTAGTGAATCCAGAATGAGTGTGAATTCCTATGAAATACTGCTGCAGTGACACATATGGAAAAATAATCAATGATACCTTTTGTATACATCACAAAATAGAGGATGCCATAGCTAAATTTCTATGTAAAAGCAAGGCTGAAGCCATACTTCAACAGCAGGATGCTGCCATTCTGTGACAAAACAGCATAAACGGAAAGTAGTGGCTTTCCTTTTAAAGGAGGAGTCGGTTATAGACATTGGAGAGTTTTGCCCTCTTAAAGTGAAATGTAAAGGAAACTTATTGCTAAAGAGTGCTTGTATGGGAACTTACAGCAGTGCCCCTTTAATTAATTTTGAAAAATATATAATCAATTATGTTTTTAATATCTGTTGGACATTCTCCTGTAGTTGCTGAGTTCTCCTAGCAAAGCTGGAAAAGATTTAGTACCTTTCCCTTGCCATCCATTTTTAAGTTTCCAGAATTTTACTTTTTTGAGTCACTTTTGTTTGATTTCAGTACCAACTCCTCGGGCTGTGTCTTTGGCACACTTAAGTCACTCATGCTTATTGAGGCAATGTATGCAAGAGTAAAAATCTTGCTGCATATGGAGATGTTACATTTCTGACCAGCACTTTCTGGGCTTCTCCCAGCTGTAATACAAGGGGGAGATTTATTTGACTTATACTAGTCTGCACTCAAGGCTTGCCACATGGATTCCATATGAAACAATCTATTCTTATGAATGACACCACTCATTTTTACTGAACAGATGATAAAATATTTCTGCTGGATTGTACCCTGGAATTCCTTTGGGTGTAAAGGCTATTAGATTAGACTAGTTGTAAACAGCTACATTTTACATGTTTAAGTGAATTCCATATGGGTAAAATCCAGTGTGATGGGTCACATATCCTGTTCCTGTCAATTCTTAACATTTTAAATATTCCCAATAATGTCAGCCTAAGAAATTGCCTGAAAGCAACAGCTAAATGGCTACTGGAGTGTCACCACTGTTTATTATGTTTCGCCTTAGAGTCTCTTCATTGACTGTTTTCCTCCTTCATCTCCTTGTTACAGCTTGTCTATTATTTAGATAATATTTATTTGATTTACTTTTTTCTTTTTCTCAGACATAGTTCCTTGCATAGCACAGCCCTAATCCTTCCCAGGAACTACTCCAATGAAAATTACTCAAATGCAAAACAAGTCATGCTAAAAACAGTGATATTAAGTGGAAAAATGAACAGATAATCTCCCTGGGAGTAAAAGTTCAGATGAATCTGGAAGAACTAGAATGGCTAATTTCCACAGTGTAGGCTGATTACAGAAGGCCTGTCCTGACTACAATTTCTTATAAACATAATGTAGATATTTAGCTTAACAGAGGCATTTTCTTGTCAGATGAAATTGGAAAAGGAGAGAAACAAAATCTATACATATGCAACTACCAATATGGATTCTGAAGATTTATCAGGTTCCTATACTGTGATGGAGGTTATAGCATTAATAGGAGTTTAATGAGGTGAAAAAATAGTTCCTTTTATTCTTATCACATTATTTTCTGGCAAATAGAGATACAAGTATTATCAGGGCTTTAAACTGGAAAGGACAAAAAGAGTTAAAACTGAACAGAATACTGGTGGAGCAAATGAAATATAAGCTGCTAAGACAAATCTGAAACAACAACAACAACAAAACATTTTAGGCAATTTTCTGCCACATTCTCAAGGACAGAATATTATAAAAAGGAAGGAATTTTATAAAAAGTAATTTTTCCTCAAGATATCGGCCCCAAACAACACTGACATAACCCCCTGGTACAAATTAAAAATTGGCTGAATTATGGACCAGTTCTGCATCTTGGCAAGATCTAACCTTGCAAAGAGTCTTTGCTATAGAGATTATTGAGCAAACTGCTAAAGAATTTAATTATGCAAGTACTGAAGTGGATATTTAAGAAATTGTTTTCAATATGATTTAGATATAGTGGCCTGTTTGTTTTAGAGCATTTGTTCTTAAGCATGGAGAATTCATCCCATAAGAAAGTTTATAAGACAGTTTTGAACCACTGAAAATAGGATCATAACAGATTCTTCATTTTAAGGTCATTATTTTCAAACATTAAATATCAGACTGTACAAAATGTGAAGACATATAAACAGAAAATTAGAATCTATCAACATAAGGGTAAATCAGGTATTCAAAAAAGTCTTTTTGGTAAACATTATTATTTTCTCTGTTGCTGCAACATTCCCAGCTAATATGCACTCTTACGTAGATAAGAAATCTTTTCTAGCTCCCGTTACTAAAATGATGCCATTTTACTCAATGTAACATGAATTAAATAACAAGATATAGTTTCAGAAAGAATACATGGCACCATCAGGTGAGATAGTGCTGAAGTATTTATAGAAGATTGGTATATGATCCTTGTAGTGATTGCTTTTCCTACTTCAGTTTATTTATGCTCACTTCAGTGCTGAAATACATTAAATTAAGAACTCAACGAATTAAGAAAATTATATTTCTGCGTGCTATTTTGGTCTTGGTTCTAACATAATCATACTACAGGTGTTCATAAGACTAATAAATCACAGGTATATAACAATTTTCATACTAAGACATCTTCAGAAATATTAAAGACTATGACACACAAACTTGCACATAAAGAAAATTCCAGGCATGTTTTTGGTTTGTTGGTGACTTCATCAGACAGTAAACTTGGAAGGTTAGCCTAATGTTAGTAGGAAATACCTTCCAGAGTCCATAGATCTTTGCAAATCTGTTAATTTTAGCTATTCAATACCTTCCTGCAGCTTTGCATTTCAACGGAACGGCTGGACTGGTGCTTACTGACAGTTCAAGAAACATATGAGGATCCTGTAATGCTTTGAGGCAGAGGAGTCAGGTCACATGCAGAATAAACATATGTAGGATTGTGCTCATGCAGGTACTAGTGATAGCTTTCCAGTGGCCTCCATGAACAGTATAGTAAGAAAAGTATTTTTCTCTGCCTGTTACTTTCATGATTGTGCATATGTGAATATGTGCATGTTCTTTTATATAATCTCCCTTTATTTATAACACTTCCTGTCCAGCAAAGAAATAAAATTATTCCTAATCTGTAAATTAGCTACCTTTGAGTAGAGTTTAAAAAATGAAGAGCAAAAATCCTGCGTTCTTCTTCAAGAAGCATACTACCCAAGAATAGGATGACATGGAATGTACAGTAAGAAATAAGTTGGATTTCAGGTGGAAACAATGAGGAAATCACAGAATTTTAAATCCAACAATATTATATTGTACATCAGGAACAGGCTATGTCTCCGTTTCATATATCAGAGTTCATGCAAGATCTTGTGGCCATAAACCTCATGAAAATTATGTTTCAATCTCATCTTTGTCTTTAAGAAATTCAGTGATAAATAAATGACAAAATATATGGCAACATGGCAAGTCTTTTGATGAATATCCCCAATATTTAAAATAGTGATACAAGATGACATATGCCAATGCTGATTCATTTTACCTTCCATCATTACTCTGTCATGATGTTGCACATAGTCAATGGAAAAAAGATATATAGGACCATTTTAAAAGTGATCAGATTGACCCGATTGATTGGCATATATAGAATCATTGACCACGTTATGTCGGATGGGTCAGCGTTTGTCTGACTGTCAGTTTTCTTGTGTGTGCCATTGACGTGACTGAATCCCAGGACTATGTGAATGATAGTGGCCATAGTGTATTATGGTCACACTGAGAAGAGAAAACAAAACTGAAAAAACAAAGTAACAAAGAGACAAATTAAGAAAAATTTCCCCTGTGTATTAGCAGCTCAGCATATACAGAGATAGATGGCATTTGTCTTCTCACAGTATAAGCAGTACAGTGCAAGAAGTAAATTAAGAAACTAGTTAGTCCAAATGGACACCAGCATATACAATGGTTACTGTTTCCTCATGATCAGTTATCTATTTGGGAGAGGGAGAATACTCTTGGCTGTTAGATTTGGGGGGCCATCATCTGCACTCTGCTTAGGAATAGCTGAGCTAACCTGTGTGCTGCAATAGCTGGGATTTCTTCCTTCCAAGAATGGATGAATTTCCCCTTTCTGAGTGAACAAAACAAACACATTCCTTCAGTGCTCAGAGAGGAGCTTGCTCTCTGTAAGCTGATCTACTTTACATTTTCTGCTCAGGTATACCTCACTGTGAAATTAGAGTTTGTACCTATCTTAATAGCCTGGCTCAGCGATGCTCATTCAGAATATCTAGAAAGAAGAAAATTGTGTGATAGACTCATGAACCTATAGAACAACAACAATTTTTCAAAATTATTCCTATCCGATCTTTGTAGGTTTTGATCTTGTTATTAAAAAGCACATGACCAGTTTCTTTACAAAGCAAACTATGCAACATCAAAAAACATAAAAACTTAAAACCCACTGAACTACACAAGCTGAGGGTAATTGCAAAGTTATAGACGGACAAGACTGGAAAATATTAAGAGATAGATAACTCCATTTTAGGATCCACATCGTAAGATAACCAAAACCATTATAAGATACCTAAGAAAAGCTCGTTTCTGGAAAATAAAGAAATCACTGAATATAAGAAAACAGAGACATTTTGCCTCATCTTCAGTATCAGTAAATTTAAACCATGTACATATCTTCCAAAAATGAGTCAGCTAAAGCAATTTATATAAGCTGTATTTTATTTTTATATAAAGCTATAGTGTGTTTAGTGAGTTTTAAAAGATCATTCAAAGAACATTGTAAGAGATTTCCCGGTACCTTCCTAATAGTCTTCTATAAAGAGACACAGCACATTTCTCAAGAGCTGTAAAATCCTCAGACAAGTTTTCATACATTCACTTTACTTTTTCTTCCACAAGGTAACTGAGTAGCATTATTTTTTTTAATGTATGTGAGGAATAGTCAGTGTAAGAGGTATATCCAAAAAGAAGATGATCAGAGGGATGGAGCACCTCCCCTATGAGGACAGGCTGAGAGAGCTGGGGTTGTTCAGTCTGGAGAAGAGAAGGCTCCGAGGAGATCTTGTAGCAGCCTTCCAACATCTGAAGGGAGCCTACAGGGCAGACAGAAAGGGACTCTTTGTCAGGAAGTGCAGTGATAGGACAAGGGGCAATGGTTTTAAATTGGAAGAGGGGAGATTTAGATTAGATACTAGAAAGAAATTCTTTACAGTGAGGGTGGTGAGGCACTGGAACAGGTTGCCCAGAGAAGCTGTGGCTGCCCCATCCTGGGAGGTGTTCAAGGCCAGGCTGGATGGGACTTTGAGCAACCTGGTCTATTGGGAGGTGTCCCTGCCCAGGGCAGGGGGGTTGGAACTAAATGATCTCTAAGGTCCCTTTCAATCCAAACCATTCTATGGTTCTATGATCATCAAGCAACAAAACATATTGGCTAGGACAATCTAGATTCCTGAAGTTTCATTATCAGTCTTTGGACATGATATATTAGATGAGTGTCCCTGTTTTCCCCACCCAGGGGGTATATTGAGAATTATAAAATCATATAATCACTCTGTTTGCAAGGCATCTGAGGAAGAAGTTCAGTTCAACACCCTGCTCAAACCAGTAGCATTGTATAATTGTACCCATTTTATAGAAAATCAATTACAAATCATGCAGTTTAATTCTCAAGCATTGTTCTTGGGTCCTATAGACGTGCTTTAAAAAGCATTTTGACAATTCCTGTTTAATTAATTTGTAGTTATACAGAGCTTAAATGGAGATAAAGTTAGAGAAATAATGACTCCGGAAAACTAAAACCAACACTTCAGCATTTTCAGTTAAAGACAGTCACTGCTGTGTATCTTCAACCCAATACAGAAAGTTAGGACATTTCAAAAGAAAAGTGAAATTAAAAAGACATATAAATAATTTAGGCACCTGAAGACAACAGAAGCTGCCCAGGTACCATTTCATTAGATCTGTATACTGAAAGCATATCACTGAAGTCTTTAGCACCAAACAACACAGTCTGTAAAGGTGCTTTCTAGCATCAGGACTTTACAGCCATCCATGGTTACGCTGTGGGCCAGAAGGTCCAAGATGCCAGAAGCTAATACCTTCCTGTCAGCAACCTAAATTATCAATGAGAAGATAAAATAACAAGGGAAAGTGCAATATCACCCTCTTGCCTTGTAAAAAAAAAAAAAAAAAAAAAAAAAAAAAGAAAAAATGTTTTCACTTTCATAATGAAAACGCTAAGCTTTACCATGAGTCTGATCAAGGGATGGTCTAGAGCTTCTGCCACAGTATTAAAAAGTTTGTCAAAAAGACAAACATTTTGTGGAATAACAATTAGCAAATCCTTGATTTTTACAGGAGTCATTTTCATCTCTGAAAAACCTGAATCACAGGAAGAGAATGCAACCACGGCATATCTGGATGGAAAAAAATAATAAGTCATAAGAAAGGAAATTATTGTTTTTCCTTGGTTTCAAGGGTTGGTCACTGTCAATCAATGTAGTTTCAATTTAGCTGTACGTTCATTTGTTAATCAAAGCCTTCTTTTCTGTTAACTCTCTATAGAGTTAGACTTTCTCTCCAACAGAGCTTGAAATCAGCTGAAAATAACAATTGCTCCTGGCTCACATGGAGCAGATTTATTTTTTAAGAAGGATGAGCTGGTCTTAAGAGCACATTAATAGCTATCACTGACCATTTTATTTATTGAAAAATTATTCCATTTTTCTAGTGACTACTTATTAAATATATCAGTGATTAGGTAATGAGTCCCTTACCTTGATACATAAAGACAAAGTATTCATGTCAAAATCAGCTGTCAAATATTCCTTCATACAATGCTCTGAGAAACAGAAATAACCAACTAGCAAAGCAAAAAGTTTATCTTCTTTGATTTCATTTCTATTTATTGTGTTGAGTATGTTACACTAGGTACCTTTTTGCTTTCTGTCACTTGGCCAGCTACCACTCTTTAAATGCAGAGCTGCATTTTCTCTCAGTTTAGATGTTGAGCTGCTTTAACAGAGAAAGTTTCAACTGTCCCATTATTTTAACTGACAGATTCCCTATCCAAAGCTTGCCCTTACTTCAGGATATGCTCCATAGTCATTAAAGTCTGTAGAAACACCTCTATTTATTCTATTGACCAGAGGAACAGAAGTACTATAAATAATTTCTTGTGTTAGTTGTGGGATTTTTTGAGTTCTCGGTCTGATGATTAATTCCCAGTAGATATACTGGGTGTGTGTGAACATGTATTCATATACAGAGCATACAACTCATGAGCATGAAAGCTCATATGTTTATTTCCATAAAGCACTCATTGATTAGAAATTTAAGTAGGAGCCATTGCCTTGCTTTTCACAGAATTTAGACCTGAATGCTACTTTAAATGGTTGTGCCCACAATTACAACTTTCCAAAACCCTATCTCAGTTGCCTGGAGAAACACCCATTCCCAATGTCTGAAATTTATTCATTCAATGTCCCTTGTAACTTGTCTGTTCAAACATATCTGTTCCTGGAAATTCTCAGAAATAAGTGGATCTGAAACTTGTTCTTATCGAAGTCCTTTGATAATTCATAAATTCAGGTCTACCTTAGCAAAGAACATGTCCAGGAAAGATTTTAGAAGTCATACTTTACCAACTCTGAACACTTTTAAGAAGATTGCAGCAGTGCTCTTTTAACCACTTAGATATGAAGTCCCTTGAAATCAAAGGAATCTTTCAGCTGATTTAAATTATTTGAATCAGGCCTCCTAAGTGGAAGAGTCAACAGTAGCTGCGGGTTTTGTGTCAGAAAAAGGTCTCTTAAGATTTCTCATTTGGGTGCATCTCCATTACTTCCAAATGGGACAGAGACACAATTTACAGTTGATGTTCACTGAAGAACCATTCAAACAACATTCAGGGAATGAAATGCATAAAATCTGGTTAACTCAATTCTTTTCAGCTAGGATAGTCTTGGTATTCTCTGGTAACTCTGGTACATGACAGAGTAAATTCTTCAAGTATTCACATTATAACTCCATACCTTTCATATATCAGAACCCAGTTATTACAAACTGTCTCCTGAAGAATGGTCCTATAGAGAGAGAGGTCCTTAGGAGAGGTATGCTGTTCCCTCTTTTCAGCAGAAAATTTATGTAAATTTATTAGTCTCTTTCTTCCTCACTCTTTACTGGGTTTACCTACATATGAAGAGTATAGGGTTCAATTATTAAATATTGTAAATAAATAAAAGAAAATGTACCTTAAATTGGAAAGGGAGTGAATCCTCTATAAGCTATTCTTTACTGTTGCCATTTTTGCTCAGTCTCTTCTCTCTCTGTCCCTCTTTTTTAATGCAAGTTATTAGAAGTGTAAGTTCATATGAAAGAAGAACATAGGTTTAAAGAAAATGATCTGGTTTATTTCTTTTAAGTAATATATGCATTTTAGTCAACTTTTTATTTTTAATATGCACTCTGATTTCTCTTTTTAATAATTAGCAAAATGCCAAAATCAGAATTAGCACGGATTATGCTATGATCTGCTATATATGCATGTTTCTAAGGTGAAATATTTTCCCTCTACTTTGTTAAACACCTCTATTCCCCATTAAACAAATCTGTGTATAAAGACAAAGAAGAAAAAAAAATACTTAATATTAAATAACCTTTTCAGGGCAATGAGACTAGCTAGTCTTTAGAAAAATTGAAAAAGAGCAAATATTACAATTTAATTCAATTTTCCATTGAAACCTTCTTTAAATCCCTATTTAGTTTGTGGGTTTTTTTTTCTCCATGTAATTGCTTGCTTTTCTTTATTGCATTAAGAAGAGAGATGTCTCTCCAAAGTTTTATTCAGATACAAGGATAACCATTGACATAAGTATTGGACATGGGTCATTTTTTACCCCTTCAAGACAGTACCTGCACAGAAGTCTTTTAAGTGCTTAAAACAACTGGACTGAATATTGTTGTGCTTAAAACTTGTGCAAGGTCTTCTGATTCTCATGGATACATGGCAGGAATTGCTCCCTTTTATACTCCGTAGTATTAAACATGAGAGATGTGTTTGCTGTGTGAATACTAAGAAATAAGAGCTCTTATATTTATAATTTATATTACGCTCAGCCTTCTATCGGTCCCACCCTGATGTCTCCAATTTGAATTCTCCTTTCTCCTACCAGTATGTATCTTGGAAAAGGAAAGGAGAAAAAAAATCATCTTCTCACAAATTCTAAGACCACAGTTTTACCACCTTTTCTAAACTGCAGAGAACTGACAGTGGACTCCTTAGTAGAGAAACTATACATCAAAGTGGTGGCAGCTGATTTAAACCACTTACATTTCATGAGAAAAAGCTTTTCCCTTATATGATATCCATTCTAATAGAAGGTAATGGCTCACAGTAACATTTTATCCAAAGCCAAACATTTTATCCAATCCCAAAAGGGATTTTTCTACCGATTCCTTAGATTTTGAATAAGGATGAAACAACTTCTTTCAAGAAATATCAAAACCCCATCTCTAGCCAGCATAAATAGAAATGAGTCTATTTTCTAAATAGGAAAAGCCTTCTAAATCTGAGCCTAAAACCTTTTGAAACTATTAAGTCGTCTTCATCAAGTTACCCTTCAAAATGAGTTCTCAGTGACTGAATTGATATTTTGCTGTGTTGTTCTATTCTCAAATGACAAATTTTACTTCTCAGCACAATCACGGAATAGTTTGGGTTCAGAAGGGACCTTTAAAGGCCATTTAGTCCAACCTCCCCTGAAATGAGCAGGGACATCTTCACCTAGATGAGGTTGCTCGGAGCCCTGTCTAAACTGACCTTGAACATTTCCAGGGATGAGGCATCTACCGCTTCTCTCAGCACCCTCGGTGAAAAAATTTCTTCCTTATATCTATATCTCACCTATTTCAGTTTAAAAACATTATCCCTTCTCCTATTGAAACAGACCCTGTTAAAAAGTCTCCCCATCTTCCTTACAAACCCCACTTAAGTATTGAAAGGCCACAATAAGGTCTCCCCAGAGCCTTCTGTTCTCCAGGCTGAACAACCTCAACTCTCTCAGCCTGTCCTCATAGCAGAGGTGCTCCAGCCATCTGATCGCCTTCATGGTTGTCCTCTGGACTCATTCCAACAGGTCCATATCCTTCTAATGTTGGAGGCCCCAGAGCTGGATACAGGTGGGGTCTACAAGAGTGGAGTAGAGACACAGAATCACCTCCCTTGACCTGCTGGCCACACTGCTTTTGATGCAGCCCAGGACATAGTTGGCCTTCTGGCCTGTAAGTGTATGTTGACGGGTCATGTCTAGCTTTACATCCACCAGTACCCACAATTCTTCTTGGCAGAGCTGGTTTGAATTCCTTCATCCCTCAGCCTGTTTGATGTTGTGATTGCCCTGACCCACTTTCAGGACCTTGCACTTGGCTTGGCTGAACCTTATGAGTTCTCAAGCCTGTCTAAGACCCTCTGGATGGCATCCCATCCCTCAGGTGTGTTAACCAACACAACTCAGCTTGTTGTCTGCAGCAAACTTGCTGAGGGTGCACTCGATCCCACTGTCTGTATCATTGATGAAGATACTGAACAGTACTGGTCCAAATAGGGACAGTACTGGCCCCTGAGGGATACCACTTGTCACTGGTCTCCATCTGGTCATTGATCTGTTCACCACTACCTTCTAGATGCAATCATCCAACTAATTCTTCACCCACTGACCAGTTCACTAATCAAATCCATATATATCCAGTTTAGAGAGAAGGATGTTGGGGGGTACCAAATCAAAGGCCTTACCAGAAGTCCAGGTAGATAACACCTGTAGCTCTTCTACTGACTACTGACGTAGTCACTCCATCATAGAAGGATATGAGGCTGGTCAGGCAAGATTTGCTTTTGCTAAAGCCATGCTGCCTGTCTCAAATCACATCCCTGTCTTCCATGTGCCTTAGCATAGCTTCAAGGAGGATCTGTTTGATCATCTTCCCAGGTCCAGTGGTGAGGCTGACAGGATGGTAGTTCACAGGATCCTCCTTTCTACACTTTTTAAACATATTTATACCAATATGAGATTCTTCAACATTTTTGTACAACTCATAAAGAATGAAAAGAAAAATGAGTCTTTTGAAGATTGCTGAATTTCACATGAACCTGAAATTCATTTCATATCTGGTGTCAGTTTACCAAGGGAAAGTAGCAAAATCCTGTAGTATTTCTGCTGTAAATTTATCACTACATGGGAAAAAACTCTTGAGAAATGAGGAAAGATTGAGCATGTAGAAAGAGATTAGTAAAATTTATGGTACAGTTAAATACAAAGAAGTTGAACATTACATCTTTGTTCACAGCTCAGGGAAGTTGACATAAATATTTCCACTATCTTCTGTTGGATTTGGAAGACCAACCCGTTAACCACAAGTTTATGTAACAGAAAGGGAAATCAACCAAATAGCTTATAGAATCGTATAATCATAGAATCATTTGGGTTAGAAAGGGACCTTAAAGATCATCAGGTTCCAACTCCCCTGCCATGGGCAGGGACACCTCCCACCAGACCAGGTTGCTCAAAGCCCCATCCAGCCTGTCCTTGAACACCTCCAGGGATGGGGCATCCACGACCTCCCTGGACAACCTGTTGCAGTGGCTCACCACCCTCACTGTAAAGAATTTCTTCCTAATATCTAATCTAAATGTCCCCTCTTCCAATTTAAAACCATTGCCCCTTGTCCTGTCGTTATACTTCCTCATAAACAGTCCCTCTCCAACTCTCCTGTAAGTTCCCATCACATATTGATAGGCTGCTATGAGGTCTCCCTGGAGCTTTCTTTTCCCCAGGCTGAACAACCCCAGCTCTTTCAGCCTGTCCTTGTAGGGTTGGTGCTCCATCCCTCTGATCATCTTCATGGCCCTCTGCTCAACCCATTCCGACAGGTCCATGTCCTTCCTGTGTTCAGGACTCCAGGGCTAGACACAGTACTCCAGGTGGGGTCTCATGAGTGCATAGTAGAGGGGTAGATTCGCCTCCTAAGACATGCTGGACACACTTCTCTTGAGGCAGCCCAGGACATGGTTGGCTCTCTGGGCTACCAGCACTCACTGCCGGCTCATGTTAAGCTTATCATCCACAAACACCCCCAAGTACTTCTTCTCAGGGTTGCTTTTCAGCCATTCTCTGCCCCACCTGTATTTGTGCCTGGAATTGCCATGTCCCAGGTGCAGAACACTGCACTTG